>CP136886.1:6794626-7347126 GCA_033000465.1 Sciaenops ocellatus
TGCTGAACTTCCTCTTTGAGGTGTGGTGGATCTAATCCTTGCCAGAAAAAATCCCCACACCTCAGATGGCTATGCAGCACCTCAATATTAAACCACCCTGATTTCCTTTTTTTCGCCATCTATGGCTTTACACCGGAAATTAAAATGGATTTAATTTATTGTCAGTAAGCTACAAGCCAAAACTGTTTGGCCCATCCCATGACTCATGACTGGAAAAAACAGTGCTGACGTAAGATCCAACAAATGGATATCAAAGGATGAATCAGGCAGTCCTGTGAAATGATAGTGGCGTTCAGAGGCAATACTGTGATGGGAGCCTTGGAGAAGGCCTCTAGC
The DNA here is from genome assembly GCA_033000465.1 of Sciaenops ocellatus. Lineage (NCBI taxonomy): Eukaryota > Metazoa > Chordata > Actinopteri > Sciaenidae > Sciaenops > Sciaenops ocellatus. The sequence goes on from CP136886.1 coordinate 6,794,963, forward strand.
AATTTCTGTCAGCATTTTAGAAGAACCCAGCAGTATTAGACAGTTGGAAATGGAAAAGAAAAACACGGAAATACCCAAACTTTTCATGGTAGTCCATCCAACCTGAAGAGCCAGCCAGGAAAGACCTCAGTCAGGGCGGTAAACCAAGAATCCAAGGAGCTGTCTGACAGAGCTACAGATCTGCTTGGCTGGCATTGGCGATGTTACTGGAAGAACCATAGCGACCGCAACACTTTTTGAATCTGGGCTGTACTGCAGAGTAGCAAGAAGGAAGCCACTTCTAGGTGCAGAGGTAAAGGCGGCAGCCTAGACATGGCAAAAAAGCACTTGAGAGACTCTTGAGGGGAGCAAGAGGAAGAAGAGTCTCTTCTGATGAAATGGAAACTGCCATAAAACAAAGCACTCTGTCAGGCGGAAACCGGGCACAGCTCATTACCCATCTAATAGCACTCCTATCGTGAAGCACGGGAGGTGGCAGTGTCATGCTGTGGAGGGGCTTTTTCAGCAGAAGGGACGGGGAGACTTGTAAGGATGGAAAAACAATGAATGGAACCAAATGAACTAATTTTCTCAGAGAACTTGTCTTTAAGCGTGCCAAAAACCATAGATGAGCGTTGGCCACTTATGTTCTGACAGCCAAATCTGCACTGGAATTGCTGCCAAAGTCCTGTAGCAACCCAATAAAGAACAGAATTGAGATCCATTGAAAATTTTGCACAATGACTTGACAATGTGACTGAGCTCCAGCTTCCTACTGGGAAATGGGAGAGCTCCAAAACCTTGATGGTTTTTGCACATAGAATTTAGTTAGAACTCAATGCTTGTGTAATATGTCTTTATTTCAGTCTGTCTGTCAGTCGGTTGGTTGGCCCACCACTTGCATATATTGGATGGATTGGTGTAAAATTTTGTATGACATTTGCGGACCACAGAAATTGAATCCTATGGGGTTGTCATTTTTGGTTTTTAGTTTAATGTCTCAACAACTATTGGATGGATTACCATGAAATTTGGTACAGGTATCCAAAGTGCCCAGATGATGCTAACTTTTCCCATAGCACTACCAGCAAGTCAAAGTTTTGATTCTTAAGTAAAATATCGGCATCTGCTAGATGGATTGGCACTAAATATTCTAAAGTCATTCATGTTCCCCTGAAGTTAAAGCTTACTGACTTTGGTGATCCATTTAGATTTTTTTTATTTTAGTGTCTTGAAAAGTCCCTAACTTTTCCTCTAGTGCCACCAGCAGGTTGACTTTTTGTGGTTTATAGGGAAATGCCTCAACGACTGTTGGTTGGAGTACAATGCAATGTGGTGCAGACATCTGTGGTCTTTGCGAACTTTGGTGATTCACAGATTTGTTTATCTAGAGCCATACTCAGGTCAAAAATTAAATTTGTCAAACCCTTCAGTTAATATATGAAACACTCACAGAGGCATAGACTCAGTAGACTCAGCCTTATTGGAACACTGTCTACAGTTGAATCCTTTTTGAATTAAGACTTCAATACCACAAAATGCAGAAAAAGTCCAAGAGGTTGAATAATGAATCCACAGGCTCTGTACTTTGCACCTGTGGGTATTTTTATTTTGACAGCTTTCCATAGAAACAGCAAAGCGACAGGAGATGAGCTCCAAGTCTGTAAAATGAGATGTCAGCTTTCTATTGGAGATGCAGTGCTTGCAGCCATTAATGTGCAAATGCACACGCCCACATACACATGCATATATATGCATTTATATGACAAATTCAGTACCTGAGTAGCCATAAATAGGCATGTACATAAAATCACCATGTTTCAATCCCTCTGTCATTAGAATGACGGGAAGACTTTACACCGACAGCTATTTGTTTCACTAAGTGGTAGCCATATTTGTTTTACATGATTTATGTGGTAAATCCATAACCTAGTTTCTCCAAAGCTGTTCAAGTAGAAACAGAAACAAATTCGACTGACCAATGGAGAAAAATGGAAAACATATGCTGTATCTCATTATCCATTATTTTCATTAATCATCCATTATCTATTCTCCTGAGGAGACGAGCAGAGGAGGAAATACAAATTAGCCTATCCAAGAAGGAATAAAACCCCTCACTGCGTCACCATGTATATATTCTCTTCATCCTAATTGCAACAAATTGCTTACTAACCTCAGTAAATATTTAAAGATTATTATCTCTTACAACCTTGCAGTGCTACTTCTAATGTGTATAGTTGTGAATACATTTACAGCACGTTCACAGAGGATTATAAATATCCCCCAAAGTTAAAGCTCAGCGCTGGTTTATGTTTATCATGTACAAACATCCATTATGTTTTTCGCATAATGGATGTTTGTACATGATGAGTTTCCTCTTCAGAGGTTGAGAAATCATAAACAACTACACAAGACATGGTAAACAAATACACAAGTAAATCAATGGATTATGAAACAGGAGTAAAGTTGAGAGCAGAAAATGCATTAATAATTTGCTTAGTGTTTATGCATCATTTGTTAATGATCATGATTGTTCATGACGATGAATACTGAACTACCTGATCATACATTACGGATATTAATGAACGCGGATGCATTATTCAGATATGAACAAATAATGTGCTCTTCAAAGACATCCAAAGATGTTTTTCTTTTCCTGTCACATGATTGATGATTATGGCATCACACCACTTCTCTTGAAAGTCATAAATATAAAATCATCATACACACGCTTCAGTGGGAGTCACATTTTACAGCGGTGTCAAGAGCTGTGACGTCCATCGAGTGTGAAAGAACAAGAGCTGCCAAACATCACTGTGTTAGCATTGTCATTCAGAGCATGCTAACATGCTGACAGTAGCATTTAGCTCAAAGCTCTGCAGTGCCTAAGTACAGCCTCACAGAGCTGCAACACGACTGTAGACTGTTTGTCCTGTTGTGGAATAAACAGATATAGATGCTGTACATATTAATACGATGGAATGTAATAATAGGTGATCAAAATATACAAAGTACAAAGAAAATCATTGTATGCCAATCATCATGAACAGAACAAACATTAATCATTTCTTATTATTCAGTCTCTGTGGTGTACAGAATCCATATACCTAATTCTCCTGTGACTAATCAACCTCTATTAAAACGCTTGTTGTGCTTACAGTGAGTAATCATGGCCAACTCAGAGAGCGTGTCAACTTTACACAGCGTAAACATGAAAAAAATGGAGTCACATGAAATTAAATATCACATCAAATATACTGTGAATTCATCAAAATGTCTTCTTCACACAATGTTATCTAACAGTTGTCATAAAGTTTTAATGCACACACATCACTGTGTTTGAACACATCAGGAGCCTTCTTTTTCAACATTTCAAATATGATCCTCTAATAATAATAATAATAATAATAATAATAATAATAATAATAATAATGATAGCCTATCCGAGTCTAGTCTTACAGTAGCATTCATGGATAGATATTGCAATTGAATTATGTGGATAAGGACTGCATTATATCTCTTTTGTGAGAGATGAGCCACTTAATTCTCTTTGGCTGCTGGTCACTTAATTCAGTCTGCAGAGAGAGGAAATGATTTCATTATCTAAAAAATGATGGCACATTAACGGAGATCATTGCAGGAATAATTCCAGGAAGACAGGGCGGTTGTATTTGTTCTTCAGATAGCATGGAAATGTATATTATTTATTGCTGTGTAAAAAAAGTAGAAGAAAAGAAAAAAAAAGTGTGTTTTACTGTCCATAAAGAATGATACCCAGCACCACTGGGACCCCCTGCAGAAGCCAGCAGTCACATTATCTCCCATAATTCATAAAACTGTCCTGCTTTGAAGTGCTGCCACCTGTTTTTATCCCCTGGTGCTCTTCCTTTTGCGTTATCCTCATTCTTCTCCTTCCTCTGGGGACTGTAGCTTTAATGTCCTGTCTCATCTCTCAGGGTTTGGATGCGCTTTTACATTTGGTATTCACCGTGAAACTGATCGCCCACGTGTGCCGACCTTGCAGCGGACCTGCTCTGCCTGGTAAGGCAGTCTGGCCTTGCCTGGAATGCCAAATGCTCCAGGCAACGCGTGACCCTGGGAGGTGTCGTTTCAGAGAAAAGCAAAATATTATCTGCATGTGTGTGTGTGTTCCCCGCGAGTGCCTCTGCCACTGAACTGTGCGCCAAGGTTCATCGTTTTGGCCCGACTTAAATATTAAGTATTGGACAGTGCTGGGATTTGGATCGAGCTTATTTGCATCTCAGCCGCAGTCGGTAACTGCAGATCTGAAAATAATTGCGCTCCGAAATGTCACCGCAGTTGTAGTATCAGAATTGAATGAACTAGGTCACCTATTCCTAAATTCAATATAAATAATCGGATTTTAAATTCGACAGTATGAAAATATGCAGCCACCATGCTGTTACACAGTGTGCTGAGTGATGTATTGTGTCAATAACACTCCAAGGACTCTCAAAGACCAGTGGGTACAGCAGCGATTCAGCAGCAGCACGGCTCTAGGAATGGTACTGTCAGTCTGTTAGTTGGTTGATCCACCACTTTGGTCCAGACTAAACCATTTCAACAACTATTTGATGGATTGCAATGACATTTGGAACATGGTAAACACTGTCATTAGCATGTTAGTGTAATTGTGAGCTTGATAGATGTTAGCATTTAGCTTGAAGCACCACTGTGCCTGAGTGCAACCTCGCAGAGGCTGGAGACTCTTTATTTTGTTAGCTAGGTACTGCTGTGGCACTATGGACAGACATGTTAATCCAGTCCACCATTTAGTCAGAACTAAAATGCCTCAACAACTATTGTATGGAATGCCGTAACTTTCAGAATCCCGCTCTAGTACCACCAAGATGGTGATCTTTGTAGTTTTTAGTGAAATGTCCAAAGTATTATTGAATTTATTGCCTTGAAAGGGTACTAGCAGGGTACTTTAGAGACATTGAACAATTTGGAGATCTGCCACCATCAGATCAATTTACTCTTGAAATTCCTGTCAGTCTCAGGTGTACTTTGGGTTATGCGCCACTTGCGAAATGTTTGCCTTCAAACCGCCTCAACTACAATGAGGAACCTTGTATTGTGCTTCCATGAAGTTTGGTGGCTCACAAGAAACAGATCAAAACAGGAATGAAGCAGTAGAAGCTGATATATCCTCGATTTTAGTCTGGTTCAAACCATAGAATCCTCCACAATGCAACTCAATATATCCTTTAGTAGACTTTAACTGTCTCCTAAATGGACACTTCTTTTAAACTCCACACCTCCAGTTTTAAAGCAGGCTTGATGACATCATCAGGGTTATTTTTTTAAACTTTACAGTAGCAGTCATACTACTGTTTTCACAAGCTGAGTAAAACTCCACATCACAAGTAAACTTAGCTTAAAAAATTATAGAGTGCCCCTTTAACAGCAGCAGATCAGCATTGTCACTGTGAGCGTGTTGTCATGCTGACGGTAAAGCTGTTCTCCGCCTCAGTACAGCCTCACAGAGCCATTAGCATGGCAGTAGACTCTTCGTCTGGTTGCCATTTGGCCTTTGCTGCATCTGCCAGACAACTATTTGCATTCAAGATGGAACCAACAGCAAGACACCTCGACGCACTGCAGCTCCATTACCAGCTATTTGGAGCTGACCACCAAACACCTCATCATCGTCACTGCCTTAACTGTGATTAATGTGCTTTGCCCTGCTGGGGTTAAAACAACCGCAGCGTACGCCGTTTATTGGCTTGCCTTATGTGTTTGTTGACAAGCTGTCCGGGACACACTTAACATATCATCCACCATGAAAAGGAGGTTGCATGGCAGCTACTCAGGGGTCAAGAGGTCAGCTTATTACATTACCATCTTTTAACAATGAAACTTCCTCCGACAGACACATAGGCATACGGCTGGATGAGCATGGGAAGCATCATCATACGCCGTGCGTTGCGGCTTCATGGGATACCGCACCATCGCCAGCAGTTGCAGAGAGACGTGACGCTCCCGGCAGCCAACTGGGGAGAGCGAGAGGAATGCAGGATTGTAATAAGAAACACATGTTAGTGAGTGAGAGGGCCCTGTCTGTTGAGGGAGGATACCAGGAGACAAACATAGCCCTACACTTGGACGCACACACAAACTCATACGCACACAAAGGGCTTTGTGAAAACATACCTAAACAGGGAAATGTAGGACATGTCATTTATTTTGCCTCAGTCATGCACTTTCCTCAGCAGGATTTCGTCTCAAACTGAACACAGTGCGAAAGGAGAAAGGGGGGCACAGCCGGCCTGCTCAGGATTTAGCAATAAGGAGCAGTCAGAAATGATAAAGTGCGGATACATGTTCATTTGACATTAAGAATAGTCCCTCACTGTAGCCGCAGCTACAGCCATCCTCGCCCTCAACAAACCGCGGGGCCTGTGCTATATATACAGGCTGGAGAAACATTGCAAAAAGGCCTGGTCATCAGTCATTTCCCTGTGATGGGCCCTTTGGCATGTGTAACAGAGTTAAGACGCTGCTTACATGCTGGCTTTATGTGCTGACAACAAAAGCAAATTGCCTGAATAATGCACAAGCAATAAGAGTTTAATTATTATATCAGAACGGTAGAATGTCTAAGTAAAAGCTGCTCAATAAATACACAAAAAAAACCCCACATAAACAAAAGCGGGTGAGTTGTATTTCTTTTTTTAATTCCATTTTTGTTCGTTTATCACCTACTGTAAATTGTTATTTATGGTGTTAGGCAGCCCCTTTTCCAAAATTGGACACAGCTAATTTTATTTCCCGGGCTACTAAGCTTAACGATAAAGTAGGGCTGGAATTTATGATGGTTTCTACTGGCTAACCAGACCGGTCCAATAACGGTATCAATCAGGGAGGAAACTGCTGCAAGGCCACAGCTTTGTGGAATTAAGACTCTGCTCCTCACTGCACAGCTCCCCAGTGTAGAGCTGCAATTACATCCCAGCCACTCTGTTAGCTGTGTGTCTGCCGTGCTTTTGGGACTGACTCTCTCTGCACCGACTGAAAAAAATGTGCATTTTTAAAAATCTGTTTCAGCACCAGAGGAAGCATGTCACACTATTTGGCTTTTTTTCCCCCACTTTGAATTCAATTTTCACTCAATACTTCTGCTACATGCACAGGTTTGATGAGTGAATGTGCCCGCCCGGGTGGTATTTAATTGTTCTGCTTAGGTGGGCTGTGTTAGGTTAGCCTCTTTGTAGACATGAAATACGGATCGTTGCTGGCTTCATCAAACTGTTAAAAGTAAGGGCTTTTTGTCATACACACAAAGGCTGTACACTTTCACATATGGCTTTATTCAGACATGACAGGACAGTGTAGAGAAAGAGGTGCATACTCCAGCGTTATTTGGCACCAGGTGCACAGGAGGGAGCGGTATCATGGCTGGATAACTGCGATGCGTTGAAGCGTGTAATGATACGAAGGAAGTAGAGTGTGTCCTGTTTTCTCTGAAGTGGGTTTTAAAACTTTTTTTTTTTTTTTTGCCATTTAAACCTTAATTAGTGATCATCATGAGTGATGCTTGCCCCCATTTCTCTTCTCATGAATCTCCTAATGAATTTTATCATCAGTTATATCATTTACTAGATAGAGAATTCACTTTATTGGCCTTTTCACATCTCTTTGTAGACAGTTTGCATATATTTGCAGTTGTTTGATTGACTTTCCAACAAGAAATATGAAAAAAAAAAAACTCATGACGTGTCATGATTCTTTTAGCCCCTGCTCTTGTGTTCAGTATTAAAATCTTACAAATTCATCATTTCATTCATGCAGGAGTAAGGGTTAGATCAGGCTATCGGGTTTTAGAATAAGTGACAGAGCAGCTGTGGAGTTGTGGAGTTGTGGGTGTGGAGTGGAGTTACTGACATTTTTTCAATAGGCACATGCAGAAACTAGTTCATCAGAATAACTGCGATGTCATTTATTGAACCATAAACTCTGGTTGACATTCCAAAACAAAACTAAATTAAACACAGGGTTCAAAAATATTTTCAAAACTGTTTGTGTGCAAGTATGTGTGTGGTAGACAAACCACCTGCATGACTTTAAGCCTTTATATAATTTGACCGGGTGAGTTAAATAGATATTCAGACTCAGTACAGTTTTCATGAACAGAGAAATTATCTATAGAGACCAAAACTGTGTTTTGTACCAGGCTGTAAACATGTTTATTTCTGCTGTGAAGTTGGACATTTTAACATGGGGACTTATTGAGACTGACTTGTTCTGTAGCCAGCCTCAAGTGGACGTTTGAGGAACTGCAGTTTTTGACAGTCTTGCATTGGCTTTACTTCACAGCCACAGAGGATAATGCTTGGTCACCTCAAAATTGAAAATGTTTTAACCACTTTTTACAGTAATTTCTTTTCAGAATATTTTCTCCTTTCATATTCATTTTGAATGAATAAAAATACATACATACAAAACTCAAAAATATGTCTCCAACAGTGGGGATCGTGGAGGTAGATTTTTAGTAGTTATTTCTGAGCTTAATCTGTAAACTGTGGCGAGACTATGGGCCAAAGTGTGTTTATAGAATTTAGTTTGGAGTCCATTAAGCCCAGGTGATTTGTAATTTGTCATGTGATGTATGGCTTCATTGAGTTCTTCGTGGGTAAGGGATATATCTTAACTATCAGCTTGCTCTCTGGATAGTGTGGGTAGGTCCAAACCCAGAAAAGGTTCTGTTCCTGACTGAATAGGTTCATGATTGAAAGAGAAGTTTTGAAGATATCATTTATTTCCTGTGAACTCAGTTTCACCTCTGGAGTTTATTATTAAAGAAAGCTTTTTCTTTTTGTGTTGACTCACTAAAAATGGTCAGATCTTAGAAATTGGATTAGGTATTGCATTTTTTTTTGCTTTATTATATTTTCAAGTATGGGTTTAAGACTGCTTTATTCAATATTATTTCTTCTGTGTGGTAATTGTAATTTTCCAGTTTCTTCTGCCGCTTTTACTTGTGATGAATATGATCTGATTACTGTTCTGTTCTGTTTCCAGCAACAATAGCAACATCTCTGGAGAGTCATTCATCTCCATAAAAGATGCTCACTCTCTTTTTATCAGAGTATTAAAGTCAGGGTCTTGAAGTAGTGATGTATTGAATTGCCACCTCATGAAGAGTCTGATAGATGTTTATTTAATGTTTATAATAAGAGAAACAGGAGCGTGATTGCTGACCATGAGAAAATGAATTGTGGTTTCGGGGATATATTTGTGAAGAGGAATGGCTGACCAGGAAGAAGAAGGTGGAAGAAGAAGGTGGAGGGAGATAAAAATAAGAATTTTTTCTAAATGAAGGGTTTCACATTCTCCAACTCGTCAAGTCTGTAATTATTCATGTATGTTTTTGAGTATTTCGGTGGAGTGCCAGTTCATATCAGAAGTATTTGAGCGGTCAATTGTCGGGTCGATAACAACACTGAAGTCTCCAGGCACCAATTATAATATTTTCCTCTACAGGTTTCTCAGTTTTTCTTTTGCTTCGAGTAAAAGAGACGACATGTGAGAAATGTAACACAGTGATGTTCATCAGGCAAACAAGACGCAATTAATTTCTCTCTGTGTAGCCTGTTTAACCTTTGTCAGGTGCTGTGGCCTTAAATTAATCTGGCATAATTTAATTCAGACATGTTAAAAACTTTATGGAAATGTCCAACCTCCTTTTGTGACTTTCAACGTTTACTTCTTTGTTTTTCAAAGTTAGCACACAGCTAAGGCTGTTGAAAATATTTGTGTGCTCTTGGAAGTCTGTAATCACTTCCTTAACTTTAATACCGTTAATATGTCTAAAAACAAGCATGTTTTCCCTGTGTGATTAAAGGTCCAGTGTGTCAGATTTGGGGGTCTCAAAATTTGGCAGACATGAAATAAAATTTGCAGATGTTTTCATTAGTGTATAATCACCTGAAAATATGAATCATTGTGTTTTGAGCCATATCTACAGTGGGCGTGGGTCCTCTTCCATGGGGTCTGCCATGTTGAAACACCGTGTTTCTACAGGAGCCCAGATTGGACAAACTACACACTGGTTCCAGATTGGGCTTTTCGCTTGTTTCACCACTTTTGTTTTTTCCTTCATGCTAGGAAGGTGATGGTGAGGTGAGGAGATTGCAATGCAGCGATGATATCACCAGACGCAACTAGACACTGGGCCTTTAAAGGAAAAGAAAAAGAGGCAAGCTAGATGCTTTTTTAAGAATATATCATGTCTCTGTTTGGATGCTTTCTCCTCTCTAAGGTGCTTCTGTGGCTAACCTTCCAGCTTTTGAAATGCAAAGTACCAATGCTGTTTTCTCTCTCAAAAAAATATGTTGTCCTGACTTTTTATCCTGAATTTACCTCCACAGTGACCGGTGGACCGGTGAAGACACTGCTGCAGACTTGCAAAGTGAGCTGGCTATATTGTGCTGCAGTGTGACCAGAATGGGCACAGAAATGTAGCCAGACGAACAGCCAAATCCAGATTTGGTACTTAATGAGGTGTGATGTAGCACTACAAGACTGTAGACATGAATTGGTTCTGAGGGTGAAATAAAATAAACAGACCATGCTTGAACGCTGTGATAACATGATCTTCTATTACATTAGAGTCTAAGGTGAATTGAGTTCTACAAAAGTGTTCATGGTGTATTGTCTCGTTATTACTTTAGCGTGATTATCCCAACGGTCTCATAATAGCACTTGATAAAAGTATTTTCTCCACAGGGGTTTCCCATTGTGGAAGCAGGGGGCGGAGGGTATCTACACACTGATATTCATCCCTACGGCAAACTCTGATGACACATTTGTAGTACAGCAGAAGGGATGTTGAACTATTGTAAATTGCTTCCATCTCTTACTGCATAGTTCCTCTGGGAGGTTTTCAGCTATTGAAAAGAGAAAAAAATTCTAACAGCATTAGAGAAACAGACTACTGTATCTTTGGTCTCTCTTCAGTTGGAAATACACACTGTTTTTATCAATAGTGTGGAAACCAGAGACCATTTTGTGATGGGCCGTGACGACCCATGAATCATTATTTTATTATGACATGAGTACTCATGGTTCGGGCCGCACCCATCTTGGAACTTTATGAATAAAACTTGTTCTGTGGATAGTTCTCTCATTCTTACAATCAGAAACATTGTTCTGAAGCTTCATTTCGACTCACAAGCTGTTCTGTAAATAGTTTTATAATTTGGCAACTTCTGATCAACCCACATCAATTTCAGGCTTAATAATCAACTTCCGATTAGTCCCATCCACTTCCAGTTTAAGTATCACCCACATCAGGTCTAAGCCAGATAGATGGTGTTTCTCTTTTTCGCCTACCGTATATCCTGAACAACACAAACAAAAGTGTAATGAATGATTTAATCAGTGTGTTTATCTGCTGTAACTTTGTCTGTGATTGTTAGCATGCTTGGCTAACTGGCTTATTACCTAATTACAATTGTAATCAAGCTTCACCTCCAGCACACAATGAGCAGATCAGCTAACTACATGGGTTTGAAGTGAAGCCTATGGAGAAGTTCCAAAAACTGCAGTTCCTCAAACGGCCACTTGAGGCTGACTACAGAATGAGTCAGTCTCCATAAGTCCCCATGTTAAAATTCCAGCTTCACAGCAGAAATAAACATGTTTACAGCCTGGTACAAAAAACAGTTTTGGTCTCTATATTTAATTTCCCCGTTCATGACAACTGTACTGAAGGTGAATTTTTATAAAATTAACAGTGTGGTTGCTGTGATTTACAGGTAGATGCCATTACATTTACAGAGCTTCACAACAGCTCTTCAGAAACTTATGGGTGACATCATGGATAGGATGTCCATTTTTTTATACTGTCAGTGCATTTAGCACAACATCATAGTCATCAAGTTCATATTCAGACTTTTTTTCATCCAATTTATGGAAGGTTAGCTCAACCAGTTGGCTAGTATTTAGCTGTAAGCTAATGAAATACGCTACAGTTTGCCAGTTGCTGGCTACAAATAAAATCCCTGCTTTTGTCTACCTCTGTCTGAGATCAAGAACCCAGTGTTTCAAACATATCCAGGTATTTCGAGTGGTAAACCTGCCATGCACATTGTAAACTGCATATGTGCCGTGTGAAGATGGAGGGCTTGATAGGCGTAAAGGCAGTGATTAACTTAGCGAATGTTCAGCTGGCTCGAGAGTGAAGGCTACAAGTGGTTTTAATTCAAACATGTTGTGCTGTTCACTTCAAGGCTTTTTTTTTCCACATAAAGATTGAGAACAATATTAAAGCATTACAGCTGTTTGGCAACTATTACACCTGTTAAATGTGCTGCTCTTTGTCTTAAGCTCATATGATGATAATGTCAAGGAGGTAGAGAGAGAGAGGGAGAAAAGAGGGGAGTAAGTCAAGAGTTAGAGTGACTTTGTGAGACACACCAAAGAGGGGAGGCATCCTTGAGGTTGACATCGGTGTGGAGAACTAATCTGCCTGCGGGCTGTGATTCAGACCCAAGGTGAGCCCTGTGACATTTTGAGCTGATTAGGAATTTCACAAGCCTTAGCCTTTTGTGTCGTGTCAACTACTCTGACATTGCATTACGCTGTTTCATTATCATGCAGTCACATCTAATAAGGGCACAGTCCTCCAACCTGGCGAGGAGTGTAAAAAGGCCTCTTTAATGCAGGGACGGATAAAAAAAAAAAAAAAAAATCAAGTCACAAATCAAGTCTGTAACTGTTAGATAAGTGGGATTGGGCTTTTGGCCCAGAACAAATTACATTACTGTCACATTATGTATCTGGTATGCATGAATTAAGCACTGACTGGGTAACTCTCAGCCCTCCCTGACTAACTTCCTTTCGAAAACCTTCCTCGATTTTTTTAGTATTTATTTTCCAACGGGGGAGGAGATGAAGCAGACCCATTCACAGACGTTCTCTTCCTCTTTCCATCCTATTTGCATGGGGAACAATCTGACACTTTCACTGCTCAGCTGTTGGAATGTGAGAATTGCACTGGGAGAGGAGTGTGGTTAGTCGATGGCCTTTCTGTGCTGATTCAGACATTGCGAGATGATGAGAGGGTTCTATAGTCAGAGTGACTCCTCAGGCAACACTGCAGCACCAAGACCAGACATGCATTTTTATTCAGGTCAAATGTCAGCTCTTTTTTGCGGGCTCTAAGAATAGTGTGTGCGGCTCTGAAAAAGGTCGCCATGACCCCTGTTTGGAACGGAAAAAAAGAGGTCTTGTCAGACTTCCCCAAACCATGGTGTGTCATGCTTTGACTGACATGTCGTCCAAACCGATAAATGGTAATATACGTCCATATCGTCACCCTGGAAATGGAGTGAGCAAAAGCAGAACGGCCCTCTGGGACTGAGCTGTCTCCCTGTCTCATCGTTACATGGTGTGTGTGTGTGTGTGTCCTCATGGATGCATACTTGGCTGCTGATGAAGTGGACTCTTTTGAGGTAAGGCAAACAATCCCCGTGTATACTTCAGGGTTCAGAGTCACATCCTGCAGAAGAATGTGTGTGCGAGATATGAATTTGACTCAACTGAGTGATGGGACTTTGGCTGACCAAATGGCGAGAGGGGAAGGACAGAACAATGTCATGAGGCAAAAAAAAACGAATTTGACTCATCTATATCTGTCTAATTGTTTGTTTCCCGTGTGATGAAGCCAAGAAGTGACACAATGAGACAGGAAAGAGGGCGGAGATGGGTTCAGCTGAGAGCACACTCCTTTCTTTTCTATTTAAAAAGAGGAACATGACCTGCCGGCTGTCTTTGGACGATGAATAAGAATAATGGGATACGCAGGCCGCCGTATAGCGCCAGAATATACTGCACTACAGTATGCACTGTACCGATTTCACATCCACGTCATGTCATCCCTCTCTCCTCGCTGTCTCTCCGTGTCTCTCGCCCATCTGCCATAAGCAGGGATATTCTTAGCTGACTCCCCCGCAGGTGAATTATGGATGAGATGAAAAGCTCATACTGATATTTGGCTGATCAAGTATCATGCTAAAATGCCACTTAAAGTGTGATATAGCTCGCTGGGACGGAGAGCTTCCTTCCCCCCACCACCACCACCCTCTCTTCAAAGACGCGCAAACGCCACAGACAGACAGCGAAGGGGAGGGAGAGTCGCATCACCGAGGCGGCTGAACAGACGAGATATGAGGCAGACAGTGAGGGTGACAGACAAACAGCCATGGTCATTGGGGGCAACCAGTAGGGAGAAACACTGTCTGGGCGAAGATAATAAGCTGCTGCCTTGCTGGGTTATTGCAGCACGTGCATCCCACAGAGACCTCAATTCTCCATCACTTAAAAGCATGAACAGCCCGTCAGCGGCTGACACGTGACTCAGCCAGGTGTGTCTCATTCATTTTGGTGTTTACGACTTCTTCTCTTTCTTCTTCCTGATTTCTAAATGTCTCCCTGGGAGGACTGGATTATAGCCACATAAAAAGCATGCATGTCATAAGTTAGAAGTAAATCTCTGTTCCATGCATGTGACGTTCTGTGTGCTCGTATGAATTATCCTGCACCTACATACACGTACGTCACCTTTACAAGGTTATACGCCCGGATCAGTGTGTACGTTATCTTTAACGGAGATGCGATGTATTTCTGCAGCTGCTTCATCATAAATGGTGACCTTGAATCATAACAGGATAAACAAGGTGGGTCTCGACGGTTCTGTCATTTACATGTGTGTTCTCCGTGTTGACATCAATCAATTTCCATACGCAGGTAATGTTACAAGGTCTGTGTTTCCAGATGTATCTTTCATTTGGGGTGGCCGTGACAGCGCAACACGCCGCAAATGAAGTAAACAACTGCTAACGGACAAAACACAGGCAAGTGGAGTAAAGAAAGGTCAAAGATTAGCAGCATTCAGCTGCTAATTAGATGTAAAACAGGAAAACTGAGAGACATGTTCGCCAACTTGTCAATACAAGTGCAGCAGAGCGCAGTATAAAACAACGTATTCAGACAACATAGCCAAACCGTGCCACAGCATTGTTTTAACATCCTTTTCTCTTATTATTTTTCTGTTTTTGCAGAATTTTTTTCCTTGTGTTTCCTTTGTTTGTGTGAATTTTGATATGCTGCGTAATCTCTTATCAAATTAGTGAGAATGTTTTCTTTCTAGTTGCTTTTTGTCTCTTTTTCATGTGAGTTTTCTTACTGCAGTGCACCGTAGCCTTTACTGCAAATCTAGTACTTTTGCAAACAAAGGCCACACAGTTCTCTGTACTGTCTAACTGATTTCCACAACGCTTCCCCAAAACATATGCGAGCGGCAGTGACATACAGTGTGAGTAGCCTTGGAATGAGTGAAACAAAAATGGACTGTACATTGCAAGAGCTCAGACACATTCATGAGTGTGAGCTCACAGTTGTTGACCAAAACAAGCCATTTTTAATGCTCTCACACTTTGGATATTTTTCAGTGGTTCAGGCAGCTCCTTACTAAGACTGCTGCATATGTGTGAATTTAATTACCTCTCGAGGGATTACCTTTGCGGTGATTGCCACTTTCAAATCCTCGCCGATGCCAAACACAACACGACCATGCAGGTGTGGCCCTACTGTTCACAGAGAACCGTCTCGCTGAGCCGAACGTGTTTAAGCGCTTCCAGCAGGGGTGCTAAAGGAAATCATCTCAACCATGAATACTAAATGACCCAAGGTGTACATTGGTACATCTCAAATATGTGCTTGGCCCCACGGTCCAGCGGAAATGAAATATGACTCCCTGCATAATATATGGAAAATAAAAGGCTGTAATGGTATTGGCATTGGATTTGTGAGGTGTCTTTAGAGTCGACGGAATTTGTTTTGATTCGGGATGTCTGTAAAATTCCCTCTTTTTTTCTTCTGGAAAGAAATGGATTTGCGGATACTCCACGGGGGCCGTTAGATCACTGTCAGATGTGACACAGTGTAAGCTGCAGTTTGTTTTCACAGCTTCTTTTCATAGCCGATGAGTATGCTATGACATGACAGATACCAGCGAGAACATCACTCCAGTGTGCCCTTCAGAGATGTCCCTTGGAAATGAGTATTTGTAAGATACACAGAGACAAACAGAGCTCCTCTGTGCGCGCTCCTACTGCGCTTTAATGTTCTCACAATGTTACACGTGTTGTTTTCCACCATGAAATAAATCACACGTTTATAGAGTAAAAAAAGCTGCAGGTAGTATCCAAGTGTACTGGGACCACTTATTCATTCAGTTTATAAGTTACTACCACCGGACATGATGAAATTTAACCTCTAAAAACTAATAACATAAACACACAGGCAGCAGTAGGAGTCAGAGAATCTAAATGAATTTGTGCAGGAAGAGAATTTCCAGCCACCGAGCTATGTAAATGTATCCACAGCCAAAATCACTTTGGCCCTTGCCATCCAGGTTATTTACGAGCTCTCATTAGCAAATGACTTTCACACAGGCCTGTATACTGTATCCTCTCCTCTTTCACTTCATACTGTAAAAACGAAAATCCACAGACTTAATGTTCCGGAAAATATAGTCGTAATAAAAAATAAAAAAACTGTTCGAGCTGTCGTGCGCCGCCAAAAACGTTCCCCCTATTCACTCAAATCAGCACAATTAACCTGCAGAAGAGAACACGGTGTTTTAATTCATTACCGCACACAGCACGACAATGGGCATCTGTTCAGCGAGGCTGCATTTAGGAGCTGCAGACTGACAGGTATTCTTACGCTGTTAACTTTGGCTTGACTTGAAACCCACATAGGGCGCTGGCTCACAAACAATGCTAATAAAACATGAACAAAGGCACAATGAGATCCTTATTTCAGCCTGAAAACGCTGCTTTAAGTTTGTTTACAGATCAGCTCCAAGCTCCAAACTTTCTGCAGTGCAAGGCGTTGTATCAGCCTTATCATAGGTGATGCCATCTGGAGAGCCAGGGCGAATGATTGAATGACTGCTGAGTGTATAGCATATTGCTACCTGGCAGGTGGATACATTAAAGTTGTCCCGGGAGAGTCAGCAGTAGCAGGCATGCTGAACACTCTCCCTCTGCCTCCGATGACATCCTCAGGACTCTCCGAGCTCAGTCGAGCATGCATCATTTCTGAAGCAGGTTGCACGTCGTCATCTATGCGCAGTGACAACAGAGTTGCTGTGGGAAAACATGCTGTCATACATGATACAGATGCACCACGGTGTGTCGCAGACAATAGCCCGGCTCATATGGGGAGGACAGTGAGTTATGACATGTGTATGTTGGCATCATGAAGTGGCAGGGTCTGGGTGGTACTGTGGAGATAACATGCGTTGAATAGCCTCTTGAATGGACTCGCTTGGAAAATAACTGGACCAAGTGTGTGCCCTTTCAGTGGATGTGAGGACATGTGACACATTCTTCTGCTAGCGTGATCACACTTAAAAGAAAAACTTTTTGTCTCTAAGTGACTAATGGGGACAGCAATTTTTGAAATGGGTCCAGTATTGAGTGAAAGCCGGCAGGGGTGTAAATATAGACACTGGAGGCAGTGCTGTTGCACCGGCGCCCATGGGCTAAGGTTCATGTAGAGAAAGAGAGCAGGCCCTCTAAAAGGTCTTTGTGAATGAATCAGAATGCCTCCACAGAAATACACCTGTTCAAAAAGAACTCATGTTGATTTTAAAAATGGCAAACCTATCTGTCACTGTTTTCTTTTTCTTTGGTAAAATAGTCAGTAGCAAACAAAACTTTTGTCAAATATGCAGTGATGATGCTGCATAATGGAGATTCATAGAGCTCCTGTCTAGCCCTCAAAACAATTTACACTGTACTCTACATGTCACATTCACGCCATGCAAGGTGCCAACCGCAAAGGAACTAATAATTCACAAACACTCACACAGCCCTCAGGAGCAAGTTCCACATTTTGCCCATGCAGACTGGAGAGAGCTGTGGATCAAACCACAGATCCCAGTAGCTCAGGTAGCCAGGCTCCATTATAACAGCCTGCACTGGGGCCTGTTGTAACTACCTCACACTGACAGCTGGTAGCTGTGTGACGGGCTGCAATGTAATCCTTCAGGGCTACTGCACACCGTCAACGTGCGTCCACTAAAAGATTGTGAAGAAGTGTCTGATGACATTATGGAAAGGAGCCTTCAGAAATAGACTTTTTGTTAAGAGTAAGTTCCTAACCAGAAACAGCCGCTCGGTTTAAAGCGACCAGACTCGTTCATGTAATTGCAAGAAATTTCTGTTTTATAGATCCATGATTTCAGTAAAAGTAGTAATACCTCAATGTAAAAACAATATGTTACGAAGAAAATTGCTGCATTTAAAACCTTAACTAAAGGTGCAATGCAAAATTATCATGTAAACAAATAAAGTAGCATGTTTACATTCAGTGTTACTCACCACGGTCGTCCTCTCAGAACAAAATCAATTCTTTAAACTGTTTTAAATTGAGCATTGTTTACATCCATATTTACAAGGTGTCAGTCCTCTTCTTCACTACCTTTGTTGGTGTATTAATACGTTTCTTGGCACACCAGCAGCTGTAAATCAGTAAAATAGTGTGGAACAATTGTGCCACCCACAAAGGCGACAGGGTACCCTTCACTTCAGCAAAATCAGCTTCAAATATCAAATAAAACAAAGTATTTGTTATGCAGAAAAATTACCTCTGTGAATGTAATTATATTACATTATATGGCCTTACTATATTGCAAATACTAATGCATTCATATGTAAGTATATTTTAGTGATGTAGCTGATGGAGTTGGAGCCAGTTGTAACTGCTGTTACTGTTTTTGTTTTTCTAGTAATGCACTTTTAAAAGTGTATCATGCATTTTGTGTGTACAATCTTAATTTACAAAGAAACTAACTTTAAAACATGGAATCAAAATTTTATAATTTGCCTGATGAAATGGAAAAACTCAAGTAAAATACAAATGTGTGAAACCTGCACTTAAGTACAGTACTTGGGTAGATACACATTCAACCGCTGCTGTTTACACTGTCAGTCCCTTGAAATCATAGGACTGGCATTATTTTACATATTGTTGTTGTTAACAAATCTTCCTCTTAATACATCATTTCCGTTTTTTAAAAAAGGAACTCTTTTCTTAAAACAGCTGGGCACTGAGAGCAAATGTTACTAAAACAAGAATAAATGGTGCGTTTGATGAGGACTACTTTCAGCTGCAGATTTGTGTGCTAATGAGTATTTCAAAATAAACTCCTCTGTGTGCGTTCACGCTAATGAAGGAGCACGTCACCCAGTGTAACAGTGTGGCTCAGTGATGTGTTTATGGACAGTGATGGAGCTCGTACAGAGACTTGTTCACTGTTGTTTTTAGTCTTTCTAAAGATTTTAATGACAATAAGAAAAATATATATTTTCTGTCTTAACATGCTTGCACCACAGGGCTTGTTTTTTTTCTGGATTTTTTCTGGCTCGCATTACATTTCGAAAGCAGTTCCATGCTTGCTTTCAGAAATTTGGTCTCTGCGGTCACATTGCGACCTGCCGTCCTTTTACAGCCTGTCCAAACCAACAGACCTCCGAGGCAGAGTCACTGCAGCCAGCTGTAGTGCATCAAGTAAAATGGAAATTAAAAATAGATTTTACAGAATCACACAGCGAAATTGCTGCCTTTATTTGGACATATTTTGACAGCATTTCAGCATTGACGAGCCATGAAAAACAAGGACAAAGGAAGATGGCAAATATCCTCTTATATGATGAGCTCAAAGGGAAACAATGTACGGTGACGTGCCACGGTTAAGGAATGCAGGAAATGAGCAAAAGCTTAAATACGGCTGGAATTTGTCTTTACGCTCAATCTTTGTCCAAACAATGATCATAAAAGAGAAAATGCAGCACAAAACAAACCCCCGAACACCACATTTACAAACACGATTCCAAGGTCCAGCATATGTACAAGAATAATTATCAAGTCTATTGTATTTCCAGATCTGTGCAGGTAAGCGTCAGGCTTCATTTACATTCCTTTGGCCTGCGGCACACCGACTGCAAGTGTCCCTACAGAGATGAAGCAGGGTTTTTCCTGTTGCCTGTTGATGTCATATCCCTGCAGAGAATAAACCGAGAGTGTTTCCTGTTGATATTAGGATGTCAGCTCCCATCTGTTTGTGCAATCACATTGAAAGACAGACCAAAAAAAAAAAGAAAAAGAAAAGGAAAAAGAATTGACCCCCTCTGCCGGGACACATCCTGACTGGGCAACTGCTCAACTCTCACTGACCGCACCTTCATCCTCCCATTGGAGTTAGTCCCTCATATACAATGGCACACACACACACAGAGACAATGTCAGCTGCCTGTCCACCTCTACCGCTATCAAATGTCCACAGCTCCCAGTATGCTGTCCAATAATTCCTGCGGACGTGCAGTGTAATTCAAAACAAATCATGTGAAGAAATATGGAGCTACGTGATGTTGATGATGGGCAAGTTCCAGTCTGAGTAAATTGTCCTCTTTAAGGCCTGAATTAGTCATGAATCTTAAGATTTCACTTCTGTTTTAGCGTTGCGTACATGCTATAAAAACAATATACTCATGCTTTGGGATTTGAAGCCACGCCACCACAGTTACTTATAGTTATGTACCTGGAAGAGGCCGCATGTCCAGCATGGGAAGAGGAGGAAAAACGTCTGAACAGAGCTTGAAGGTGATAAGAGCCAAGGTTATATAAGCAGAGAGAGAGAGACGCTGAGAGAAGAAAGAAAACTTGCTCCTAAATAATAGAAATGTCAGGTCTGCGCTCGCAGATTAAAACTTTAAGGAAATAGCACATAAACGGTGTAACGTTTCCACCGTTCGACAACAAGAGAGGTTGTAAAGCAGACCAAGTGTTTGCTCTAAATCAAGAGCTGCTGATGATCATCTCTACGCTTTCTGATTAATGCGACAGGAAGCCTTTACATGAAAGCATATAAAAGCACTATGGAGACTATTTCCTGCTCCTGCAGTTTGAATTGTCCTCCACAGTGTCAGCGGATCGGTAGCAGCTCTAAAGGAAATGGATCTGTGTGCACAGATGGGAGCCCACACCCCCACCTCCGACTGAAACGACAGTAAAATGGTATGTGTGTGTGTGTGTCTGCGTGTGTGTGTGTGTGTGTGTGCAGACCTTCTCTTTGCGCTTGCATTTGTCACAGTCTGTATTTAGGTATGGAAGGTCATCCATGCGTGTGCCTAATTTGTGTGCATGTGTGTGTCTGTGTGGGAGAGCACAGCTTGACTCCGACTGTTGACACTGGCTCAGTGACAGTCTGAACGCTCGGCTGTGTTGACGAGTGGGAGTCCCGCCCCGCCTGCCCCTTTGTGGAGAATGAATATTAATAATTCAAAGTGATCTCAATCTCGGCTGCCTCTGAGGCTGTTACCCATTACCCCAGTATGAGCTGATATTGCTGTTGCATGAAAGGCCACTGACAGGCGAAAGGCAGAGGAGGAAAACTGTGATGCGCTGCTAAAAGGCACCCCTGAGGTTTTTGCTATCAGCTCAACTGGGGTGAAAGAAGCGTATTGCTTTGAGAAGACAGACAAAAAAACACCTCCCTCCTTGGTCCTGATGTAGATGTGCAAAAAGAAAGCTGTCTCTATTAGAAAGCGAAATGTGTATACAGAAGAGTGATTTCTTATTTGAATCTGTCAAACTGTGAGCAACCATGAGAATGATACAAATCTGCTTTGACGGCGCCTGTGCAGCTTTTATGTGGGTACTCGCCATCCATTTGCTCTCTTTTTACATAATTTCCCTTTACGTCTTAGCTCCAGGTTTAGCTAATACAGCAACAACCAAAAACCTCTGTGTGAAGACGGCCTCCCGCCCTTAGCGAAAAATGGAGGCTAAAGAGCTTGAGTTGACCTGATGTTGCGTCGCTAGGTTTTCATGCTCTGATCCCTGTGGTGAGACGGGATGATGTCTAATCTAACTCACACTGCTAGCCTGATGCATCTGTTTTTACCCTGCTGCCACATAAACTACCTCCATCGATCTGGGTGAAGTCACATGATGGCAGCTATCATGCTGCTCACAAATCACTGAAGCAAAGACACATCAAAAGATTAGCTGTTATCACATTGACAGCTTACTGTCTTTGACAGGTGAAGAGGGACACGTAGATACATTAAAGAGGAAAAGTGTTATTCGTCATCCTGGATGTCATTATCAGATTTTTGTCCATTATGAAGATCCTGATAACATTATACGCACCTCCTCTGTTGTAGAGGTTTGACACATGCACTAATGATAAATGGACTTATAGCACCTTTAGTCTTCTGACCACTCAAGGAGCTACTCACCCATTCATACACTGGCTCATCAGAAACTAACGAATAACACTCACACAGTTTGGGACTTATGTGAGGTTCAGTATCCTGCAGACAGGGACTGGTCTGAACCACCAATCTTTTGATTAGTAGATGACCCGCTCTACCTCGCGAGCCACCACAACCTCAACAACCTCAACCGAAGAAATCATCTCAAGCACTTGTCTTTAAAGGATCTGTGTGTAGGGTTTAATGGTATCTAGCAGTGTAGTTGATGATTGCAATCCCCTTCACTCACCCCTGTTACAAGTATGAGGGAGTAACTATGGAAATGCCATATTTGGAGCCAGTGTTTAGTTTGTCCACTGTGGGCTACTAAACATGTCGGTTTAACATGGCGGACTCCGTGGAAGAAGACACGCAGTGTCTGTAGATATAAATTCTAAGGTAACATTATTTGCAGGAGATTATAAACTATTTAAAATATAGCTATGCATTATGCATATTAATTATATTGCATTTATGCCATGTCATGGCACAAACATAGAAGAGGTAAAGCAGTTATGATTCGATTGATTTATGGATCTCAAAAACACACAAGAAATAAAATGAAACTTCCAATAAGTATCTACATCAATGCACAGATGTAATATCATACATATATACATACAATATGTTGATATGTAGAACACCAGCCTAACAACACATGCTAACATGGGCACAGTGACAATGCTAACATACTGATGTTTAGCAGTTATTATATTATCCACAATCACTGTCCTAATTTTAGCATTCTAACATTTAGTAATAAGCACTAAAAGTGGAGCTAAGGCTGATGGGAGTGTCATTAGTTTGGTAGGTATTAGGTCACAAAGCAAATCTGATGTGTTGATGGCACTAGTCATGGAAAGGATCAGAGGGTCAACAAAGTTATTACAAATCATCCTGAGGGAAGCATAAATATCACAAATGTTATGACAATCCATCCAACATTTGTCAAAAACCAAAACCACAAACCAAGTCAAATTCATGACAGCACTGAAGAAATATCAAAACACCCCCAAAGTCAGGAGAATTCAATACATCACATCATGTCCTTCCCAAACCGACATGGCTCTGGGGATGGACATGCAGCTCTCTGATACATAATTTAGGGTGAACTTACCAACTACCTTAACTTAATGTATAAAATGCATGGTTCTTACTTATTAATAATGTTTAGCTTGTATACATGCTATTGAAGTAGTAGCAAACATGCACAGACGGTTTATGTCTGCAAGTTTCTGAATTACAAAAATACCACTGCTGCTATACTCCAACTGAGGCTAATCGCTCAACAAATCGACTCAGATTTGATCGAGGAACTCTGTCTGGCAGGAAATTGTATGCGGAGGCCAACATCTCTACCTTCAGTGCACAAGTCAGATCAAAAGTTTTATAAAACAGCTACAGGGATTTTCCAGCAGACTACTTTTTGTGTTAACTTTTGATTCTAATTAAAATGGAATTGTTTGAAAAGATCTCTGGTGACCTGAAGTTTAGGAAGCTGAAGGAGGCTCATGTTTCTGGCTCTGATCGAAGTTATTATTGCCAGAGTCTGTTTTTGCCAAATCTCTACAAGAGAGGTTGTGTAACCATGACATGGAGTGTCATAATGGACAAAAATATGAAGGAAGTTTCAGTCGTACAATAATGTGTCTTTAAAAGCATCAAACAGGAAGAACAAGTTCTTTCCTGTGCTTAATCTGCATTCATAACTTAACAAGGGTTAGGTTTACAGGTCAACAACACCTGATCCTTGTTACAGCTGCTTCTCAGGGATCTCCTTAAGAAAATATGTGAACCATTTAACCCTGTTAGAAAGGTCAAAATCTTCCTTGGCTCTAGGGGCAATTTGGCACATCGAGCAATGAGGTGATTCAGAGAGACAAGCTAACCTGAGTTAAGTTGAAACTGTCAGATTGGATTTTTAACGAGGTCCACATTCTTCAGACACTCGCTTAGCAACTGTTTTGTACGTCTTGAGTGAATGACTGTCATGCACTTAACCTCAGCACAAAGGATACACACGAGATTTTGCTTCAGAGGCAGAGAGGACGCAGGCTAAACAGGCAAATGCGCTCCTCTGCTTTTGTTGTCGAGTTAATGAAATGAAACCCGAGTAGCTTTTCAAAAAGCCAGACACAGGCGATGAGTAGAATCGATCTTAGATCTAGAGGCCGTGCAGCTTAAAAACCACCTAATGCTCAAATAATTGCCCCAAGAGTCGCAGATGAAGGTTTACTCTCCCCGTCCACAGAAATAAGGTTCACCCCACTACGTGCGGGCAGCCACAAACTTAACATGCAGTCTGAATCTCGCTACGTTATCACCGCTCTTCCATTTCCCCGGTTTGCACAAATCCATATTAAGCTGTGATATGTCTTTGGGGTTTGGCACCTTCACACCTTCAGCATGGAGGAGATGAGAGTCAGCCTGTTAAATATTAATGCAGGGCCAGATGCCCGACTGGCCGCTGGCATTTATCTTAACCTGCTCCAGCAGGTGTGAGCCCAGCAGGTCCCATTGGCATCCAGGAGGAGCACTCAACCTCTGGATCATTTAGAGGCGTTAAAGGATTATATCTGCGCTGAACCGAGACTGGACCAATACACCTGAGGGGATGGAGGAAGGGAGTGAGGGAGACGGAGAGGGACAGAGAGAGAGAGAGAGAGAGAGGTGAGGGAGAAATGATTGTGTCTTCTCAGCAAGTGGGGAGAGAGGGAGCGAGAGCTGGGAGATGGATGGGGTGTGGTGTGCGCCTGGGCAAACACTCCCTGCTGTTTGCTTCTCTCTTCCCATTTTTCTCCCAAGGGCAAACAGAGAACCAAGCAAGCTGCAGCTGTCTGAGTGTGAGAGTGTGTGTGTACGCGAGCGGGTGAAGTTGACCTCTGTGGCCTCTACATAAGTAGCAGGGAATCACCACCAACAATCCTCCCTCCTGGGGCCCTTGGCCACTGGCCTCCATCATTACTCCCTCGAGAGCCCTAGGCAGCGCCACAGCCCCCTGCCACCAGCCTCGTATTAACCATAATGAGGACACTGTGGTGAGGAGAAGAGGAAGAGCCAGAGTATGTGTCACAGCTGAGAAAGGCGACGTTGGCTGCCTTGAAAACACGACAGCGCTCACCCCTCTCTCTCCCCCTCCCCCCTTACCTATCCCATACCTCTCTGATTTCCTTGCCTTGTGCCTCTATTTTTCTCCTACAG
Source organism: Sciaenops ocellatus (assembly GCA_033000465.1). NCBI lineage: Eukaryota > Metazoa > Chordata > Actinopteri > Sciaenidae > Sciaenops > Sciaenops ocellatus. The sequence continues at coordinate 6,820,501 of CP136886.1, forward strand.
GGGCACAGAGCAGTGAAATACAGTCCATCATGTTGCTGTAGCATCTGTCCCGAGCACATGATTTTCAGATCATCAGGACAAGCTGTTGGAAATAAGGGAGGGTGAGATGAGACAACCTGGTTGCTGTAAAATCAAACCGCGGCTAATTTTTAATCTGGATAGTGTGCCATGGCTGTGATGTACATAAATGATTTGCCCAAAATAAATTGGTTTCCAAGGACATACGTGAAAGCACAAGCAAAATAATCGAGGCCATCATCGTTCCGTTCGTTGTTTTTTAGAGAACAAAAAAAACCCACTCTTTTTCATAATAGATTTGTAGGTTTGACACTGAGAAAGGGTCCTTGGTTCGCTGGTTGGAGTGTATATTTGATTCAAAGAAACAGGAGATGGGGAGTTCGTAGGGAGCCAGAGAAAATAAGAGCACAGCTGTAGAGAGAAAAAGGTTATGACTGAGGGACGGTAGACTGCGTGCTGTTCTCTTATCTTTCTCTGGTGACGTAAGTTCGTGAAAAATGGGAAAGGGAAATGGCTCTTTGCTCCCTCTGAGCCTCGGAACAAAGAAATATGCACTCAAAAAAATGAAATATGTATTTAGGTGTAATTTTTTCTATTAGGGTCTTATAACTTTTGTTCTGTTAGAAGATAGCTTGTGACCTAAAGGTTGCTAGTTCAAACCCCTCCACCCTTCAAAGTGGCCGCACAAGTGCCTCTCAGTTTCTCATAAAGTTTGGCATTGTAGGGATGTAAAAACAAATCGCACTAAAGCTACCTAACCTTTGCTGAACAGCGGCCACTGTGGTCAGAGGGAGCAATTACAGAATAATACATATGTTGTTTATCTAAAGCAGCATTTATTGATCTATTACACATCTATTAACATACAAATGTTATGTTGTTGTGGCTAACATGGTCCCATCATATTTGGAAAATATAGAAGAGCTGCACAATTAAATCTATTTACGATTGTTTTTGCAGAGGGCTACACTGGAAGTCAGCAACTGCTTTGTGTGCCACACAATGCAGAAACATATGCGGAAGATTCAGGTCATATTTTGGCTTCATGTGTCACTGAGCAGCTTCCATTAGGATAAATGTAGGCAATACTGTATCCAGTTCTCTTTAACACATCCATCGTTTATAAATCCTGTAGACACCGACATTCATTTCCATGTTCCACTGTGTTCACCAGCTAACTGCTGATTTTGTCTGCCTGCTGTTTGGTGGTGAGTATATACGGGTACAGCTGGAAACTGCTGCCTGCTGCAGTTACAAATGAGGCTGATAAGAGCAGTGACAGAACCAAAACAGTAAGGCTGCGGGGCCAGAAAACCAAAACAATAAACTGAAAGTAGCTAAAGTAGCTCTGTAGAGCTGAGGGGAACTGCAGTGTCAGCGTTAACTGTCTGCGGTTTTGTCACCGTAAGCGAGACCTTTCAAATAACAGGTAGCCACTTGATCCATGGCTAACATAAAAATATTGTTTACTGCAGCTTTAAACTGATAAAGGGGAACACCTGGTGCTTTGTATTATGAAAGAAACATAGCATAGGTAAAAAAGCTGCAATTTGAAATTTCAGCATTTGGTAAGACAGTCCACAAGAGAGGCAGTGACCTTACTCAGTATTCCAGGAATTGTTCCTGTTCTCAAGACGGTCTCTTGGCATTTTAAGCACTTGCTGGACTCAGATGTGACAATGTTAACAGTTAGTGTCCTTTGGAGATACATATATGTGTTCGTTTAAGCTGAAAAGCCTCTATTGTGAGAAGCTGTCCTCTGCACCTTCTCAGAGTGAATGGGGCGATGGGTGAAGGTCATCACTACCGGGAGGAAATGTATAAAGACATTCAGCAGCTCTGTGTGTGTGTGTGTGTGCCGGTCATGCCTAGAGTAGCAGATGGGCATTCTGTATGACTGATGGCCTTGTGAAACATGAAGGTGTTGTGTCAATAAACGATGTTCCACCCCATCCATCAGCCACCACTGACAGCAACATGTGCACATTTTTATCCGTTATACGTTGTGCATACCGCACACACACTCACTCACACACACAAGAACACGTTGCCCTGCTCAAATAGCCTTGCGCTCACACCCACGTACAGTACCTGTACAGTATATACACAGGAACACCCACACAGCCATAAGCAGCACACACACACACATTCACCTCTCCTGCACACTCACACTGTAGTGCACTGCTCTGCAGCAGCCTCGCTGCATCGATACTGTTACTTATGTGGGAAAATACAGCACTGAGAAATAAATCTTGTCCAACAGAGCATGAAGGTATTGAGTTTTCCACGTGTTGCCTGTTCTTATGGTTTCAGCAGCGAGGGACTAGTGCACCTTTACAGCACTGGGTCTCATGTGAAAATCCACTTTGTCCAAGTAGTGCGTGGGTTTTCTCCATGTTTGGACTTTTGCTCATGTTACAACGTTAAAATGAATCCAAGCGTTGCGCTATGGTTGGCACACCGCAGCTGCCCTTTGAATCGGGTTGCAGGTTGCCAGGTTGCAGTGACAGCGTGCGGATTGGGTTTCATAGGCGATGTGGCAACTTGGGTGACGTCAGACAAACGTACAAAAGTCACGGGTCCACGCATGACGACGATTACTCATAATGAAATTTGAGGGCTGTGCAAATTATGGGAGTTTCTCGGGAGACGTGCAGAGAGATGGCCTTGAAATATGGAAGAAACACAGGAAACATGGGAGTGTTGGCAGGTCTGAAAGCAGACTGCAACTTAAATATTAAGATTTGTTAGTGTGAGGACAAATGCTGAAGTTTAATGTGGAAAGCATTACCATAAGCTGATTTTAATTTTATTAAATGTCCTCTTAATGGTGGACTACAAAGATTTCTGAATCTATTGTAAGCAGTGGGTTTTATTTTCTGATCCTAATGACTTCTGTGCACATTCCTTCGATGATTTCCTAACTGTAATATATGAACAGTCTTTTGCGGTTAAAGAAAACAGAAAACTCAATATTCTCTGAGGTCATTTCCATCTCTCGACTGTCTGTCTCTGCCGATTAAATCATGCTCCACAGTAGACAATGCCTGTCTGTTTGCCGTTTCTCTGTGTTTTTCAGACTAAAATACACCCACAGACCCCGTGACATTATTACTCTATCTATGGAAGTCTACTTCCAAATGTCAGGCTCATCCCTCGAGGAATGTCATACAACCTTCTGGCCGAATTATAGATGAGTAGGAGCGCATTGGTCCGACTGTACAGGCTAACCTCAGACTGTTAATAAAGACCAGACAATGCTGTCGGGCTGCTGGATCCTAACTGAATGTTTTCAGCACGCTGCCAGTGGAGATTACAGCGAGAGATCGTTGGACAAACCACAGTAGCCCTCCGAATTATGAACAACTTCCATTTCTGTTTTCCAGAAGAAAGCTGTAGATCAATTTTACCATTATGTGTGTTTGTTGTGGTATCATTGCTTTCTGCATTTTTCATTCCTGGAGTTTTTTCGTAGCACCTCACAGGCCACACACACAGCCGACGTGTTCAGACGGAGCAGACGGGCAATAATATTTCCAGCGATTATCCCTAACAGCATTCGCTTCCATTACACCTCCATACATCATTCGCTTTAACTTCTCTTGCCAATCCACACTACCCGCCATATTGATCATCTCTGATACCCTAATGTCTCCTTCCTGCCTTAATGGTCACTCTTTGTGATGGAGGGTTCACCTGAGTGTTTTATATGAGGTTTGTAGGCCGTGAGCATTTTCCACATACGCCAGAGCAACCTCCAATTTTCAGCAAATACCCATAATGCCTCATGATAGCACAACAAAAGCTTAAGTAAAGGTAAAATAATGTTTGTGGGTTTTGTGCAGTTGGTTTTCAGGGAATCTGATAATTGCAGTTTCACAGTGGTTTCTGGGGGAAAAACCGACAATTCTAGTGATGTAGGACATACAGATGTAGCCTTTTTATCTGACACTGCTGTGGGTGTAGGCTGTAGTGTATGATATGTTCTCATTCCGATTACAAAATCAATATGTAATTGTGGTTTATCATGAATATTTAATTTTCCTGTGTGTGTTTGTTTAATGCATCCATGGTTGTGATTACAGTCAAAATGTTGGTTTGGAACTGTTTTAATTGTATAAAGCAGAGGTTTCCAGCCTCTGGACTGTGGATCAATACTAAGTGTCTGAACATTTCCTACCAGGACGCAAGGAAACACCATGACCTGAAGGCTGAATAATGATTATATAACTTTACAGACCACTATCGGATTTACTTTTAAACCTGACACAGTCTGTTGCATTTTTTTCCTCATCACTCTGCTTCATATCAGTGACAATAATACTGATTTCTAATCAGCAGGTAACCGGTCTGTATTCACCTGAGCAAATACATGATATTCCGTCCTTCATTTGAATTGGATCTTTCTCCATCCACAGGGTCATCCAACAAAAACACTGGACTCACCTTGGCTCGTTTTTTGTTCCGACACCATGCGATATTATCCACCGAGCGCTGCGGCGGCCAATCAAATGCATGACAATGCACATTCCTGCTAGATTACTTTGTAAGTTGAACACTGTAATTCTACTGTTTACTTTGCAATTGTCATGGCAGACGATAAAATGACTGACTTCCCTTGTCTTAAGAGTGTTATAAACCATTGTGTAGCATTTTGGCATCAGAATGGACACCATGCCAGTTAGTTAAAGCATTGAGAAGACCCGTAGAAGCTTTCAGAAGGTAGATAGGATGAATATCTTGCTTTATTATTATTGGAACTGTAGTTTTGGATTTCTTCTTGCACCTATTTGACTGCATAAAATGAAGCTCCTTTACTCCCAATCATCACAAAAGTAGTTCAGTTGCGTGTTTTCGTCCATATGTACAGAAACCTACATGATTTGTGAACCTCCTAACAGATTATTTTTATGTCTGTGTACTGACATATTGTGGAGAACAGTTACTTCCCTCCAGGTCCAAGAATATGCAACATAATTTTTAATATAAAAGCAGTCCACCATGCAAAAAAGGTTGAGAACGCCTGCTTTGAAAGGCCTTAGTCTTCTTGGTTTACACTTCAAAGCTCCTCTTTTTTACCTTGACTTACTTAGGTAAAGAGTGCTGCATTTGTACACCTCATTGAGCCGCCCCACTGGGCTGCTACCATCTCCACAAATGTGTGACATGTAAAAGCAGAGCGAGCAGACAGATGGACACCCAGACTGTTTGGACGCCCCCCCCCCCCCCCCCCCCCCTCATTAAATCTTCCTCGTGCAGTTGACCCTGTGTGGCCAAGAGGACTCTATTCTGGCACTGGCAGTTTATGCAACAGGACTGGACTGCCATTCATCACTCATGGCAGGTTAAACCATGTGCACAATCTGTTTATATCCATAATTATAAGGCATCAACCTGCCCATGGGCTGTGAGGGTTCAAGAACATCTGCTTGGAGGGCTCCAGCAGGAGGATGGCGGTAGATGGTGAGGTCTATGGGTGATATATCTGTTGGGATTAAATCTACTGTGATAGGTGTAATGGGTGTGATTGTGTGAGATTCGTCAGAGAGACTCAGAGATAGAGTGCACATCTCTATCTGAGTGGACAGAGATGGAGCAGAGTCTTCTTGAGGCTTAATGTTTCTTCTAGAAGGTCGGCGACAAATTGAGTTTTCACGACCTGGCTTCACTCCCATGATTCAAATATTTCAGCAGTGTCTTCAAATGACCTGCTCCCTTCTTTGTTAGTCTCTTTTCTTCACAGTGGTGATGAAATCTGAATGGCCTCTAACAGTAGCTGTAGCTCCCACCCTAGAATTGATGTTTTCCACTGCTTGTTGAAAGACTCCTCCACGATTCAGCATTTCTTTCCCAGTGGACAGTTACCACTGCACGAATAAAAGTGGACATGTGACATCACCCACAGGTTTCTGAAGTGTCATTGTGAAGCTCAATGTGAATGTGGTGATTCTGGCCGCCGCCATCTTGGCAGTCCTGGCTGAATGAAGCCTGGGTGCTTAAACAAGCCACCTGTGACAACACCCGCCTGTCCAAGCGTCAGTTACCTTAATTCTACATAACTTTAAGTCTCAATATAATTTGAACGAGTGAGTTCTATAAAAATTCACCCACAGTTGTCAAGAACGGGGAAATTAGCTATAGAGACCAAAACTGTTTTTTGTTCCAGGCTGTAAACATGTTTATTTCTGTTTTGAAGTTGCACATTTTAACACGGGGGTTCATAGACAATGATTTGTTTTGCAGCCAGCCTCAAGTGGATGTTTGAGGAACTGCAGCCTTTTGAGGCTCTCAAGCCAACTTTATACAACTTTTTCACACATAGATATAAATTTAAATACATTTTTGTCTTTGCATGCTAATAACTTGTAGCATTGTTTACTGCTCGTTGTGTTCCAGCTGCCTCTGCTAGGGGTCATTTCACTCAGGTTGTACTTCAGTCCTCACTTTACTTACAGCCAATTTAACTCCACAGCTCCACAGACTTACTTTGGCTGGTGGTTTTTAGATGACAGTGAGAAATATGAAAAATCTGGGTCATGTGGCAAGTTTGTTACAAACACAGCAAGGCACTACTCCGCTTGTGACCTGGACGCTGTCATTCTCCATTGTGACAAAAGATTGCTGGCATGATACTTTACAGAGTTAAAGAGAAAAATCCTTAACACTATAACAACTATGTAATGTGTTGGGACGTTAAACGTATGGATGTATTACTACTGGCAGACAAAGAAGTGAAAACAAAGAGAGGCCGAGGGATGTGTAAACAGATTAATGCAGAGAGGAAAAGGACATGAAGAAAACAGACCCACATAATGCACAGGCAAGCCAGTATGCATATTCTAGGTAGAGCGGAGTGAGAGAGACGCAGCCTAATAGCATAATGATATTAATGAGAGACCATTCATCATGCAGACTCATCACTTAAGTTGATGAATACCAGCAATTTAAAGTAGAGACTCAAGTGGAACATGCCTCTCGCTGCTCCACTAGCTAACCTTTCAGTCTATTATGCCATGTGTCTCCCCAGACTTGGAACTGAATGAACCGATACGACAACTGCTGAATATTTACCCGAACGTATCTGCAACAAAATGAAAAAAGCGTAGTGAAGCATTAGTGGGAAAAAAGAAAGCTCAAAAAATACTCGAAGTGTTTTCAAAGACAATCAAGAATCCAATTATACACAAGCATGCATGCTCTCATATTTGCGTGCACGCGAGCCCCACACACAGAATCAAACCATCAAACCCCTGGAAACATCTCGATTCCCCCCTCTCTCTCATCTAAGTGCAGCATAGAAAACATTTTAATTATATAGTTAATTAATTACTCCCATCCGTGAACCCTTCTGCGTGATTGCAAAACGCTGATATGTTCATTACTATGGAGGATTGGTAAATAGACACATAAAGTTTGAAAGTGATAGAACAAACAGGGGAGGCCTGGCTAATTAAGGGGATATAACATTAGCTGATTGGGGGGGTGGGGGGGGGAGCTTATCTTGTGGTGGAGAAAAGTAAAAAAAAAACAAGGGAGATAAAAAAGAGTGCTGTGTTTGCTCCTTGTAGCAATCAAGTCAGTTGTACATGAATAATTCATCCATAAAAAGGCATTTGTTTGTGAGTCGGTTGTAAGATTTAAGGCATTTAACTGTTGTTGTTGTTTTTTGTCTCTTCTTCTTCTTCGCCTTCGTTAAAAAGGATCACGAGCAGCTGCAGATGTTTTCTGTTTGCGTTAGCTTGAATCCTGTTTGCCTTTTTTTTGTTTGTTTGTTTCTTTTTTTTTTTTCCTGAAGGGATTTACTAAAATAAGCTTTAATGAATAGGGCCGGGTGACAGAGAGAGACAATTTACATTCAAATTGTAAGTTTGCGCTGACACATTTAAAAATAGCAGGAGGATGCTGTTTTAGGGAGAGGGATAAAATGGCACACTCGCAGGTACAAACAAACAAATCTATTTCTGTTATACACGAGCGGAGGAGGAAATATTTTTCATCAACAGACACAAAGCTCTGTGATTCCAATTTCTCTCCCTCTGAAAACTTAATTCATTAAAAAAAAAAAAAAACTTCTATAATTTCATTTTTCAGGTCCAGTTTCCATCCCTAAACCAATTAGCACGATTGTTTTTCTTTCTTTTTTTTTTTATTACACATGCCTGGAAATAATTACCATTTATTAAATCAGGACTATTGAAAACAAAAGGAAACTGTAGCTGTGCTAATTCACTCAGAAATGTGTGCATTTGAAGAAATGTAATTTTCCAATAATCCAATAACCTCGTCCTGCAGCGCACGCAGGCACGTGTGGACAGATACAGAAGAATTCATTTTCAAGAAGTGAAACAGTTTTTCCTCTGGCAGACAAAAATCCATCAACTCATCCGAGTCTCAGAAAATAAAAGTCAGGTGGAGAAACTGTTCCCGTCTCGAAGGCAATATTTCAGTGTCGGACCAGTAATAACAGCATGTGGGAAGAATGCGCTTAAATCACTCAAGCTCCAGGGATACACATTTTTGAACACTGGAGTCCGACCAGACAAGTGTTTTCTTTTGTGTGCAACTGGCGAGACAATGTTTTTTTCCCCAAGCTCTTCTCAGCCGCTTTCATTTCGTCCGACAGCACTTTACTTTGAGCTCCGACAAAAGGCACAAAGAAAAACAAATGTCACAATCAAAGGATCCTGATGTTTAGATTGTACACCAGGGGTGCTGACAGCTAAGCAGCACTGTGTAACTACGGTGAGATGCACTTTCACATTTGCCTTCTGCTGGTGCTTCCTGTCAGTCTGGCCCTGTCATCCTGACTCTCTCTCTCTCTGTATCTGTCACTTTCATCACTCTTCTCTTTCTCTCACCATCTGTTTTTTCCTTCCTCCATCTCCTGCTCTTCTCTCTCTCTCAGTTTATTCCTCTTCACACACAGATCATCCTTTATTCAAGTACACCCGGTGATTCTTGCAATAGCAGTGGGTGTGCTATCAGACCCATTAGTCCAATATCCTGGTGTTGAGTGGGGACGATGAGAAATGGATTGGTGGTGATGCGGGTTGCGTGCACTGCTGTGAGGTGTGTGTGTGTGTGTGTGTGTGAGTGGGCAGCGATGAATGTGATGAGTGTGTGGTTTAATGGATGAGTGTGAAGAGTGTGTGGTAAGAGACAGGGAAGTAAGAAAGAACAAGATAACAGGAAGCTGATATAGTAATGGGTGAGTAATATAAAGAAACATATACGTGCAGTGTTTTATGTGGATGAGTAAGAGATGGTGATGAGGTCATTATACTGAAAACAAGACTACTCTATCAGCATGAGTCCAGTTCTTCAACCCTTTTAAAGAGTCTGTTTTACAAAGCAAACAAGCTAACTTAAACAGGGGTGAATTTAAAAGCTTTGCAGTTTTAATACAGTTATGGTGCAGGAAGGAAGGGAGGCTGTCAGGGCTGCGGTCCCCTAGTAGCAGTGGTAGCTTCAAGTGGTAGCAGCAGCATGAGTTCCAGAAGTTTTTTATCCAGCTATCTTGTCTTTCCCTTCCAAATTTCAGATATGTAAAATGAATCGCCCATGGTGATCACTCACTGTTCAAACAATGGATTGGATTTACAGAAGAATCCTGACCACAGAGTTCTGAAGCAGAGACAGTGAGCTCAAATCAACGTTTTTTTTTTTTTTTTTTTTGTCTGGGCTTTTATTTAAATGACTGTGGGGACATCTTCAGCATGAAGGACAGTGCCAAAGCTGTTACTGTTACGCTGGAGCTTCAAATGTACACTGACCACTGCCGTATCTTATCATGCAATAAGTATAGTGTTGTATCAGGTACTGTAATGCTTCACGCTTCGTGTGTGGCTTATTGCGCCCAGCTGTGTGGTCAGTTGTTGCAATGATGCAGACCAACATTTCCTTAGAGGCACTCTGCTACAGAGCTGTAGTATTATTATTTCGACACACAAAGTTTCACATTAACTGTGTCGCGTGCACACACATATACAAGGCAGCAGCCCCTTGATGAAAATATGTATCTTCTACGGATCTTCAGAATTAAAGTTAATGTAATAGTTGACCAGAGATTGGTATTAGACTAAACAATCTACATAGAAATTACACGAGAAAAATTAAGACTTTTATCGTTGATGTGTTATCATTCAATTCAAGAGCTCACTTCAGCTGAATGTGGTAGTATGTATGTACATGTTACTGACATGTAAAGTAGCACTAAACACAGCTAACAGCTCATTAGCACTCAGTATTGATTATTATAAATATTGGACAAATGAAATCTGATCTGATCTGATGAAGGTGCTATGGAAAGTTAAGGGATCACCAAAGTTACTAGGATACACCCTCTGGGGACCATGAATATCTGTACCAAGAGACGTGTCAACCCATTTTGTAGAAGTTGATAAATTTCACTAGATGAGTGAAAACTTTGACCTGCTGATGGCCCTAGATGAAAAGTCAGTGGATCATCAAAGTCATTGCAGTTCAAAAGTCATAAATATCTGTACAAGATTTAATGGAAGAATCATCCACTAGATCGACAGATCAACTGACTGGCCAGCACTGCCATCTCTAGTAAACATTTTATGAATTTTAATGTTTTAAAAGAGTTTTGTTTAGTACCACATGCAGCAGTAGCTCCTAACTAAATAAACTAATAGAGCAAAAGCACATACAGAAATTGTATCAACACCACAATCAACAGATTTTTCACTAATGGGAAGGCAAGTGTGCTTAAAAGGAAACTGTCTTCAGTGAAAAGTGAAGTGAAAATCAGCATTTTCTTCAAACACCATTACAAGATTGGATATGACTTAGATCCATCAACATCAATCACATATTGGTATTCAGAAGTGGCTGAAATCTTCCTCTCTAGCAGTATGAGCAGTCTGTCCTTGTCTTTGTTTGAAACTGAGTGCAGTTTTGCTGATACCTGAAAAATGCTTTCCCAACAATAACAGTACTAAAGCCTATTTAGATTTTGCCTGTGCAATCATCAACCATAACCAGGTTATTCAAGATAGAAAATAACCCATTTGCCAATAATCAACAAATCAACAAGGGAAATACTTCCTGAGTAAATGTGGAGTTGTATTTCATTGTACAAAATAATGAAAAACTTGTGAAAAATATTGTTAAATAATGTTTAAGACAAGATAAGATGATGTTTTCTTATATTAGAAAAATCTGATATTCTGTGTCTTGATGACAAAAACACCATTAAAAACCTTGAAATCATATTTTCTCAATCAGCTTGTTAATGTCAGTGATGAGATCCTACAGTTTGTGTTATTTTAATCGATAGATTTCTGTTTGTTTTACTCTGAGGACTGAGTTAGAAAAAGGCCAAAACCGGATGCCATTGGATGGATTAGTTAGTTTTTGTCAATCAAATCTGACCAATCAAGCCACATCTACTTGGTTCTAGCTGAGGATTTAAGAGTTCAAGTACTAATAATTAACTAAAGTTTTTGTGTTGCAGATATATGGGCCAGATGTGGTTGTCGAACTATGAACAAAGATGTATGTCAACAGTATAAATGAATAAATAAATGCAGAAATAAATAATTAAATACATAAATAAATTAAACATGAAAACATGTTAGTAATGAAAAAGGCTATTTCTATTATTACTATTATTATTGTTCATTTATTCATTCATATTCATTTCTATATTTCTACATTTAAATCTGTCTGAAGCAGGATTGGACAGCTGGGGGATCTCATGCCACAAAGACCTACATACTACAATTTTTTGTCCCTCATATCGAACAGGTCAGGCCAGTCTGGCACCATGTAGTTCCTCAAACAAATGTTCTTTGTAACTTTGACTGTTGCTCATATAGTCTTATATAGAAATGTTTAAAGGTACCCTGCAGAGTTGTTCACCACTAGTAGCACTGTTTAGCAGTGTTTTCATCAGTTGGCCTCTGTTTTGTTTTTATTGTGTACACTATCAAGGATTCTGTCCCATCTTGCTGTTGGTTTCACACTACATATTGCTGATCTACAGTATAGCATGTGTAAACAACAACAAATATTTTAAAAAATCCATCCATCCACTTTTCAGAACCACTTATCTTTATATCAGGGTTGCAGGGGGCAAGAGGCACCCTGGACAGGTCACCAGTTCATTACACGGCTGACAAACAACCTTTCACGGTTACATTGGGCAGTTTAGAGTCACCAATTAACCTATAAACCTGCAGTGTGTGGCCTGTGGGAGGAAGCTGAGTTGACCGTAAAAAGAAAATCCGCTTTACAAATGTTTCATGAGGAAGGACACACATTCAACTCAACACATTAGCAGAGTAGCTTTAATCCTCTGTATATGTCTACACATGATGCTTTCAGGTACAGTATTGAGTGTTGGTGATGCACATTTTAGTAGCCCTCAAAACCCAACACACAATCACTGCAGTTGCGCATTTAAAATGGAGGAACATAGACTTGAAGCGTAAAAATACACTTCAGGTTTGGGTTACATGCGTTATGTAGGAGTGACACACCAGACATAACGCGGCCTGTGTAGACAGCTGTGTTGATTCGAAGCTCATCTGTTCCATCGGATTTGCGTGAGACGCATCCTGTGTAGACAAGCCATTAGACCTCAAGGATACACAAAGCATCTTGGCGGGTAACAATGGATGTAAACATACATTTCGTTGTTTACGAGAATCCTCACAGGGTACCTTTAATGTTATAAAGAAATACTTAAGTTTAAAGCCAAGTTTTCAGGGCTTTAAAATATGAACAAGTCTTGTTATAGCACAAAGAAAACTTTCTTGTTATAATAGGAAACTGTCTGTATTTCTTTGATGTTTCTTGTATCTGTATATGAAACTGGGAAGTATGGCACCAAGGTGGCACATAGCTGCCTTTCTGGTCTCTCTGGTGAGCGACTGTGGCGTCTCTGTCGGACTGAGGAGCTTCTACTTCTCACTTCTTCCTCATTTATCACTCCTTACAGCAGTGGAATCTTCCTCTCTGTGTTCAGACACATCCAGAAGCTCCATAAGTCACTCCTCTGACAGTTTGACAGCCTTGTGAGTGTGTGCGCAAATATGTGTGTCTCACCGTGTTTCTACGTGGATATCTGTGGGCCATCTCTCAGCTGTGTGTAAGTCTTTGCATGCAGGCTATTCTGAATTTGTGTGGATGTCTGTGCATTAAGCTCTCCTCTCACCACACACACACACAAAGGGCCTTTCTGTTCCAAAAAATGTATCACAGTTTCCCTTCCGAGGACGTGACGGGACAGGTGTGAAAGGCTGGAGGCTGTGTCTGGCATAGAGGGGATAATGTAAACACCCAGGAATGTGATCCACATCACAGCAACTGATTTAGGAGAGGGGCTTGGAGGGGTGAGAGGTCACTTGCTGCACTGCAACAAAAGAAATGAAACATTATCCCCGTGACAATCAAACCCTACTTAAGATGCCTTTTCAACCAATTGCCATTGTCTGTCAACTTCCCGGGTGAGTAATGGGTGCTTTTGGCTTCACTGGTAATCACAACCACAGAACATGGACAGACTTGTCAAACACATTACAAAAAAGATTGGCAATATAATGAAGGATCAGCTCAATAAAATTACATATTACATATTATGATTTATCTCTCATGTAGATGAATTTAATTTGTCTTGATTTTGAATCTGACATTTTAGCCTTCAACCCCGATGCAATGAAGGCAAATGCTCACAGCACTGACACGACATTTAAAATACTTCAATGGCAACTTGTCTTTTTAGAGACATTGTCCGGGTTACTCTAGATAATCTCCAGACCTCATTATGAACAGTTTTCACTGGAACTATTGCTGCAGAAGAAATATACCCTGTGAAAAGTTTTGACATTGTATTAACTATTTCTTCGGTAGAAAGTTCCAGTGAAAACTGTCAACAGTGAAGTCTGTGGATTATCCGGACTGTATAACTATTTCTTCTGCTGTTGATTTTTTTTCTTTTCTTATAAAACCAAAATGCCACGAATGGCAGGTGAGAATACATGCTGTTGTGTGATACAGGTGAAGTGACCCTTTGATTGAATAGTAATTTAGTTTTATTATAAAGATTGTTGAGCTCAAGAGGAGGTTTAAGGGAGTTTAAAATAATTCTGACTTGAATCAGAATCTAGAAATTGAATAACTACCATGCTATCAAAAATACACACACACATACATTTATATCTGCTTTAGGAGGAGTTCAGTTGGACCAAAGATACTGCCTTGATGAATCTCCCTGCACTGCTAGCTCATCTGTTTGGACTGACAGACCGAAAGGGCAGGAGGATTAGTCGTTTATTAAGCGGGGGAGCTTGCTCTTTAATCACTGGTGTTGTTTAGAGAGACAGGAAAGTGTTGCCACGTGCTAGCAATGCCACTTTTTGGTGCCTCCTGATTGCTACAACTGCGACAAAGACAGCACTCCTAGAAATAAACTAAACTAAACAAATGTTAGAATGAGTGACAAAAAATTTTTCACATTTTGGCGCTTAGATGCATCACCTTTATGTGTTGGTCTCAGTTCTCAAATACCTCCTTAAAATGGCATTTCTTATTATCCGTAGCTCATTATCTTTATCATTTTCCATCTTGGAATTGGTGTGAAAATACTTGTCTTAGAAAGGCCAGAAGAACATAAAACAATACAAAAATGTCATTGTTATTTTATGCACTTTATATTTTTTGCCTCTTAGCATTGCAGATTAAATATCTAGATGGTGTGTTCTTGGCATTGGACCTCCTGGTGTGATGAAGCGAGTGTGTTCCTCCCACATATATCCTGGTTGCATCTGGAGAATGTACAAGTACACTAAACAGCTAATTACCACTAAGAAGATAATAAAATGTGTGGCAGTTGAGGGCATTGGAAAAGCACTACACTGGAGAACATGTGGTGGTGTACATGCAATAGTGTAATGAGGATTGCTTTGCTGGCACAGACTGAAATTATGTACACTGAAGGAGAGGTACCGCAGAGTTAGCCTGGGTGCCACAAAAGAGGTTTCTCGTTGTCAAAGGGTTTTTCTGCTAAAATGAGGGATGATTGTGCAAGTGATGTGGTATCTCCAGAAATAGTAGAATTAGAATGATGAGACAACTGCATTAAATGTTTTGCTACTCTCTGTTGCTGCTAATGCAACCAAAAGTCACCAAAAGCAGGAAGAACAACATGCATTGAATATCATTTTAAACATTAATGGTAAATAATTATGTTCACCATGTCCTAGTATCAAACTAAAAGCATGACGACTTGGTGCATTAACATCCTTTGCTCATCTGCACTGTCTCACGGTCTATTTATGCTTCCTATTGTAGCTCATTTGATTGATCCAAAGAAGACAAGCTTGTCATCATTCTAAAACGCTGAGATATTTTTCTACAACATTTAACATTCTCCATGCAAGTAATTAACAACAGCCATCTGGTTGAAACTTCATTTAGACTAATCACAGTGGTGTGTAAAGCAGGATGTGTTGTCTGAGGCAAAGTTGCTGTAGTTGGGGTAAGTTGCAATTTCAGGATGATGGCACGTTGAGTTTCCTTTTATTTCCCAAGATTCTTCTCAGTCAGTTGTTTTTAAGACATTAGACAACCCGAGTGAGAGCATAGGAAGAGAGCCACAAGCATGAAACAACAAATATCTCCCGAGCTGTGTCTGAAATCACTCCCTCGTTCACTACTGTCTTTTAAATCAAGATTTAGGACTTACTTTTTATGTTATCATGTGTAGAATTGGGCAGGTGTGGCTCAGGAATTAGAATGCTTGTCCACTAATCAGAAAATCAGTGGTTCAATCCTCCAGCCTGGATGTTGAAGTGTCCTTAGGCAAGATATTGAACCCCAACTGTTGGGTTAGGGTTAGTTGGCACCTTGCCTTGGCAGCCATTGCCATCAGTGTGTGAATGAATGAAAAAGTAAAAGTGCAGTCCATTTTCCAATGATGCTTTTAACATCTTTAATTTTAGATTCTTTAAATCTGTTGTGGTTGTGTCTGATAGCATAAAGTGGACACTTTCGGACAAGTTTTTAAAATTCCATTTGAGGTCACTACATGGTGCCTACGCTCACTTTTTCACTCCATATAGAGTTTGGACACCGCCCTGGTGAGGTACTCTGTGTTTACTTGCTGTTTTACCATTGACTTGTTTATCTGTGACTTGCTAAAATGTAGCAGTAGCACAAGTAAAGAAAAGGTAATTAAGAACGGTAAGTAAACAAATTCAGTAATGTCAGTTACACAACAACATCCTTCTAAAATTAGCCACTGTACTCGAGTGGTCATACCAGACCAAGTAAGGTTGTAGCAGAAAAACTCCTCAGTGTATTTAATTGAGAAATTGAGCATTTGATTGTTTTTGAATTAAATATTTCATTTAAATTTGGAAGAATGTGCTATTGCTAGCTAATTAAATGGAGAACAGACAGTTCTCTATGAAAACTTAGGATGGCCATAAATATGAGATATTTTTTTCTTTCACCAAAGATTCAAGAGAAGCTTTGTTCAAGCTCTTTAAAAAGATGAAAAAAGGAGACAAAAGTATGCAACTCTTACTGTAGCATGACAAGTCTCTAATTGCAAAGGGCCTGAGAATTGTGAGACCTAAAGAAACAAGGTCAAGGGGCAGAAACAGTTAAGAACTCTTGAACTGCAGTGATGTTAGGTTCAAGCCTAGGTTATGAGTTGAAGTGAATTGTGACTGGCAGGGCAATGTCAAGTTTCAACAGATCTCAGGCACTCTGCAGTGAAACCATATCATCTCTTGTCATTGATGAGAACAGATTGTCTTCAGTTTGGACACGCACATTGCTGCAACTCTATCCTGTTGGCACTTTAAAACTTCAAAACATTGAGTTTTGTGTGAAAATAAAACCAGAGCACAAGTCTCTGCTTGTTGCTTGATGACTAAGCTCAGTCTGCCATCGACATTGACATTTCCTATGAATCCACTGGCAATCTCCTCCTCAGGTATGCTGGTGAAAATGTCACAAAATTTAAAACAAAGAATTATTCCTTGTAAATCACAAACAGAACAGGAAACATGGCATTCTGTGTTCTTTCCTGACAGCACAATGACAACTTGATAGTAGTGGAAGAAGTATTCAGATACTTTAGAGAAGTACTAATACCAGACTGTGAAAACACGTTATTACAAGTAAAAGTCCTTTTTCAAAAATTCAAAACCTCATTAGTAGTATTTATCTAAAATGCATTCAAAGTATCAAAACTAAAATGACTCATTATGTAGAGAAATCTGTTTTTTTATGATTAATATTGCTGCTGAATTAATGTGTATGTTGCATTTCACTCCTGTAGATATTTAAGGTTGAGCTCATTTTAACATCTTCATATACTGTTGGGCAGTTTAATCTACAGCAATGCATCGTGGTCTATAAGATGACCTTAGGTTTGTAGTGTCGCTGTCCTGTGAGAACCACATATCTCTAAAATGTCAACTTTTCCATCAACAATAGCTTTTTCAACTTTGTGGCAATTCCTATCTGATCCAAGGGTTGTTTTTTTTTAGAGTAGTACGAGAAGTAAGAGAACTTTTTAAACCTAAAATCAACCAAGTGCCATTACAGGTGGCTTGTTTGAGAACCCAGGCATTCAGGCCACCCATGATCCACGTCTTTACCCATTTTTAGATTAGCCAGGAGGCGGCACAACGACTCTTCAGAAACTTGTGGACTGTGTGACTTCATGGAGACTACATCCATGTTTTATACTGTCTATGAAACCAACATATATGGAGATACATGGTTTTCACTGGACAGAAAAGATATAACCTGAAATGTAAGTAGTCAATGAAGCCGTCAGAGCAATGGAGAGAAGTAAGAAGTACAATATTTGTATGTTACATAACATGGAAATACTCAAGTAAAGTACAAGTACTTTGAATTTGTACTTAAGTAAATATACTTCATTACATTCCACTCCTGCAGCTGAGACAGAGACAGCGGCGAAGACATCAAAGCGCAGGTGAACAGTTAGTAACATAGGGGCTGAGCAGGATGAAGGGATCACATCACCTGAGATAAAAGGCCAGGCGTCACACACACACACACACACACACACACACCAAAACAAGACCGCCGCACCACCGAGGCCCCAATATCTCTCACCTGTTACACGACGACCTTCAGAAGGTCTTGTTTTATCTTTTGTCTACAGAGTGTCTGGCAGTTTGAGTGAGGAAGGATGTGTGCTGCCTGCAACTGAGTGTGTGTGCGTGTGTGTGTGTATGTATGTGTGTGTCTATTGCAGTTTGTGCCTTTTAACGTAGCAGATAAAACGAGGAGAAACAAAGAGAAAACGCTATGAAGCTAAGAAAGGCGACTGAGCTCGCGGTGTGTGTGTGTTCCCTCTGAAAAATCCGTGCAGGCTCTCGCTCGTTTGTGCATATGTTGATACCTTTTTGCCTCACCTCTGAAGCGTCCCCCGCCCCTTCTCCCACCTCTCTCCCTCTATTTAAGGTGACTCAACAGCTCAGAAGCCTTTGAGGCCAGACAAAAGCAACCATCATACAGACAGGATAAGCTTAGAGCTGTGTATCCAGATCTGATCCTGCAGCATTGTCAGAGATGCTCTATTTTATACAGCGGCTCGAGCCGTACAGCTGATCTTACCTATGTGACCCTATCTGAAAACTTCAATTCAAAAGTTCAGCCGGACACAGTAACAAAATGTTCAGATCCTTTTGGATTCTGGCTTTCCTTAAGTTCATATACTTTTTTTTTTGGACAGGATGTTGTAGCGGACCAAGCTCTCATCTCTTCTCAATCATTAATCACTCAGAGTCTTGCCGGCCAAGATAGCTCAATCTCAAAATGTATTAAAGTTAAACCCAGTCTGGCAGGTTGATGAATTAATAATAATGTTCATAGGAAGGTCTATTCAAAGTGGGGCGAAAAGTGTCAAGAATCAAGATCTTCTCGCTGCTATCACTTTTGACTTGTGAGATCTGTATGAAGTGAATAAAATATCACCATGGGAATATTTAGCACGGATCGTTTTGCTAATATAAAACCTTTCTGGAGTTACATCAAACGGTATTTTTAGACTGTTTTAAGTGTAATTTCCATGTGTTGCTTTGATGCTGCTCAGAGCTTTGCTGTGTTTCCTTTGCGCCTTAGAAAAGTTCAAATAGGGTCACTGCGAAATGTTTTTTTAATGTTTTAGTATTTTAACCATCTGGTGCTTTTTTCATAGCTCATTACAACAGTGTGTTCTTCCTAATTATATAGCATGTCTGCCTTTAAGGACAAAGAGGTGTGTAGAAGTGTAGGTCAACAAACTATTATTCTAATTTCTAATGTTGTATATGAGGAATACCACTAGAGAGTTAGATCAACACAGCTTAACAATGACCGGACGAGATTAAGAGTCTGTAGCCATGCTAGTGGCTCTATGAGGATGTATTCAGGTACAGTGATCCTCTGAGCTAAACATCAATGAGCTAACAAACTCACAGTGATAATGCTAATATGTTTAGCAGGGAGGATGTTTACAATGTTCGCCAGCTTTTTTTTGACTTGTTAGCATGCTAACAGTAAACACAAAGTCCAGCTGAGGATTATGGGAATCTTAACAATTTTGCAGGTATTAAACAAAGTTTAAAAAATTACAATTACAACCAAATGGTGGCGCTAAAGTAAAAATCAAGGGATCTCCAAAGTTATCAATTAATCATAAGGGGGAAATAAATGTCTGTAGTAGTCCATTGTATTCCTTCAGATAGTAAATTAATGTAAACCTTATGGTAGTGATAGAAAGTTTGTGCAAACAATCAAGTATATGTTGATATAATTAGCAACATCTTCTACAAGCTGATGGCATTAAATGAAACATCCAGGCATCACCAACGTTGTCAGGATTAATACTTACTTACAGTACTTACAGATACTTAAACTCATTTGCAAAATGTTTTACCAGCTGATGGCACTAGATGAAACATCCACCAAGGTGATGAGGATTCATCATCTGGGAACCATGAATGTATAAACGTTTGTGCCAAACCATCAAGTAGATGTTGAGATATTTATTTGCAAAATGTTTTACCAGCTGATGGTGCTACATGACCCATCCAGGAATCACCACAGTCATTAAGATTCACCTTCTGTGCACCATCAATACATGTAGTAAATTTCATGGCAATCCAACTATTAAGTTATTGAGATATTTCAGTGTGGACCAAGAGACAGACTGACATTGCCATCCCCGAAGTCAGTCTGACATGCCTAAAAAAGCCAATTTAATGATAATAGTGTAAGTTTGGTTTATTTGTGAAACCATACAAAAGGTTTGATCTAGACTGAGAGACATTAAAGGTGTAACACACCAGAATTTTGCCGTCTGTTTTCTTTTTCATATATTTCTCCCTGTACTGGCTGGGAACAAAAGAGAATCCTAAAGAAGAGTGAAACGCCTGAAGGCTATTAAAGGATACGACTTTGCCCAACTGAAGTGCATCAACCGGGGCGCCCTGCACAGTAGAACTGTTGCCCTTCAACTTTGTGTCTTTCACATTTTCAACATAACTCGTGTGCATGTCCACCACTGCAGCGATGGTGGAATCGCTCCCCGCCCAGCTCTGTGGCAAGCGAACAGGGTGATTCAGCTTCACAACTTTGTTCATCAGCAGGTACAGGAGACACAGAGTGTGTCCGCTAAACGGTGGGTGACCGACCGTAATGATGCTGCTTTCGGCATGGCTCTGTGTGCAGCTCAAGGCCCCCAGCTGTTACAGCCTGTCTCAGCATTTCTTCCCCATCTGTGGGAGGTGGCGTGAACTGAAAAGAATGAGCTGGCTGGGAAGAGGTAAGGTATAAGGTGTGGAGAGAAGCATTATTGTCCAAAGTTGGAGGATGGTTAGAGATTTTTTTTATTTTTTGTAAAGATCATAACTTTTTACACATGCCAGTGCCGTTTTGGTACATACTAGAAGCAGTTTTCTTTTTATTCTGTTACTGTCCTGAAAAGCGGGTTGTCAATGATGTCACACATCAAAAGTATATGTAGCAAAATATGGTTTATTTAGTATACTCCAAGATTAGACATGTTGCTACATGTGAAGTTGAAGGCTTGTCTCTTATCTGGTTTGGAGCCGGAACATGATAAATGAGATGATGTCATGATTTATAGCCTTAAAGCCCAACACTTTGGCACATCCAGCAGACATATCCACCCGATGAATGTATGAATAGCTCTTTTTTTGGTCTCCACCAAATCCTGAGGAAAATATCTGACTCTTTGGCAACTAAATGATCTGGTGGCATAGGGGTTTTTAAACTGTTTTCTGTCTGCTGCTGATAAGGGTGAACCAAAACAGTGAAGTCGCTGGCTGTAAAACTAAAACACAACAAGTTTCACTCTCTGTGGACTTGTGACTACAAGCGGCCTTTTCATATTACACATAGTAATTTGATCTATTGTTAATAAATAAATAAAAAAAGTATTTTAATCATAAAGTTATTAATCAACTTTAAAGGAAGCCTGTGTAACAGTGATCACTGTGGCCACAAGGGACACCTACAGGTTAATGGTGGATGCACAAGTGGAGAAGAGTCATAAAGTTGGTATCTGACCTGAAGCAATATCTAAAGAATGTTAGCATTTGCTAACTTTAGCCAAAAGCTACTGGTCACACCAGACCAGACCAAGTAAGGGTGCGCCTTTAGTCTCACATTACATCACGGAGACTTGGCTGAAAAAGTGGTTTACTTTAAAGCAACATTAGGTATTTTGATTTGGGGCCCACAGTTTAGTCCCCATGAAGCATTATGTCCTTCTCAAGGGAGACTGTACCTGGAGTTACATAGTTACAAGTGACATAGTGCACCGTTACAAATCAGTGTGGCATCATGATGATTTTGAAGCTGTTAATTTAAGTTAGAAAAGTTTTTTAATTGCTATAGTCTAGATAGTCTTAAACTATGAAACTGTCATGCAATCTTCAAATGGAACAATTGGCCCCTTTCATTTCTCCAGTAAAGCATGATCTGTAATGCAAATTTCAATATATGCCTAGTCTGAGCCAGAACCTGAGTTTCCTGGCTGCATTTGTCAATTATGTATGTACTGCAGAGAGAAACTATGGGAGACACACTGTTGTTCTACAAGCAGGCTGACAGCTTTCAAAACCTTTGGATATTTCCTCTTTTTCAGCAAGAGAGCTCTTAAAGCTGCATAGCCTGTTCACAGTTTGAGTTGTTTTGGCTTCAATGAACTTTCTTCCTATAGAAAAAAGAAGCATTGGTGTATTAATCTCTGAAGTCAACAAAGTGAATAATAAACTAATAAACACATTCAAAGAAACTAATAATTTTTAGAAGAGGAACATCATATTAGTTTGAAAGAATCCTGCTGATGGTAAATCTTTTCAGTGGTCAATCTGTGCAATTTAATTGGATCATTTTCACTAATGCTAATGAAAACAAACATTTCAGTATTGTTTTCACTTTGTAAAACTGATCAAAAATAAATTGCAAGGTTAACTGTTTCAGAAAAAAAAACACACAGAAATTCCCAGCAGTGATTTCAAAGTAATGTTAGAAAATAGATCCAAAACAAAACATTTGCATAATTGTGTTTGCGATGTAAAAAATGTACAATAATAGCTGCTTTCACAGGAATACACACGCTCGGACCATGTAATTTACTCCTCTGTATATATGTGTGTGTGTGTGTGTGTGTGGCAGATCAGAGGTTTTTAAAATGGTTTACCTGGGTACAAAAGTGTAAAATGCTCAGCTCACCTTGGGACGACACAATGAGCCAATGAAGTTTGATAATAAAGTACAAGAGTCAGCGAGAAAAAGTGAGTGGAAAGATAAAAAAAGGGGGGCTTAAAAAAGGCTGTAAGAAACCAAAATAAGCAGCTTGTGGAGAGCCTAATGCAGCCCTGCAATAAACAAAATTACAGATCAGCTTGGCTTCGTTTCACATTTCTACAACCGCAAAACCTGATTTCCTGTTTATCTAGATGGGTAGATATGGGAGAGTTAAGGGGTAATTTGAATCCATATATCATCAGACTTTAACAAGAGGTTTTTCCTGACTTGACATCTGTGTGGTGACACACACATTGCTTGTCATATGACTCATTAGTGTGTGCGCGTGTCATAACTGGGTTATGGGTTATGCTGCGTGCGTACTGACTGCTGCAATCCCTGCATTTGTCAGTGTCTGATATATAAGCAGATGTGTGTTTGTCCGCATTTTTAACACCGACATCCAAGGTTTATTGTAAGACTGTGTAGACAGGAAAACCTGCAGGGCATTTTCTCATAGTTCCCCTGATGAGCTTTGCTGCGAGTAAGATGGAGGAGAGTGTTGGCAACAAAGGAGAAGTTGTCAGGAGTCAAGCTGAAAGGAAATATTACTGTGGAGGAGTTAGGAGCTCAAATAGAAAACAAGTGCTGCATTAAAGTACATCCAGAAGAAGCACACTAATCAGAGCAGATCTGAACCTGCTGAATAAGGTCAAGGCAAGAGAAGAAAACACACCACTTCGGCACAGATTCTTGTCAACAATGAGGAGGTTGAGTGACCAGCGGCTTTAGCACGGAGAGCAGACTAGTGATGGGAAGTTCGGTTCTTTTCAGGGAGCCAGATCATTTGACTCAGCTCACCAAGAAGAGTCGGCTCTTTTGGCTCCAAAACAGCTCTTCATTTTTACCACTTATACCTTTCATAATTCAGCCAGATTTAGCGCTGTTTTGACTTATGATTTGTATGTGTACACATATATCATGTCTATATTCAACACATCCTTTGTACTGAAGTATTCAAAAGTAAAAAATTACATTTCCTAATATCAATAAATTGCTGTAGCCAATTGTTTCCATTGCATTTACAGACCCATGTAACTCTCTGAAACCTCCCAATGAATGCACTAACGTGCTTGTAGAACCCCTCTGCTACACAAAGCACGTACCGGAGCCAGCTCCCATTGTTTACTTAAAAGAGCCCTTAAAGGGACTCTTTGAACCAGCTCGTTCACAACCGACACATCACTAGAGCAGACGATATTCATCGCTGAGAATGGCTGTACAGTGACGTTAGAGCCATTCACACCATTGTGCGAATCCCACGCCAATATTGTCCTTCCTTCGAAATCAAAAGGTTGCATGAAATATCTTCAAAGTGAAATCATGCAAATTGCTGCCTTAAGCTTGATTTACTCTAAGAAGAAGGCTGCAGCCTTTTTTCAAATTAGTGGAAAAAACACCTGAATTTTTAATCTCCCCTGAAGCTTTTGAAATTATCTCAAGAACTTTCACCCAGGAAAATCCTCGTTGGATGTTTTCCAACCTCACAGGATGGTGTGTGTAAATACATGTTCTAAAGGCATAAATCATACACATTAACCTCACGAATTAGCACTGTGCGCCACAGAGGAGGTTAATATTCGATAAATTGCAACCTTGGCGTTCGTGTAAAAAATAATCTGCCAAGGCAAAGTCAGACTTAATTACAGTGCAGACGACCTCACAGAGCCGCTTTTGTTGTGTGACAGAGGTTTACGCAATCAGTCAGAAATGCAAAAGGTGAGCTTCCCTCAGGCCGAGCCTCTGACAGCTTCAACTCTCACTGCTATCAAAATACATTGGCTTTTTCCTGAGTGTGAGCCTGACGGCTAAACACAAGGCAAAGTCGCCCAGACTCCTGCATGAAACATTATACAATAGCCAATAAATTTTGAACCTAAGGCCTGGCCTTAAAACCTTAACGCATAAATGTAAAACGACCTCAGTTGTCAGGAAACACCCTTTTAGCACCAGCGGGATGGAGTGGGTGGGTGGGAAGGAGTTGTTGAAGTCAATCAAATAGAGTTGGAAAGGATTAGTCCAAGGAGGGAAATAGTCAGTCTCCTTAGCGTTCATTCATAAGTGGGCCAGCCAGTCTAAACAAATGCTATATTAATGTCCGGTTAGGTTAATGCAGTGGTTCCCAACATTTTTTGTTTGACATACTCCCAAGGGAGCTCAAGTACCCCTATAACACCATCTTTCATGTTACATAATGTTGATATTGTTGATGTTGATAATGATTTACTATACTTTGTTTGAGGGCTGTACGGTGGTGCAGTGGTAAGCATGTCCTCCCCATGTCTGTGTGGGTTCTCTCTGGGTTCTCTGGCTTCATCCCACAGTCCAAACACATGCACTCTTGTGACTCTAAATTGCCCGTAGATGTGAATGTGAGTGTGAATGGTTGTTTGTCTCTATGTGCCCTGTGATGAACTGCCGATTTGTCCAGGGTGCACCCCATCTTTTGCCCAAAGTCAGCTGGGATAGGCTCCAGCTCCACTGTGACTCTGATAAGGATAAGCAGTTACAGATAGTGGATGGACAGTTTGGTCAAGTTTGCATTTAATGCAATCTAGCCTATTTGCACATTGAGCAGAAATATCCACCTGATAAAAGGCTCGGTTTTTGGTCTCCATTGAGTCATGAGGGAAATATCTGACTCTTCATAGCAGATAAATGATCTACTATGTTCATGAGCTTGTTGCTATCTTCATCTGTTTGGTGCTAGGCAGGTAGCATGAGAGTTTATTAAAACTTTTTTTTTTACAACAGCAAAGCTGCCTGCTGATAATAGTGGTGAGTCTGAACCAAGACAGTAAAGTCGCTGGCTGTAAAACCAAAACATTTGGCTGAAAGACACTTAAACGCTTAATGGACATGACATGGACATTTTTTTGTCTTACGTACCCGCTCAAGTACCCCTTCATCACCACCCTTCATGATACAAATGTGTTCATTTTAATTGATTTTAAGGTGGACATGTCAAGTAACACTACATCAAAGATATTGTGACAATTTATTAAACTACTCAAGTTGCATTCAAAATCCAACACAAAAGTTGATGTAACTGTTTATTCATTAGTTGGTAATGGTAATCCATTACTTTTAACTTGTTATTTCAACTCACCATGCATTCTACCTGACTCCCCTCACTTGCTAGCTTGTTTACATATAATCACATACGTTTTTAGGTGTTACAACTCACGCAGGTCATTCGTGGGTGAGCCCTCAGCAGTTAGCCTGTTGTAGCTTGTAGCGCACTGGTTATTTTGATAAATTATTTTGATATTTTAATACCTGGATGTTTATTTTTCTCCTAAATACAAATAAGTGGATAGTGTTTTTAATCATATCATAACGTTAGAGCTACTCCACAGTCTCTCCACGTACCCCCTTGCAGCTGCCGAATCACCCCCAGGGGTGCGAGTATCCCCTGGTTGCGAATCACTAATCTATCCACCAACTGAGTAAACTGAATCTGATTCGCAGCTTCACCCTCTGGGAAGATTGGTGAACGGCAAATGACATCAAATCGCTTTGCACCACATGCTCCAACGAACTTGACACCATTGATTGGTTTATTAGACACAGCCGTGCTTTAAGGCTCTAAGATGGGAGTGGTGCGGGAGTATACTGCCACAGGGCAACATTCACTGTGCGAACAGCAACAATAAATCAGCTGCCCACTCTTTATCTCTGCACTGCCACAGCGGTTAACAGGATTGGAGAGTGACAAGATTTCATAATTACATCAATCTGATTACAAGTTATGCTAATCCTATTAGAAAAGAGTGGTAATTAAGTAAAATGGAGATGTTTTAATGAGGCATTTGACATATTTGAAGGGCTGCAGGCACATTTGTTACATGGGGGCAAATATTGACTATTCAGAAAATGTGAAAACTGGCACGATAAATCCTTTTGGACAAATTTTTAACTTAAGACATGCCCAAATAAGTCTAGTATATAGTCTCCTGAGCTGGATTGATCTAATAACCGTGGTACTAAGTAATGTTTTAACAGGTACTAGTGATAAATTTCATGTCAGAGTGACCTTGCCCTGTTTCAGCCCAGCAGCTGCTCAGTCTGTCAGGCTTTTTCTCCGTGTACCACAGCAGCAGCTGAGGAGCCATTTTGGGGCCTGATGCATTCAACAGCTGGTGGTGCCAAGCCCAGGTTGGGCGTAGGAGGATGAGGAGAGAGGGAGGGGGAGCGCGAGGTCGTCTATCGAGCCGTGGAAACATGGGACACAGAGCATATCGGACGACAGGCAAGCGGCCAAATGGTAAAACAGGAGCAGCACTTCACTCGCACCGCTTTTCTCAGAGCTGACCCAAAATCACATTTAAACTGCAGCTATAAGCGTCCCATCACTCAAACTACTGTGTAATGCATGCCATGAGAACACTGCATGTAACTTGCCCATATTCTGCATGTTTTAGGAACGAAACCCCAGAGCTGGCTTCGGTTCACGGCACTGTTCCCATTCTGGGCCGCGTATATGCATGTGTGCGTGCCGACACGGCGAGACAATGCACCGCTTGTGGATTTTTGAGAGTCGGGCTTCACTTTACAACAGTGTGAAAAAAGAAAAAGTGGATGGTATCCCATTTTTCTTACGTTCCCAGGATGTGTTTACATAAAATCAACCTTAGCGGTATCAGGCGATGGAAAAATCTCTGCCGGTTTGAATGTTTACAGACACTTGAGGATACAAGAGAGGGTATCGTTTAGCGGATGACCTTTGTCTTCAAAAATCTCAAACCTCTAGCTACACTTCATTGCAACTTGCTCACTCTGTAACGACGACACTCGTCCACAGCCAGATGTTTAAAATGCTACTTTCCCCCCTCTTTTCTTGCGCTGTTTGGAGCGTTGCGGTGTGCACACAGCATCGGTTTGAGTCGAGAGTACGCCACATGAAGGTGGAGTTTCCTGTAAAGTAGTTCTCACATGTAAATCATCCTCTATCTCAGGGAAAAATGTACACTTTTTCCTGCCTGCGTGTATTTAAGGGAGTCTGCAGAGACGACAAGACAGCTGAACTAATGTTTTAGAGATAAACATTTGGACAGGACACACCAGGTGGATGGCGTGTAGTATCCAGATGGCACTGTGACGAATCGCACTGTGTCATTTCTCACTATTTTCCTCTTTGAGTTGGAGTCTATGCAATTTAAAGGAAAGTTCTAATTTAGGAAATTGCCTGTCTGAGGCCAACCAATCAATAACCAAGCCTGAAATTTCACAACAAGAACAGACCTCAAAGATAATGGTGCACAAAGGCCCTACATACAATACATTACAGTAAGTATTTATTTATAATGGATACACAGTCATGTATAATACATAGAAATTCGTGCATATACAATATACATCCACACAATCTGTTTTATATGTTCTGTGTTTATCTTAAATCTGTGGCACCAATTTGTTGTTTAGTTTTAACCTGGATTGAACAGATGCTGCAAATTAGTTTATGCTGGATGCCCCATGTACATCTGTTGCATTGCTTATTTTTAAATGTATCTTTATTGTCCCTGTTCAGTACAGAAATATGGCTAAATAAAACATGCATCTTACTTTTGCGACTGCTTAGCTCTGAGTACATAGTGATGTCACTACAATAAAGTCCAACAGGGCAAGAGACATGAGCAGTCAGATGATCACAAAGGTTGTAAACTGTTCAGTCAAATGATCTAAATCACTTCATTTGGATGTGAGCACTGTATGCTGTAATAAGTCCTCATTGTACAGGAAAAGTGTGTGTGAGCACAACCATGCATTAAGTCAGCAGGTGGAAGTTGAACCAAGAAGTAGGTCTCTAAACTGTGAGAGATGTTTACAACAATCTCTGCTGAAAAACTTGTGATATAAAATGTTACTGATAAGAATAGTCCATAGCCATGTAGTGGTTTAAGCACAGCAGGGCTTTGAGCTTAACACTAATGTCAGCATGCTAACATGCTCACAATGATGACATGATGATGTTTAGCAGGTATATATTTAGCATCTAATTTAAGCATATTAACATGCAAACATTTGCTACACATTAGCAACAAACATAAAGGTCAGCTGAGGCTGGTATTTGGTCAAAGTATTAGATAAACAGAATCTTTGACGTGAAAACAAATCGTCCTCTGAGGACCATGAATATCTGGACCGGATTTTACGGCAATCAATCCAACAAGTATGAGGATATTACAGCCTGAATGACAATTGTCAAGCTGCTAGCACTAGAGGAAAAATTATAAAAGCTATTACACTGAGGATACATCATCTGGGGACCATGAATATGTGAAATATTCAAGATAATCCAGCCAGTCATTTTAGATATTTCAGCCTGGAAGCTCCAAACATTTCCCAAACCATGCTGCTAGCATGGTTAAAAGCTACAGAAACACAAACAGGACTGTATCAATCTTTCTTTTAAAAGGACATATACAAATAATTCCATGCAATACCTCAAACATACAATACTGCTCATCCTTGCCCCGTGTATAAAGCATCTCCTCTCTTTACTCTACACATATCTATAAATATAAAACCTTCATTGAACTTTTAAGTGGTATATAGGCAAATGCTTGTGGGTGTGGGTCATAGTACACAAACAACATAATTGTATTCACTTGCACAATGAGTTATACATACATACACTCATTCAGGATTGTACATTGAGTAGGTTTTATTATAACCTATTTCAAATGCAGCTTGAATGAAAAAGAGGTTATATACAGCAGATAAGGGAAAAATAATGAGTGCAACAGAGACCTGCTAAGGTCTGCTTCCCATCTCTCTCATCAGTAACAATGGACAAACAGTACCTGTTTTACTTCATAAGATTGCGTGTATTTGTACAAACCACAAAATCACCCCACAAAGCATAAATTGAATTATAAATGCGATAAAGTTTTTTTAAACAGAAGAGTTTTTCCTTTCCATTTTCTTCACCTGGACTGATAACGCAGTCCAGGCTCTGCGTTTTTTATGATGATTCACTGCGATTAACCTGCATTTCCAAAGGGTTATACGAACACTGCTGCCATATCCTTATTTGACACACTATACACCTCCTCTGGTGCACCCAAGGTGTGCCAATGAATATTTCAGTAAGTCAAAATGGATATTACTCCTGAGTCAGACATGCTGGCAGAGGCTGCAGCGCTACAGGTGGGGCATTAGTGCCAGGCACGCTCAGAGCACAGGGGTAATGTATCGAGACATTATGGGCTCGGGTCACTTTAGTTTTTTTTTCCTCCGTTCTGATAAGAGAAGGTCGCATGTGGACGATTTAGCCGCAGTTAAAGACGACTTCAGAAAGATTATTGCAGCTTTTGCTCAGCTACCATGAAGATCTGCAGCTCTAATCAATCACAGAGTTTGAGTTACGTTTCTACTGCTAACCTTACCATAACATTAACACAACATTACGTTGCAGTTACTAGCATGCATGCTTTGTTCCTAAGCATTGTGCAGACCTCAAATACTCCTTTTTTCACTAAGCACTCAAAATTACATCCATTCATCCAGCTGCTTATGTATGATTATATAAAATAAGCTATAGCAAGCATGCTAACACCAACTTAAAACCAGACTGTAGGTTACTCAGATCCTGTCTCCAGCTGCTTACAGTATGTGTCATCCGGAAAGGTTTGAGGCAACGGAGTCCTCACATGGCTCATCAAAAGATAAGCTCCGCTTACAATTCTTGTATTTCAGCTGAGACCCCTCTCTTCCCACAATTATAAATCCCAGCGCACGAAATTGCCTCTAACCAGTCACTGTACAAATACTTTGACGTGAACCACGCATGAAGGAGCTTACTTCTCCCCCCAGCAGTATTTAATGAAAGAGAAAGCACAAAGGAAACGTGACATTGTGCTTTTATATAAAACCCTGGAATCAATGCAGGCTTAACAAGTGATAACATTGGACTTGATAAACTGTGCAGCCAGGATCTTATAAGGATGTGCAAAGCACAGCAGCCATTATTTGGACATGAGAGGCACATTATCCTTGGCTGCCGGCTCTGAATTTGCAAGAGACACTTTGGCTTTACAAAGGGGCTATGAGCCCTATTCAGGGTTTTACTCATGCCTTTCACTCTCATTCATGACAATGCCTCTTATCATACAGACGTATCCATCTCCTTTCATGTCTCCCCTCAGGGACAGAACCAGTATCCTAAGTAATACACCATGCATTAAATGTGGTTCTACCCATTTATTTTCCATAAGACTATGTCAGTCAGGCTCAAAAGTAATAAGCTAACACTGCCGGTAAAGACATTTGCAAAGTAAATAAGGCCTACTTTCTGACACCACAAATGTGTATCTATGACTGCCGTCGCCATAGTACCGCCTGTCAGCATCGTTGTCACCGGTGTCGTCATGGCAGTGTGGGCTGATGTTAATCTTTTCTGCGGGTGTCACAGTTTGTGCTCGGGTAGAGTGGGAAGCAGGGGTGTGGTAAACGTGTCAGTCAGCTACTGTTTAGGCAAAAGACCAGGAGAAAGAAAGTCAGAGGGCAGAGGATGGTTGTATTTCTTCTTACTCTGATTCACAAACATGTGGCTCAGTTATTTATTTTCCTTTTCTCACTTTTTCATGCAACATGGCTCTAGGAATGGCAATGTAGGTCGGTCTGTTGGTCCACCATGGTTTAATGGAATAGAGGCATTCAAGGTCTCCAGAGGATGAATCCTAAAGACTCTGGTGATCCCATGACCTTGCTTCTTTGGACAACTTGCATCAAAATGTTCAGTCATCAGTAAATTTGTGCAGACATTTACAGTTGCCGGACAATTTATTCCACCTGACTTTGGAGGATTTTCCTCTCGTGGCGCATGAAGGTTGAGCATCTGATCAAGCACCATCAACTTGACAAAAATATTACTTGTCCAAATGGCTTGGATTATAACTATGACAGTTTAACATTGCCTTAAGCTTCAGCTGCGCTGTGCTTAAGCAACTAGCACTAGCAAATGTCAGCATGCTAACATGCTAAACCATGGTGCTGATCCAATGAGAGTATAAAGAATGGGCAGAGCCTGAGTGACCTCACCCGTAGGTTTCCGAAGCGCTGTTTTGAAGCCGAAAATATGCAGTGCTGGACACCGCCATGTTGGATGTACTGCTTTTTCCGCCTCCCGGCTAATCTAAATATTGGCAAAGACATGGGTCATTGTGGTCACTTTAATTATGCACAACTTTAAGCTTTAATATCATCTGAACTGGTGAGTTAAAAACTAATTCACCATAACAGCAGTGTGCTAGCACATTGACCTTAGCATTCAGCTCAGTACAAGCACAGCCTCACAGAGCTGCTAGCTGTAAGCTTGGAGGAGCCTTGAACTCATTTGATTCATCCAGTGGTAACATGGTCTTATAAAACAAGAGTCCCTTGTAAACCATGGGTAGTGATCAGTTGGTGTTCTGGAGGAGCTGTGAAAAAATATGAAAGACATTTTTCTTTTCTCCACCTCTCTGTTTGTTCAGTTTGGTCTGTTTCTCTCTCTTGGGGGGAAACAGACCTCAGCATGGGACACATCTGGGACTGGACAAGTCTGGACCAGTCTGAACGTGTGTATGTGTGTGTGTGTCTTGGATGGGGGGTACCTACTGTAGTGTAGATTGGGTGCTGGAGACAATCATTACTGTTTTCTTTCTCAGGAGCGTGCCCTGAGCAGGTTTACATTGTAGCCGTGCCATATGCTCTACCAAGGAAATGGGCTTTATTAATACATTTAAGAGCACGTCAGGCGTTGGTGACTTATGGGCTATGTAAGCCAATGTGAAGGTGCATTGTCGGCAACTTTTCACAAATAAAGATGAGGGGGAAAAAAAAGATGGAAAGAAAAACATTCTCTAGGGGCCTCCGTGGAGCTGGGGGGACTGGCCAGTTTCAGGGGCTGTCACGGGGGAGAGGGCTGCTTTAGCCGAGCCTCTGCGTTCCAGGTGTTGCTTTTTAATTGGCAATTCCGCGAGCAATAAAGCATTTCACTTACTTTCGCTTGTAAAGTGCTTTCATTCCAAGTCCAAATGATGTAATTACCCCGCCGTCCCAGGCGTGAGGGTGGCAGGAGAGGAGAGGAGAGGCATGCGCTCTCGGTGCAGCTTGCTCTCTCAGCAAGAAGCCTGGTGAAGGTTTTCCTGGAGTATGTTTTCATTTAGGAATCCAAACACTATAAAGTGAGGTAGTCGTTTGCACAATAAACATACACTTTAATTTCATTTCTAGCTCCCTTTGCTCTGTGTGTGTCTAATATTTATGAAGAGAAAAATATATAAAAGAATATATAGGTTAGTTCTCTTTGATGTGTGAAGGGCAGCAGGGGATGTTCTTTGTTCCTGGAAACAGATGGCGATTGATTTTGTTTGTCCAACATTAATCTTTCGGTGATTTTCATAAAGCTGCAGGAGCATATTTTTGTTTTCATCACAGTTTGAGATCGACTTCTTTTAAAGAATAATTTGACGCTTTAATACATTTTTCCTTTCATTTGTGCTGCGACACAACTCTTGTTCACAGCTCCACGTGCGGATCCAGTGCCAGTGCAAATAAGTTTGGAGACTTCACTGTTCCTCACCCGTGTAGAAGCCTTTTTTTTAAACGACGAGAGGTTTACAATTACAAATATGCTAATGAAGTCAGCTAACCCGTGGAGTGATGCTATCGTTTGGAATTTTAGGGGAAGGGGAGATTTTTTAAAAACTTATTTTCCTGTTTGTGCAGTGTGGAATTCCCTCTGAGACACGAAAAGGTCAAAACCGAAGCCAAGTGTCTGTCGGCCAAGCATGTGGAGACTGTAACACTAACCTGAAGTCATTTGACTAAAACGGATCTCGTGATCCACCTGAGGATTGTGAACCCTCAAGAACAAGTTCAGCCTGTCAGCTCGTGGCATGAAGCGAGCTCTGAAACATAAACTCCATTTGATCAACATCGCCCAGCGATAGGAGAAAAACAATGAATTCCACTGAAGCCGCCGTGTGCCCAGATAACTCGGTGTAGATGTAAAAGCGCACAGGAGAGAGTCAAAGGGAAAACATTCTTCTCGCATAAGGCCTACCTGGCAACATTTTTGCATATCAGACCTCCCCAGAGCCTGTCAGTATTCCAGCAGTGGCAACACTGCCAAAAAACACAAAAACAAGCTGTTCGCTATCACTGCCGTTCCCATGGGAACAGGCCCGCAGAGGGTGTGCCCGCTCCGACACTCATCTGCACAAACAGTATGCAAGCCTACTCCCCAGCATGCTACACAAACCAGGAGGGGAGGCTGGGGAGAGAGAGCGCTGCACATCATCCACCACCCCCCCACCAGCCTCTTTTCTCCAAGAACCAGGGCCTCTTACAGAACCCTGCTATCAGTGTAAGCGATTAGCTGGCCCCGCTTGTGAAAAGTGCCACAGGGGGAAAAAGGATCAAGATTCCTGAGATGTTGGGCCTGCAGTGCTCGTTCGCACACTTCCTCTCCTTAATAAAGACCACACATTCCCAGCGGCTGGAGCAGCGCTGGGCCTGGCAGAGCTGCAGTTCAAAGCTTCGCCCGAGCTGCAGAAGAGAGGGAAGTAAACAGCACAACGTCGACCGGCAAAAACAATAGACAAATAAATGCCAGGCCGCTTCAATTAGCCACAGTTATTTGTGTCACGCTGCGGTATGAGAGAGGGAAAGTCAGCTTGATGGCGTCTTTAAAGGTGTCACTTTGTTCTCTGCCTTTTTTAAGTAATTGGCTTGTATTGTCAAGTTAGCCATCAGTGGGAATGAACACCCCCCTTCCTCACACCTCTGCAGCATCGCCACAGGTGGCCCAAACACCATATAATTAGTGTGGCGTGTACCTGCAATATCTTTGCATCACTTTATGGGAGCGCATGCAAATGCACAAAAAAAAATAAAAACAGGTGTCGGTGACAGGTAACCGTTACCATTTTATCAAGCTACAGCTCAGAAATAAAAAAAAGCTAGAGTCAGAAGTTCCCGTGCAGAAACTTGCCACTGTTTTTACATAAAGATGGATTAAAAAACACTGAGGATGGAAACCTGGAAATATGAATCCCTAACTAATTTTATTTATAAAGCGCCAAATCATAACAAAAGTTATTTCATGACACTTTTATACTCTTTGTATTCTTTATAATGTTATTTACAAAGACCAAACAATTCCCACCATGAGCAAGCCATATTTTGTATATATTTATATAAGCTTGAGGTTTCAACCTGTTAAAAATATGTTTTTCCTTGCCACTGTCGCCAAGTGCTTGCTCATGGTGGGAATTGTTGCGTCTTTGTAAAACATAGCTACCCTTCAATATAATGCAGTGGCCTCAAGAATTCAATTAAAGTGTCACTTCACTCAAATGACAAAAAGAACATAATTTTGCTATTTTCTGGTAGTCCCGGAGATTTCTGTGTCCACACTGTTATGAATGAGTAAATAAAATGTGCTCAGAGCATCAAAAAACTACACTGGAAAAATAAAATCAACAACAGCAGCATGCTGACAACCATG
Organism: Sciaenops ocellatus; assembly: GCA_033000465.1. Classification (NCBI taxonomy): domain Eukaryota; kingdom Metazoa; phylum Chordata; class Actinopteri; family Sciaenidae; genus Sciaenops; species Sciaenops ocellatus. Next base: position 6,855,851 of record CP136886.1, read on the forward strand.
AACAGTAGCTGTGTCAGTCTGGACAATCCACAGAACACACTGTCAACACTGGGAAGTCGATTCAGTCAAAGTATATAATTTATAGTCTCTATATGAAAACTATTAACACTTCTCTGACACAGTCGCAACGTACACTCTGTTTCCAGTTTATTGGGTAATAGTCTAGTACAGAAAACTGCAATAAATCCTTCATGAAAGCTGTGATGTTCAACTCTTTGTTGAAACTGTTTGAGTCATTCTGCAGTCATATTGTTGAACTGAATTGAAACATGTTTAATTTCTATGTTTAAACAGACAATAGCCTGTACTTTTATTCAATTTAAAAAGGCTACAGGTGCTAGCTCCCTACCTAGCCAGCTAACACACTACCTTGGCTTGCACATGTTAAACAAGAGAGCCAGTGTTAATGGTAGCAGCAAGTTTGGTTAGTTACCTTGGCAGTGTTAGGATTTTTGAATATGCTCTACAGAGAAAGACAAACACACAGACACACACACACACACACCATGAAGAGCAAAAACAAACAGTGTCACACTGTCTGGTTGCCAACAGGATCTAATGTTAGCTAGCTGGCAGTTGCTGCGTACTGAAAGGTGAGGGGGCAGGGATAAAGTGACAACTGTAGTGTCATGAAAGGTGACATTTTGGAAGAAAAACAGGCTTGAAAAGAAGGAAATGAAATAAAAATGAAGTCCAATAAAAGCTCCATGAAGTGGTCCCACATTGTTAGCTGTTTCCTTCAAACTGTGGAGCTGCTTCCCTGTATTCTGTGTTCTTGCACTTTTACTATTGCTGATGTCCTTGGCACATTCTTGCCTTTCAGCGAGAGCCTATTTGTATCCGTTATTCATTTTGATTTCATCTGATTATTCCCATTTTTACATCCTATCATGATTGTTAAAGCATTGTTATGCCTGTGATTGTGGTCACCCCTCATTAGTTATATATGTATAATTCATATCTCTGACCCAAGACTGCAAAAATGTGAAAACAGCAACTCCACAAAGAAAGAAAAAAGAAGCCTTTCTCCCCGAGGAAAACACCCCACTCTTTAAGTGAGCAATAAATCTAGCACTTAAGAGAGGTTGTCCGTGTGTGTGTGTGTGTGTGTGTGTGTGTGTGTGTATTTGAGCGTGTAAATATACTCAAGTCCACAGTCTCCAGAGCTGTCAAACGTTGCTTGGCCCCGCAACTTCCGTAACCCGTGACCCCTGTAACTCCTGTTTTGTTCTCGGCACTCCAGGCCCCTCAGATATCCCTCCACTGGAACTCCCCTGGATGACAGACACCCCTCTCCACTATGTTCCTACACACTACCCCAGTAGCCTTTGACCTCCCCAGCACCTCTGCCTCTCTGTGCGACTGCCCTTGCATTCCAGTAAAGGCGGTGAAACTTGAGCCTGCGGTGAGCTCATCGCCGGGGCCATGGAATCAAGAGTTAAATGATACCAAAAAAAAAAAAAAAAAAACAGAGAGAGAGAAGAGAGAAAACGGAGAGAGAAGGGGGAGAGGCAGCCGTTGGTGCAGGACAGGTCTGGAACTGGTTCCGTGCGTCTGCTCTTCGGGGGTTAAGTTACACCAGAGAAGGCGAGGAGGAGAAAGAGGAAGAAGAAAGCGCTGGCGTCTTTGAATTCTCTCTGCTTTTGTCTGCCTCGTTCTCGCCCTCTCGCCGTCTCTCGGCGGCCTGACTGACTGGTGCCTGCAGTTTCCTCTTGACACACTCCGGCGAACCCGCCGCCCTCCATCCGCGCTTTCAAGTTAACGAGCCCCGTCGGTCTCGTCCTCGTGTCAGGGAGAGCCGGGATGTGAGTGTAATGCCGTGAGGTCGCGCTCTCCTACTCTGTCTGTGTCTCTGTTCTTCCTTGACCCTGCCATGACCACCAAGTGTCCAAAGACGGTAAGTGTCCCTCTTTAAATTGTCAGTCAGTGTGTGTTTTTGTGTGCATAGTTTTGGTGGATTGTGTGGCTTGTGAAAAGAACAAGAAAAGAAATTCCCCAAATGTCATATCTGAGAATGATTGTGATTCATGTCTCATATTGTAATGAGTACCATTAAGATGCTTAATCACTGCAAACATAATTAAACCAATCAGAGCTTCTCTCAAGCTGAGTTCTGTGGATGACTGCGGTAAGTTAGAAAGAGACGGAGCATCTCCAGCTGAAAGCCAAGATCAACTTTTAAAGTTTTAAGAGTGCCATTAGATAAACCTTTCATACATGCATTATTCATGGCTGCCATGTTTCTTTCTAGTTCACTGCCTGTTGTTCACCGTGTCTCTCTCTGACCTTGTGCACTTGTCTTGTCAACCTTTGGGGGTGACAAATCCCTTTAAAACAAAGTTTTAAACAGGGTGATGATTTTAATGGGTGCCCTACAGCAGACTCTAAATAAAAGGTTGAGTACACATTATTTAAAAAAGAAGGGGGGAAGAAAAATAATAATAAAAGAGGGAATTCACATCCTCGGGAGGGTGTTTTAAAGAAATTCTTAACAGTTTAAGGGCCAGTTTACATCCTGAAATCTGCCACCTGCTCTTTCTTTCAGAGCGGAAAGCAATTTAAAATAATTGTGAGCATTTCCAGCGATAACTTTAAAAATGTCTGAGGTGAAACAGTAACAATTATCTCTAACATCTTTTTGCAATGGTCTCATTATTTAAATGGGTGTGAAGTGCTCCATTGCTCCTCACAGGTAAACAAGTACAACGCTTCTTGGGAAATAATGACATCTCTATGATCAAAAGCTCTTTTTTTTCTCTCCTTCCCAGAGAACGCTGCCCTGAATGCACTTCATTTACAAAGGAGGCTTATTCACGGGTTTTACTTTATGCCAAAGCCCATACCATGACTGTTAACAGAAGCCATTAATGAGTAAACATAACTTATAACTTATAGAGAATAAGAGCAGATATCTCACCAGCACTGACATGTAATTATCACAGTACATTCACAGTTATTTCTTATTTTGAAGCAGTGTTTATGGCTGATGATTTCTATTCTTAAATGATCTGTACAAAGTCATTACTTACATCCAACAGCAAGTGAGTCAGAGCTGCAGTGTGATCAGTGGTTTCCAAAAATGTCTCATGTACGCATCATGCCCGACAGATGAAGTAATGTTCAATTTATTTTAGAGTGGATGTCAGTTAATGCTTCATAAAAAGTGCATGTTGTGACAATATCTTTTATTAACTTTCGTTTTTAATACATTTGAAATATTAACGTTTAGGTGGATTTTATCATGTTTGCATTCCACTCACACTTGGAGCGTGTTGGGGATGCCAAATGGTTCAAAATAGGGCACCAAACTCTGTGAAGGTGCCATTAAGTAGCTTTGGCTACTAAGCTTATCAAAGACTTTAATTACATAAGTAAAGAAGGGAAATGATAGGCAAATAATTGATGGATTTCAGTCTCATAAAATGCACTAAACTGTTTATATGGAATACTGATTAATGATTAAATGAATAATTACAACTAAAATGAGCACATCAACAGCATTTGGAGTTCAGCATAGAAGAGTTGACAGCATTCAATCGTGTCCAACATTAAAGAGACCAGCATGTATACACACACACATTTATTAACAAGACAATAAAATCCACATGTAATAACCTAAAGAACAAAGATGTGTGTGTGAGAGAGAGAGAGAGAGCAAGTGGAAGAAGCTGTTTTTTACCTCATTATATTGACTGGTTACATTTAGCTTTATTTTGTCTTCTTGCGTGCTTGCTAACGAGTTTTCATGCAATTTCTATGGTAACATATGACTTTACATGCTACATGCTATAAGTGACCAGTACCCCACTTGGTGTGGTGGTACTAAGAAGTATCGACATGACAATGTGAAGGTACTAAAGAGAAAGTATTATCAGCTAGATGCATTTTAAGTATTAAAAGTAAAAGTACTTGTCATGAAGGTAGAATGGCTCCTTTATAATAGACATTTTTGGGCTATCATAGCTGATGGGTCATATTTAAGCAGCCTTTTAAAGCTGGTTGAGGTGCTCTTTTAACTACCATGTAGGAGCTCTTTTAACTACCATGTAGTCGTCATTTTTCAGATAGGAAATATGACCCTTTTGTGTTTACAGCTTCTTAAAAGTGGGGATTTACTGCTCTTCTCTGTTTTATATCACTGTAAACTGATATTTAGTTTAGGATTAGGGTTTTGGACTGTTGGTCGGACAGAACTAGACACTCAGATACTTCACTGTCGGCTCTGGGAGTTTGTGCTGGGCACTTTTTTTAGTATTCTCACTGAGTAATTAATTTGTCAGATTAATTAAGAAATAAAAAAAAAAACTGATGGTTGCAACCCTAATTTCTATCACCACTTCATATTTTGCATATAGGCATAGCTGTCAAATAAATGCAGTGGAGTAGAAGTGTAAAGTACGAGCCTGACCGACGTGACATTTCCAAATCTTTCAAAATCACGGCAAATTCCACGCATCATCATTCATGCATCTGTTCGGAAAATATGTCACTAAAGTGTCGGTAAGGTGACAGCTCAACATGCACCTTTTTCAGCTCGTAGGGGTTCGAGTGCAGAGAAGGAGCTCCTCCACCTATAATTGCTTTAGGGGACAGGCAGGTAGTCAGAAACAGTTTTATATAGAAGTACATGAATGAGCGTATTTGACAGCTGGAATGTGTTTTTGTGCGGCGCAAGGGGGAAGAAAGAGGCACAGATCCAAGCCTGTGTTTCAAACTGTCCGTTTTCACTTTAATAGCCAGAATTTACATCATTATTTTGACAAGAATGATTCACTGTCTGCATACATCAGACTATAAAGTAGGATAGATGAGATTAAAAAACTTTTAGAATTAGAATTCTTGGCTTTTAATTATTAAAACAGTTTGTTTAAATGACTTTCTTATTTACACACAATTACCGTACACTAGAATTAATCAACGTCCTGGCAGAATATTCAATCAATCCTCCAACAAGCCCAAAAATCCTATAGTACTATAGCGTCAGCTGACCGCAACAGCTAACTGAAGGCATGAATCAGACGTTGTCTGGTGCTGGACATGGCCCGAGGGCAGAGCTCAGATATGCAGCGAGGGTGCAGAAGCAGAAGGGCTAAAAAAAGGGAGCGTGAGGAGAGCATTGAGAAAGATCCGAGGGTGAGGAGGGGGGAGACAGAGAGAAAGAGAGAGTAAACCATAGACTGGTTCTCTGGCCAACTGGGAGATCCAGCACAAGGAGAAGCCTGTTCTTGCCCCTGCCTCGGCGTTCTCTGGGCATGTAGCAGGAGGACACGGCCTCCCTTGGATGAAAGAAAAATAGACTCAAATACCAGAGGATAATGTGATTACAGGCAAATAGGAGAATGAAGGTTAATTGGAGTTAAGTGTCTATAAAAAACGAGCCTATATATACATCTGCAAGTCAACCTACATTCTGCCAACAGGGCTTGAATTCTTACTGCCTCCTTTAAAATAAACATATAACTCAATAGTTCTGGAAGAATGTTGCAAATGTATATTTTCTGAAGATAATACCTGACCATTTGGAGCCCACTCATTAGATTATAGTCAAATGGCTTAGACATGTGAACATGTAAAAAACATGAAGCTTGGCACAGCGAGTGTCTCACACACGTGTGGAGGTCGAAATGGAGCGACTGAACAGCGCCCATGATAAATCCCAGAAGTAACCGTTTTCATCAAACCCTCGTAATCTCCCGCTCGTGACCATTCACGCCCTGTTTATGTTGGAGCTGTCAGTCAGAGAGACAGATTAACCTCGCAAAGGTAAGAACGCTTCACCTCAGAACACAACCTTGACCTCTGAAAGACCACCAGAGCTAAACATGAGCAGGAAAGAGTGACTTCTTTTTGCCATACTTCAACTTCCAGCATACCTTTTTTTTTTTTGGCATGTGCATTGACATTCATGGTGTCATGGTAAATGTGTCTCAAGATCAGAGGTGACTTTTTTTTTTTTTTTTTCTTCAAATGAATCACTCAACATTTACCGGCGCCATTGATTGTTCTTTCCAGAGCAGTATAAAAATCACAGCTTTGATTGCCGCAGTAACAATGTTCTGAAAACACTCTGCAATTCAAACCACTTAGAGACGAAGAAAGGCCATAAACATTCAAAACAGCCATTTAAACCTGGCTCGCACACCCTCCTGTACGGAAAAGACCCAGTGACTGCCACACTGTAAATAACAAATTACATTATTAGACTGGCGCGTCTGACTGGCTGGTTTGAAATTTGTTTTCCAAAATGAATTATAGAAGCCTGTAACAAGCAAGTGAACATGACTTTGAAATGCAGTCCAAGTGAAATTTAAATGATTTTTTCCTAGCCTATATATTTCCCTGATGTTTGTTTTAAACTTGTGTTGGTTTTTTGTCAAAATGGTACCTACAATACCAAAAAAATAATGTAAGCTAACAATATGGGAACAGTTGTTTCAATTCCATGGACACACAGACAGTTAACCAACTGGGAGCCTGTGTTATTAGCCGTTGATTTAGCCCTTTAGTAAAAGTTTTACAAAAAAAGGTCTTGGCGACAAATCTAGTGACATGAACCGCTTTCACAGTATTTCTCATTAAATGTGATGGATGTATTTTCCTGAAATGGCTGTGGTCAGTGAGTGAATGAGACCAATCAGAGAAGGCAGAGAAGAGAATGAAGTATTGCATAACCACCAATCACAACCTTTGTTTCTATTCTGAATGATTTAAAGAATACAAAATATACCAGGTTTAGCTAATGATAACAGTTTACATTTAGCTTGACCTAATTACAAAAAAAATGTATGATGGTTATGGAATGACATCACTGACTTGCAAATTAGCATGTTAACCTGTACTCTATTGTTGTCTAGCAACCTTTTGAGGATGATTTAGCTAATTTCCATTGGATGTCTGTGAGTTAATCACGTAGTAACGAATGCAGTGCTTAGTTTACAAGATTAGCCGTTGCTATAAGTTTTGGTTTAATTTCCTGTCACCATATGTGACCCATGAAAGAAACAAAGCTAATGCTAGCCAATGATTCAGCAGTGCTAACGTTACAAAGCCTGGCTAACTAGCCTCCCCTGTCTTAGTGGAAGCTAGTTAGCTGGGCTTGCTAGCTTCTACTTTCCAAGTGACTTAACAGCATGATGGACCCTTCCAAATCTCATTTTATAAAAGGACACGTCTTAAATCACTAACAACAACCGACACTGTGTGCTGTAACAGGAGAAAAATCAATCTTCGTAGGCTGTACAGGGCTGTGACGTGCTTCAGTCAGAACACTACACATGACAGCGCGTCTCTTAGCAATACTGGCTTCAAATGTCAGTTAACAGCTGTACGCTTACCGGGAGGTCTAACCCCTTCCACAAATATATCAAAAACTTGTTTTATAGCATTTATTTATTCATTAAAAAATAAAAACATTTGCACTGTAGCGTAAATGTTAAATGTCTTAACACAGAAAATGAGGATACTTAAAATTTACGGCCAACTTTACAGCAAAACTCTCAAAAAATGTATCATAACCTTAAATCAACTTCATATTTTGTATCAGCTTGATAAGGAAACGCAAACACTGCATGCCATTTTGAGAAGTACAGTGCAGTGTATGATTGAGTGGGCTGACACACAAGTTTTACGGCCCGTAAGCAGGGCCATTCTTGTTTGCTTTGGAGCCTTCTGAAAGCAGCCAAAAAAGCAACGGTGAATGCCAGCCAGAGCAGCTGCCAGCAGGCGTACAGCACACAACACAGAACCCCGCTCCTTGATTTTTCTGCTCCAACCACACTGAACTTTTGCGAGGCTTAATGCCGCTGACGTATTTGAGACCCAACCAACCCCGCCAACCTCACCTCTACCCTCATCATATCTTAAATTTTATATTCACACCTCATAAAAACTCAATTTGACTCATAAGTCCGATCTTTAGGACTGAAATCTTTTTTGTCATTTACAAGCGATGTTGCATTTTGTGTTCGGGCATCGTAAACTTATCGGGATTAGTTTTGCGGTAACGACATCGCTGCACGTAGAGTAAAACTAAAACAGCAAGCGGCAGATTAGATGGAGAATGGAGATGTACGCTCTCCCACTTTAGCACCACAGCAATAGTGGCATTCGGGCAGCATCAGAGATGAGGGGGTTTATATGGCAGCCATGTTTCATGTGGCAGCAGTGGTGGAAAATACATTTACTACTCAAGTACTGTATTAGGTACTTGTACTTGACTCAAGTGTTTCCATTTTCTACTTCATTTTTACTTCTAGGCCACTACATTTCACAAGGGCATATCATACTTTTGAATCTACTACATTTTTTGGCAGAATAGTATATTTTCTGGTTATGATTGCAACCTTTTAGGCTTGTGACACTAACAAAAAAGCATTGTGTGGATGGGGCTCCTTATCATGTTCCAGACCTCCAAGAGTTGTAAGCTGTTTCAACAAAGAATGAGTTCTTCTTTAACTGTTTAAGATGGTTTCATTTAAATAACTGTTCGGTTAGACAAAATATATGAATACAAATATAAGTAGCAGATTTTTTTTTTGACCAACACATTAATAATCACTGGGTCAAAACTCGCCAATTTGGGTCAAAACAGCACCAATGTGTTGCTTATAGTCATTTCTACCCATGGGTAGAAATCCACCCAATTTTTGGGTTATTTATGCAAACTAAAATATACTTCCCAACATTAACAATATACTCCAGCTCTTTCTAATGCTACTATTTATTACTGACCGTTAATAACTTATCCAACTGAATGTAATTTGAGGTAGCCCCCCACCCATTACATAAACAGGACTGTTAGCATGTGGTTAGCTACTGTAGCAGAGTGATATCATCGTATTTGGATTTCAGCTGGCAAATCTTTCCAAAGAACATGGTTGGATCTTTAAACCGCACACATGAATGATCTCATGACTTCCTCGGATTCATCTTGTGATCCTCTGGAAGGGGTGTGACCAAGGACCAAGCTAATGAGGTGTATATAAAGTGGTTAAAAGGCTCCACTTGCTACAACAGTAACATGCGGCTTACACACTGACGCGCTAGTAACAACCTAACAATGTATCTAGAATAGTATCTTCTATCTCCTTTACACCAGGTAGGCGAGGGTGATGTGAGGAGATTGCAATTGCGATTACACCACTAGATGCAACTAAATCCTACACACTGGACCTTTAAGTACATTTTGCCAACTTTTATGGTTGCACTGGCACTTTTACTGAAGGTCCACTGTTGGTTGTGTAGCAGTCACAGCCAGATGTGATGTCACCATCATGTGTTTTGCGTTACGACCTGCGAGTGACGCAAAGGACAGTTTGAAATCTGATTTGAGTGGCCTCGGATAAGTCATTTGAAATTTGATTTGGGTCCGATTTCAAACCACCTACAGTATGACTTCTACGTGTTTCTTGCCATACACTCTTGATAAAGGCAATCTGATTCCAATCTGGATATGCCCAAAATCTGATTTAGGCTGCCAGTCTGAATGTAACCTTAGTGCCTGTCTTCTCTATTTCTCCCGTTCTCCTTTTTTATCTCCCTTCCGTATCCGTCTTCAACTTTCTTCACCCTCTTCTCACTCTTTCTCTCACCAGACTTGGTCAGACTTCTTGTTGCAACGCTCAAACTTCTCTTCATAGGTCTAGTCAACACGCAAGCTTTGCTCTCAAACTCTACGCCATATAGACATTATGCAACTCCCTGGACTTCCTGTTATTGCTCATCTCAAAGTTTTCCTTTATTAAACTTCCTCAACCACAAAAGATCCGCTGCATAATATCATGAAATGAAATCATCCTTTCATATGGGAACAAATTTAATCATTCTGTTTATGTGTATCTGTGATACATGATTCATTCTCAATAAAACAGTTCGGAACATGCGTATCCAGGTTTAGGTTTCCCTGCTGGTTTCAGTCTGACAGCCTCTGTTAACGGCCAGGCTTTGACAGCACTCACTGGAGAGTTTGAATTTGTGTGTTCACTCCTTTGGATATATGTCTGTTTTGGTTGTATATGTTCCTTTCACCCTGTCATACATGAAACAGTTTTTCCCCTTCTATGTGTTGCCTTGTCCGTCTTGTTTATTCTGCGTCTCTGTGTTGTACGGACGAGCTTCTCTTCTGGCACTCTACACCATTATTTTCCTATTTTGCATGTCGCTTGCTGAGTTAGCTCACGCTGTCAGCTGCCTGCTGAGTGATGCATTCCCCTCTATCTCAAAAGCTTCACAGTAATTGCTGGGTAATTGTTTGTCCAGTAATGCAGCATGCAAAAGCCTGGTCTCTCATTACGTCTGTTGAGTTTTGTTGAAACAATACACCGTCAAAAAAAAAAAAAAAAATCGGAGACCTCTGCCTTGTGGCAAGATACTGTCACATGTTTCCAAAACCCAATTATTCAAATAACCTGGACCGTATTGAAACACAGAAGAATAATCTCTCCCAGGTGGCATACAGTTTTCACTTTGTTTTAAGAAAAATAATCTTTCCTGACTATAACAGCCTGTGGCAACTATCCAGCTCAGCCACATTCCACTTTCACATGACCTTCTCTCAGACCTGGCCTGGGGCGAAAGCTGCACCGTCCTTCCCTGACCACACCTTAGTTTGACTGGCCTAGATATTTCAAGACCTACTTATCTTTTCTTCTTCTTTCTGCATCGTCCTCCTCCTCAGTGTTTACAAGTTTGACTCAACTCCAGATATGCAATTGGCTTGTAAATTTCATTTATGTGCATTTACAGTTTTGTTTTACAAGGACAAATACACCCCCCTCCTGCTCCAACGCCGGAAGCCTTTGAAATTTATCACAGCGTTGGGGTAGTGTCAGGTATTTTTCACTCTGTCTATGGCAGGTTTGAAGGCAAGTTTATTTTTATTTAACACATATAGATGATATGTCTGAGCAGCTTTAAAGGTCCAGTGTGGAAGATTTAGGTGGCTCCATTTACAGAATAAGGCAGAAATTGAATAAAATATTCATAATCATGTTTTTATTTGTGTATAATGAGCTGAAAATAAGAAACAGTATATTTTTATTGGCTTAGAATGAGCTTTTTATGTCTACAGATGCCGTGGGTCCTACCATGAGTGAGACACCATGTTTCTACAGTAGCCCAGAATGGACAAACTAGACACCGGCTCTAGATACTGTTTCACAGCCTCTGTGGTTTCTCCTTCACACTAGGAAGGAGAGGGTGCAACGAGGGGGTTACAACTACACTGTCACTAAATCCAGGATATTTATACCAGAGACTGCTTAGCTTAGCTTAGCTTGGCTTAGCAGAAAGACTGGAAACTGGGGGAAACGGCCAGCATGGATCTATCAAAAGCTTCCTACCACCGACTTTATATCTTGTTTGTTTAATCCATAAAAAGAATATTTTTGGTTTTACAGGTGAATGCATGTGTGAAAAACTGGCATTTTCAATGCTTCAGTTTTATTACAGATTAAACAAATAAAAAAAGAGCTGCTTGCCCCTGTCCCCAGCCTTTATGCTAAGCTAAGCTAGTCATCTCCTGGCTATAACTTAATATGTTTTAGCTGTAAGAGTAGTAGGGATCTCAGTAACTTAATAGCTTAATTTTGGGTCCATCCCACAACGTCAAACTATTCTTTGAAGACATTCATCAAGCAAAAATCCTAAACACAGATTTGCAGCTTTTCTGTTTTTTATGATTGTGATAAATGAAATATGTTATTGTTTTGGACATGACACAGGCTATCCAAAGTTCCCACCTTTTTCTCTGGAAACTTGACATTTTATAGATTAAATGATTTATGACCCTGACCCTAACATCATCAATAGCGTGCCAGATAATGAAAATGATCATTATTCGCAACCCCACAATCAACGCTGACTGCAACGGCAACAGCCACCCTCCATCTGTTCGTAAAGTTCCCGGACCGAGATTTCATTTACTTTCTGAACAACAGAGGAAGGCTGTGAAGCTAGCTTCTAAAGCAGGAAATGGAATTGGCTTTTGCAAATGGTGCTGTGTGTGTGTGTGTGTGTGTTTGTATTAAGGAGTCAGAGAGACAGAGCCACGCAGCACTTTAATATCCCCAATAACGTTGTAGAGACGGGGCATCTGTTTGAGAATCCCACATCAAACGAGACGGCATGTCAGCAGAGGGTTATGCATATATTTCCCTCGCTCTTCCCATCCAACAGAAACAGGTAGGCGTACAGGGAGAGCTGATGAGTGGAAGGAGATACACTTTTGATCAGGACTAGAAAGTAAGGATGGAAGAAACTAAATATGGAGGATACACGAGTAAATACATAATCAAAACAGCTACAACGGAAACTCGCAAATCAATTACGTTATCACAGTTTGGCATTCTGTTCTTGTTCTGTGGTCGTGCAGGCGGGGATGTTGTTTTCCTGCGACGGCATCTGGAGGAGATTAGGGTCCAACCTGACACTGCAGCCCCATGAAACATGACTCAGGGATGAATGGAGGCTTTTAGACCAGTGTCTGTCTTCCCACACGTTGTTCTGCTATTCTTTATTTGTCCGTCACCCAGTAAAACACGCACGGCGTTATCTGATCCCCTCGCGCGCGCCAAGCAAACAAGATTCTGCCGATCTTATTTTCTGCCTCTTTTTTTTTGTTGTTGTTTTTTCTTTATTTGGTCATCTAAGAAAGCAAAGCCTCGGAAAAACAAGATGTCACCCACGGTGTTATTAATTTCAAATCATCTGTCCACACGAGCGATACATCACTGTAAGAAAACGTAATTTGTAAGGTCAGCAAACGCCTGTTTTCTCTCTTGTAAAAGCAGCGAACCAGAGTAAGATGGAGCGCAGAACAGGGAGCATGAGGGAATGTAACAGAATAACACGAGTTTCGGCCCAGCCGAGGCCAAATTACCTGCAAAGAGAGAAGTCCGTATTCAGAGCCCCTTGTTTTGATACAGTCTACGTGGCTGCGGGTTGGACTCTTATTAGATTGGACCTGCGTTTCCACTTGTGGCTCAGACGAAGGCCCTCCGACAGCCTTTATCCAGTTACGTCTGGGCCCTGGCGCTCCAGGGAGCTCACATTTGCTCCTCCGTTATGGGGGGTGGGGGGCAGAGGGGGACTAATGCATGTCACCAATGCTACCTGCAGCTAGAGCAAACAGAGCTGACCGCCGCTCAGCTGGACGCTAATGCAGCAGAAAAAGAAAGGAGGTTGGAGCGTTACTAGTGTTACCGCGTTGACTTGCAGGTCACATAGCTGAGCGATATGCGTATCTCAAACATTGTAAGGCCTTCCTGTGACTGTTTTATGCTGCAGTGCCATATCTCTCTGTGAACGCTGTTTTGTTGCCTCTATAATTGAGGCCGTTGCTGCTGCTGCTGCTGTCATTTGTGTTTTCCTAGTTTTTATTGTGAGAAAATATGCAAGCTGAGGTATCGACTTGACACGTTAGCGTGGAGGCTGTATCTGTCGGTTTGACAAACGTTTTCTGTGGCCCTGAGGATGTGCGTATAATATGTGAGAGAGCGAGGGAAGAGAGAGGAGGAATCCTACATTGTTTCCATTTCTTCAGCTAGTCAAACACAAGACTATATGGCGCTGTTCTGTTGGAGAGTGAGCCACTGTCCTTGCACGGGTTTCAATTTCAACCCCCTCAGCACATCAGCGACGCGATTGCTTCCTACTGCAATTTATTACAGGCAAATTGAAAGATTCCAAGGTGTGAGTCAGTTTGTGTTGGCTCTGAACGTGCAGGCTGGTTACTTACACTCCCTTTTTCTCAGTCCCTTTACATGGCCAGAGCTGTAGTTATTGTAACCAAGTCCTCAGGAAAGAGAAAGACAGAGAGAGGAGGCTTTTCCAAAGCAAAGAGGGAGGATGGCAGCGGTCCCATTAGTTGACCCCTGGGCGAGCTCTCCGGAGGCATATAGGCTTACCAGCGTCAAAACATAAGAATATGCATCAAAGCGCAGGCACCAGGGCAGCTGATAGCTTGTGGTGACATTGCGCCGGAGCACTCTCCGCCGTCATTACCGTGGATCCCTCGCGTCGTCTATTTATAATCAATTTTCCATTCCGAAACACGCTATGCGTCTCCCATATGGCATCGAGGAAAGAGAAAGACACGAGGGACAAGGAGGACGGTATGGTGGGAGCTCGGGGAGAGAGGGGGTTGAACAGGGAGCTGTTTGACTATTGCCAACACAGGGGAGAAATTATACATCGGGGACTGCTCACATAAATGGACCCAGACGTGTTAAAGTAACAGCGGTTTAGTGAGGCCATTTCTTTAAAACCAAAGCTCAGACGAGGAATAAAACCACTCAATTTGTACTGGGTCATACTTCAGAATGGTCCCCCCTTTTAAATTAGCTAGTAAACCGGGTAAAGCCGCATCATTATTTGCAACAAAATGGCCTCATTTACAGCATCCAGTCGGCGAATACGTATTATTCTGCTGCCTCCATCGTCCGTTCATTATTTTACACTATAATCATTCCGGGTATGCATGTCGTTTTATGATTTTTGTGTGTGTGTGTGTGTGTGTGTTGAAAATGCACTGATGGGTGGAATTTGTTTTGCTTGGCTTAAATGTCAAAGGAGTGACATTGTCAGAGGATGCACGCTGCAAAGACGTACACGGCTTAGTGTGCCCAGATGAAAAACAGAAATGTAGCTGTGTGGAAGTGTGTGTTTTAAACCTCTTTCTGAAAGCGTGACCTGCAACATTCTTGATGGAGGCGATGAACCCGCGTTGCGGTGACATTCTGTCTTAAGTGTGTGTTTCTGCGTGCCTGTGGTATTATGTTTTGTCTCTGTGACACACTGATACGCTAAAGGAAGTAGGAAGAAAGGAGTTCAGCTCGGGCTGGAGACTAGTGACAGGGAAATATGACCAAACACAGAGACAATAGGGGTTAAGTGCTCTTTTTTTTCTCCTCTCTCTGCATCTTAATACCTAACACTCATTCAGGGACACATGGATGAGGTTCGTGGCCTTGCGGTGCCACTTTACACCCACTTCCCCTGCGGCGACAGTAATAGGTCTGGAAGTGTTACCAGTCTCAGAACTGATGCAGGTTAAAGGGAACGAATGGTGGGACTGACCTTTCTGTTAATCTTTCTCATTTTTCTGCTGCTTCAGGCCCACTGACACCATCAGACATGTAGCCCAAAGTGGCACCGCTGCGCCCTCCGAGGCTTGTAGCATTTAATTAATGTTAAAGTAATAATCTGTGACATTTGCTGTTAATTTCGCCTCCCTGTTTAGAACAGCAGGAGAGCGATTGTGTTACTCCTGCTGTCTGTTACACCAGTTGCAGTTACACTTGTCCCCTGGTAAACAACAGCAGGTAGCGACTAAAATGAAGTTGAGTTGAAGAGAAAATTAATCTACACTTATTATCGATAGACTGATTAATCCTTTATATAATCCTTTATATTATATATACTCCTTCATATTTAATGCCAAGAAGCAAACATCTCAAATAAAAATACTCAAAGGATCTGCTGCTTTTATTTGAATTTTATTATGGAAAAATTAATATGCTTGTGTTTTTATACTTCTGGATAAATATTAGCAATTTGAATATGTCACTTTTGGTATTTTTTTACTATTTGCTGACATTTTCTAGGCAAAATGATGAATTGATTCATCAAAAACAATAATTAGTAGGTTAATCAAAAATGAAAATGTGTTGCAGCCTGAATAAATATGATTATTAAAAACAAACACTGAAGTAGTGACTATAGGCGCGTGCTGATGAAAATCTGCTGGTGAAATATTTGGAATAGATAAAATACTGAAAAAGCTGAAGTAGGTAAAGTCACAATTACTTACCGAGGTGGAAATAGTTACAGTTAAAGCACAACCACTGAATGAAGTCAAAGTGTCAGTTTAAATAAAAGCCCTGAGTGAAGTGGAAATAGTGGAATAATAAGTTGAAAAGTAAAAGCTCTGAAATGATTTAAAGATTCTGATGAAATTCAAGCATTGAAATGTGTTCAAATAAAAGTAAGTGATGAATTGAAGTGGAGGCGTCGGCTGAAGTTGGAAGTTCTGAATGAAAAATTTGCATCAGTCTAAGTGTAGAAAATGAAATATGTCAGTTGACGTATGAACACTGAAGGCAGTTGGAGTGACTTCTGTATGAACAGTGACATTTCAGCTTCTGTTGGTATATTTGTGTTTCAACTGTTCAAGTTTAACACTTGACCTGACCATTTATTCTCAGGACTAATATAGTGAAATTATTTCTAATTGTAGAGTTCAATTACACGATATAAAGGAGTAAGATGAACCTAAGAAATTAAAGTAAACCAGTTGTGAATAAGGAGTAACTAACTTTCTAGCAGTTTGTCACAGTTAGGAGAAGTTACCAGGAATAATGATAACAACTATTGAACAGACAAAATAATACAACAACTCACAAAAAAACCTTCCAAAGTCAGGAACAGAAACTCTAAGGAACAAAGACATCACAGTATTGGACACATTTGATTGATTGACAAGCGATCTCGGAGGTATTGCTGGGTAAAAACTGTCGCATATCTTCAAAGACATTACTAAAATAAAAATACGACAAAAAAAAAAAAAAATTATTTAAAAAATTCAATCCATCAAACATCTCACTGACAGGCAGTGTTGTCAATGCAAAACTGCTTCGTGTAAAAAAACTGAGCAGAACTTTGATAGCTGTTAACTTCTGGAGAGTTTGGAGAGACCGAGCCGGAGTAAACTTTAAAAAAACAATTTGCAAAATGAATCGGTGAAAACTTTACTGGCAATTTGAAAGAATGGATGAGGCTGTAATGAAGAAAAGCAACAAAATTTATGACTAAGAAAAGGTGCAAATTTACAGCAAAAGTTGTTATGCATTGTTATGGATGCAAAACGCATCATAGGAACATGGAGAAAATAATCATATATGTGTAAATCTGCTCTGTAAATTGTCTCTAAAAAGTCATCCAAGACATCCACCTTGATTTCCATCATTGAAAAACAATTAAGAAAGCTTTGAGCTTTCTGAACACCACAGGACAGCATCACCGCTAATTACTCAGTTATAAGGGACCATTAATATTTTTGACAAGGCGCTCATTATTCATAGGTTACATTTGCATGTACAAGGTAAAAAGTTGACGGACTGACAAAAGATTTTTCCTTCGAATCTCTCCCACAGGACGTCACGGGTCTCGGTTGAAAATGTTCCAATAATAACGACAATGACAAATCATGCCCGGTACTCTCATCTCGACATTACAGTTTTGATGATGAATATGTTGGAAGTCGCGTTAGACTTTTTCCCCGAGTGCAAAAGGAGAAAAAAAAAAAAACAGAGCATCAAATCAGCATCTGCTAACACTCGTCGTGGCCGGACTTCCTGGACTCAGAGGCCCCCCACGCTCTGCTCTATACTCTAGAATTATGTGACTGGTTGATGAGTAGTTGTGTTGAGTTGGAAGGTCCTTGGCAAGAGGCCTTGGGCACAACTGGAAGACTATCAGAGTGCAGAGTCATTAGAAATCCCTCATTCTCACTCCGCTGTGTAAACGGCCCGGCGGCCTCCAGCTGAACGAGCCCCGAGGAAGGATCACCTCCGTCTGGCTGAAATTGGATCGCGCGCAGAGGAGAGGAGAGGAGCTGTGGGAGCTGAGCGGGGGGAAAAAAATGTTATGTGTTCCTATTTATTGACTCTGCTGCAGAGATCACTAAACTGTTTCAAGGGAGAATGAAGTTTGGGGAGTTTTTCTTATAAGCACTGCGGACATTACGGGAGTGACAAGCTGCCTTCATAAAAGCCTTAAAGAAGAGGACTTGATTGGAAATGGAGTTAGAATTCTGTTTTACCACACAGTGAGTCCCTGAACGCAACTGAAATAGCAAACTATCTGCACTGTTGGAATAATGTTTGAAGTTTATTTACACTAAAGCTGACCCGAAAGAATCAAGGCAGGCTGCACCAACTCAAGCATCTGCAGAATAAATTCAGTTTATTCAATATTGAACCACAATAAATAAGATTATTTGAGCAGAACTCATCATTTGCTGTTTACCTGGTTCTGGTTCTCTTCAGTCTATAAATATCCCATAAATAATGAAGATAATACCTTATATTTTTCAAGTCAATTCTAGGTAACTAGAGAAACCCTTCCTTCAAAATAAAAGAAAGAAAGAGAAGAAAGAAGCCAATCTAAAAGCTGATTTAATTAAAGATGTTTTTCCTAAAAGTAGGACTGAGAAATGTTTTGTAGCTCTGCACAATAGTATATCTTAATTTAAAGAGTTTTTTTTAAAGGTCCACTGTGTCTGATTAAGGGGGTTCTATTTACAAAATAAAAGGAATTAAATATGCATAGCTTTTATTTAACTTTTAATTAGTGTATAATCACTTAAAAATAAGAATTGTTATATTTTTGTGACATTAGAATGAGTGTTTTATAGCCACAGATGCTGTGGGTCTGCCAATGTGAACCACTATATTTCTACAAAACACACACTAGCTCTATGGGGCCAAAGTTTGTCCTTCACGCGATAAAGAGGATAAGGCGAGGGGTTTGCAATCATTTGATGTTACTAAATTCTACACAATGGTCCTTTAAATGATTTGACCAGTGTTGGGAAGGACTTGAAAAATGTTATTTATTGGTGAATTACACATATTTCTCATTGAAAACTTAATAACCTTACAAATTAAACAGCACTTTACTGTCATATGGCAAAGGTGCCTTTAAATAAACTACACTGAACAGAGGACATGGACGTATATGAGCTACCTCTTTCTCACTTGCCCACATGAGCTCCGTCTTTCTGCACTTTCCAGTCCACATACATGTCCACATGTGGCTTCCAGCAGCAGACAGGAAATAGAAACTGTCCAACTCTGCTTAAATCTGCAGGTGTAATGAGATTTCTGCTGTCCTGCCCTGAAGTGGCCAGTGCCTTAGCATGAGCAAACCAGCATCTTAAAGACAAATCATGCATTTTGGATTTTGAGTTGTTCTCATTTTGATTTTTTTTTGGGGGGGGGACTGAAGCTAGCTGACCTCCACCACCTCCAGCCCCCGCAACAAGCTAACATGACCCGGACAAGAGTCTCGAGTGAATTCCCAGAGATCAAATTAATATGAACCATTAAACTCCTAGTAAGTCAAGTCAAGAAGCTTAACCTTTACTTGTTGATGTAACCTCAGCAAACTCCCAAAGCAATCACATGAGTGTCATGAATAATGCTAATAATGAACAATAACAAAAATAATACAGGCTAATTAATATTATAATTAATTCTGAGAGAAATATATGTCAAATTTCAAAGCGATCGAGCATGAGTTGTAGCTTGGGTTGCGAGACAGAAGAACATTACTGTATTTACCACAGTAAAAACTCTGATGTTGGTCCTATACCTCCCAGAAAACTAGGCTCCTGCTCAAAAACTAACATTATTGCAACAAACGTCTAATTTAATCCATCATTTACACGTGTATTTTGTCCTTACGTGACTTGAAAATACCACAATAACTGTGCTTTGAATCATATCAAACCCACATCCATGCTGCAACAATAGAACTGAAAGTGGAATATGCAGAAATTGCGTGTAATTGCCTCCCACTTAATGTTTCGTTTAACCTCCTTTATTAGAAGGACTGGAACTGTGTGTATCGTAAAAGTGCTCAGTAATGGCAGAAGTGAAAATAGTTCTCATTAAACACGGTAATGTGCTGCATGATTAACGTCACACACGAGGAAGGAAAATACAATGCACGTGTTGTTCGAGGATGATGGAGTGGATTTCAGGACTTCTTGTGATTTCCGGGGCGTGAGCACGACAACAGACAAGCAAAAGCTTCTGAATGTGTTTTATTTTGACTCTTTTCAGTAATAATGTTGAGGAGAGGAGGGGGGGGAGTATTAACACCTTTCCTCCACACAGACCTGTATTCTTTGTTTAGCCATGTGACGCATGGCATGAGTAATGCAGCACTTGGCCTTGGTATTACTTGAGAGTGGGAGCTCTATTTTACACATGCTGGATATACGTGTTTGTACTGTATTCGTGCAGCAGCCCGAGCGAGAGAGAAAAAAAAAAAAAATGAAGGATTTTTGTTGGCGTGAGTGAAAGACGAAGAATGAGAGGGTCTGCAAGCGGAGAAAGAAAAGAGGGAAAGACAAGAAAGAGAGGAGAGACAAGTACCTAATGCTGTTTGTAATTAAATTCTGTCAAAAAGCCTTTTCATTTCAGAAGGCCATGTTGAGAGATTAGCAGGGCCAGGATGGCTGGGCACTGCACTGTGTTCACCCCCATAGTCGACAGGAGCGGCAGCCAAGGGGGTGACAGAGTTCTCCTCTCCTCTTGATTTTACTCCTGTTACTTCTATCAACCACTGCCATCAGTGATCTCACACTCCCTGTTTTTTCAGCCTCTTTCCCTTTCTCCTGCATTCGCCTCTCTCGTCCATCTTACACACACACGCGTATACGCCGTGTACTCGGCTATCAGTGTTCAACAAGACTGCAGCCAATCATGTTGAAATCCTTAATGTAATCTGTGGGAGACTCTGTGGCCTGACTTTAGCCTTTAATACCTCCTAAAATGGCACCGAGCCTGCTCGAAGCGCCGTCTTAAAGCTGAACTAATCAATAGCCTATTTTTATATTAACAATGGGCCAAATGACTGTGTAATCACTCACGATTACTAAACCACGGAGAACGACCCCCAACTCTGCAGTTCCCCTAAGTTTTACAGAGCATTTTAGTGTCCTTCAGCTCGTTGTTTTGGTTTTACAGCCTGCTCTTAATCAGGCTTTCAGCTCTCATCAACCTAGTTTAGCAACAGCAGACAGCAGCAAAAGTTCTAAACACACTACCTGCCCAGCACCAAACGACAAAACAGACAACTAGCTGGTGAACATAGCGTAGCATTTAGCAGCCACAGATCCAGATTTACATTCATCGGGCGGCCAAAAACACGACTCAAACACACCTCTGATGGATGTGTAGCCTAAATAGACAACTGTTTGCTTCATGACATGATAATATGTCTTCTGTGTTTCGTCCACAGCTTTGCTGGACTGTCCAAAAGTGGTCAAAACAATCAGTCAGCGCAGGGTGAAGGATAATCTCAGTGTCTCTCACTAACCTCTAAGTCGGCGGAGCGGTATCAAGTGTATCTGTATAGTTAAAACACATGTAGCGAGCTAATTGTGCACAACCACAAATATGAAGGAAACACATAGAACCACAAGTGTGTGTGTGTGTGTGTGTGTGGGGGGGGGGGTTTAGGACATACCCACCTAACAAGACACCACTATACCACCGGGGCACTCCCATACCTACACAAACACACAAATCTCCCGCATCTTTCTCTCTATCCTCCCCCGCTCTCTCGCTCTCTCTCTCTCCTGTCCTGTCTTTTTTGCATCATTCCTCCTGGTTGAAAGATTCAGTTTCCTCTTACTAGAAGTAATAACAAGCGGGCTGTGTGTGAGAGTGTGTGTGTCTGTGTGTGAGAGGTGCTGTGATGAGAATCTGGAGGGCATACCTGATGTCAACACTGCTTTTGTATCCTGCAAGCCGTGTGTCTTTCTGTCCATCTGTGTGTGTGTGTGTGTGTGTTTACTGGTGTCTGAGACTGGTTTATGTGTCCGTTTGTGTGTTTGCCTGTGTGCTTATTGGTCACAGTGTGTGTTCATGTTTGCATGTTAGTGAAGTGTGTGTAGATTTGTCTGTCTGTGAGTTTATTTGTATCTGTTGATGTTTCTCTGTGTGTGTGTGTGTGTGTACAGCAGGAATAAAGCACCCCATTGATAAGAACAAGTTCTTCTTGTTAACGTATCAGTAGAGCTGGACTCGAGCCAGTACTGAAGTCCCAGGGGCGTATTTCTACACAACCCCCGCTATGACACGGCAGTTACTATTCTGCAACCCCAGACACGCACACACACACACACACACACACACACACACACAGGGCTAGATAGCCCGGGAACTGAACATGTGTTAACACTCTCTTTCTAAGAGATACATTGAAGAGGACATTGAGCAATGTTTCGTCTTACATCTCTCTAGCGGCCGCCTGCTCTGCAGTCGTCTAAAATGCTTCCATGTGCAGTCTCTGCATTCCGACTACCTTTCCGAGGCATTTGGAGACTCTCCCCGTAGATACCCGATACCCAGGGGAAAGCAGATAGTCATGAGAAATACCTGCTAGCTCTTAACAGTTTTAAATAACAGGAGGGGGAATTTCTGACATTCCCTTGGTCTTCTTTTTTTTTTTTTTTCCTTTTGCTTGCACATGTGCCAGCTATTGTTTTCCTCCTCTTATACACCAGGGAGATAGAGCCAAGGCTGTTTTATGACAGTCATAATCACCACCCCTGGCGGCTGCGTAGGGACATCAGCTCCAATGGGCTGTTGCGGGGCACACCTCGTTGTCAAATAAAAGTGTCTGGATGAAGGTCGGGGGGAGAACAAAGAGGTTCAGTGTGCAGAATAAGCACCTACAAACCCCACTGTTCCAGAGTGTGTGCATGCTCTGCCTCTCGTCTATTTGTTTAACCATTGCAGACCACGGCGGATGATGTAGAGCCAGGCCGCACACTCATTCTTTGACAGCAGGGACTATCATAGTAAATCTGCGCAGAGCCGCACAATTAATCACAACAGCGGGTCGAACAAGTGGCTTGCCGTGACAAATGCATGTGGGCAGTGCACGCTGGGAGCCGAAGCACAGCATTTAGTGTGAGAATTACATACATCACCATCGTGTTTAATAAAAAACAGGTCAGTACATTCGAAAGTGAGGATCATACGGGACGGCGTTGTTAACATCTGTTCTGGTAGATAGATCAGGAAACGCAAGGGCGTTTGGGGATGAACGCGACCACAATGATAGGCGAGGGTTTACTTTACTGCATCTAAATTTAACGTCATCATCCTCGAACTGTTTGAAGTGCATTCGCATAGAACGTTTGCACGAACTGATTCACTGACTTGCCCCCTCAGTGCAGGATGTAATGTGGAAATTCAAGAAACGGGATTTGAGGGGTCCGAACGTGCTTTTAAAGACAAGCGGGGACTTTTATTTTCCAGATGGCTTTGATATACATCATAGCGGTGTCACCACCAAAGCATGCTCTCCATTATTGCCATTGTTTAAAAGCTTTACCTCTTAACGTAAATGCAATGTGACAATCTAAAAGGGTTCAGACAAAAAAGGGGGTAGGTCTTACAAATGGAATTGTCCCCATGGGCAAACCACATAATATTCATATCAAACCTGATACATCTACCACTTGAATTTCTAACCATGCAATCAGGGGCTCTGCCAAGTTAGTGAATGCACCCTGATCAATCTGACGATAAGACGGAACCAACGGGGCACTGTGGCTTTGGGTAAGGCCGTGTTCTTGTTAGCTATCAGACATCTTGAGTCAGTCCGGATACTAGCCCGTAGGGCGTGAACGCCTGCTGTGCTGAAGCGCTCCAAAATCTCACTTGACAGGAACAAAATAATCTCATGAGTGGTACAAAGTCCACTCTGCTCTTCCTTTAATGGCCCTCTCAGCTGGTGGGGTGAGCACATTTTGTGTTAAGAAATCTTGTTGAGGAATTACCTTCACAGGTGGCTCACATCCAGGAGGTTAGCAGCAGAAAATTCGCTCTTACCATAGCATGCCTATGGTCTTTATAGATAATCCTATTTTTTATTACGCATATACTCTTTTAATCTGCCATTGGGCCTGACCAAAATATCTCAACAACTGTGTGATGAGTTATCATGGAAATTGTTGCACACATTCATAACCCTTGTCCAGTATTTTGGTTCATAACCAAATACCTGCGAAGCTACTCCCATCAGCCTCAGCTCCACTTTGTGTTTAGTGCTAATGTTGCTAATGACAACATGCTAGCATGCTAAACATGGTAAACATTATGCCTGTTTAACATCAGCATTAGCATGCTAACTTTACCATTTAGCACGTAGCATGGTTTCAGACTCTTTGTCTTAGTTTTGACTCACTTCTGTTTCAAAGAGCTCTCTGAACAGAATGATGAATTTTTTTAAACGTTTGTTTTGTTTAACTGAAATGGAATATTGGCAGGGAAAGCGATTATTATAGCAGTATGCTTATTCAGATGTTTTCAATAGAAAAACAATGACTAATCAGTCAAATCAGGCTCATAACTAAGGGTGCACTACATTTATGACTTTTTGTTATTTCTTCATGACTTAAGTTTTAAAACTGAAGTTGAAAGATTTATTGCCTTGCTTTTTTTCACAAAGTTGGGAAATTAAATGCGGATATATGCAGAAACTTATTTTTCCATGTTTTGTTTTTTTTTGTATGTGTAGGACCATTAAAGGGTTACAAACACTCACATGTCAATATGTATTAAGACAAACAAATCCTCCTCCTGTGTGTTGCTCACACTGGCGTGTCTGTGCATGATGTTAACATGACAACCATGCTGTGTTGACATAAAACCCGATCGAGCTGCCTGGCGGGACATTGTTGTTAATGTCACTTTGGTCAACATTTATCACTTTTTCATATTACTTCCTCACGAGCGTCGGTGCCAAATACGCCGTTGGCGACAGTTCACTCTGTCCCCTTCTTTTAGTGCTGTTATTCTGGGCAGTGGGTCTTATAAATAACTAATAAAGACCAAAGCTATGATGCATTCATCTTAATGCTAGGTGGCATCAGGGACAGGTGCGCTGGCTTATTCCTACCTTTTGTACGACAGCACAATTAATCTGCTTTGTGCCAGGTTAAGAGCAAGGGGTGGACTGTGGAAAGAGACAAATGAAAAAACCAAAAGGGAAAGTCATGAATTTTACAGTGAACTCAAAACGATGAGAACCTGACCTTGGCTACCTTTACACTTTCTTCTACCTTTTTTATGTGTGTGTTGAGCACTACTTCCTTTAAAAATAAGAGGAAAGAGACATGAGTGAAGTCGTCTGTTCCCGAAATAGAACACAGGCGAGGATAGGTGATGCTAGCGTGTGCTGGAGAGGGGAAAGTGGGGAGTTATTAGCCATATGTGATTCATTTACAACAGCATGCTTCAATTAATCTGGGCAGGGTGGCAGGCGCCAGGGTTGGGCCCCATGCCACCTGAGTGAGAGAGGAAGAGTGATCTGCTGCTCTGTGAGGGATGAGCAATGAAAGCAGATCCCTCCGAATCGATACGCCTCACATTATTGCTCACACCAAACTCATCCTCTTCACTTTCCTGCTCTCTTTTATTTTCTCGCTGACTCTCTTCCTCTGAGCTTCTTTGTTCTTTCCCTTCACGGGACTCAAAGACGAAGCGAATAACAGCTGAACAAGGTACTCTTATTCATCAGGAGCCCCACAAGCACCCCAAGAGGAGCGGTGATTCTAATGTAGGCATCCACCTTAGAGACACCCTCAGGATGTTTTGTGGGGCTGTTCTCTAACTGGGGCGGCGTGCTGCGGCAGTAAGTGAAAGCAAAGGGAGGGACAAACTGGCGAGGGGCAAAAACCACAGTGACCAGATGGAACCGCAGATTGTTTTAAAGGGGGCTACTGCCTCAGCAAAACCATATGGGGCAAAAATGCTATTTAGCGAAATCTCATTTATGTTTTTCACGACATGGTGAGCAGCACCGGAGGATCTTGTACACAAAAGATAAAGTACTAAAACTGTCAACACGTGATGGAAACAAGAAGAAGAAAAAAAAAACAACAACCTCATCTGCATCTGCGTCTCCGCGGGGCATGTTGTTGTGAGGAGATTTAGTTCAACTTGTGAGCAATATTCCAAAATAAGAGCATATGAACATTTGCCAGGGTTTAATACCATAAAGCATTAAGTTACAGCGATCTTGCCAAGGCTAATACTGTGATTGTTACTAGAATAAACAGCCTGAAAAATGTTGATGATGATATATTAACCAGAGGAAAGAAATGTTATATTAATGCACTGGATAAGAATATTAAATTACAACACTTGATACGAAAAGACAAGCAATAGCATCAATATGGCAAAGGATTAAACACTGTCGTTTAGCGGTGTCTGACAGTATAATTATATTTTTAGCCGTCTGTTTTGTGAGCTGTTTCACCTGGCTTCTGATGTAATCTGGATTTATCCAAATTCCTCAAGCATCAGAGGGATTTATCACTGAAAGACAAGGAGGAGGACTGACACAGATAATACAACGCACTCAGACATCCTTTACTATGTTTGCTGCTGGCCATACTGTGAGCTAAAATGTCTCTCTGCTTCCCAGGCAATTAAAAGTTTCCGCGAGGAATAAAGATTGGCATAGTATTTAATCTGGAAGTGAAGACACGGGAGTATAGAAGTAAAGGAAAAATGAAGAACCTCCATGCCTCTTCCCCAGAGTGTGTCTGTTAACTCTATTAAAAAAAATGCTGATAATAATAAAGATGATGATGACCTCCTCTTTTATTTTATCCAGCATTAAATAAACAAGCAAGTTTCAGAATTTCATCTGTCTATATGAAACTATTGTAATTAACTGTAATTAAAATCAAATAATTATTAAGTGTCTCTCAGGTCACGTGAGTGTAAATTGTTGTGAGACGTTCTCCACTCAGCACTAATTTGAAATCATGCAATAATAAATCAGCTGCAGGGAGAAGCTGTCAGAAAGAAAAAGGTTCAGGGGAGCGTGGTGTTTTGGTGTTTCAGGGCTTAGTTAATTAGTCGGAGGGGAAAGCCGTAGATAAACACAGACTGTGATTGAAGCACAGGCTGAGCCTTTAAACAGCTGTCCACAGCTGGAAGGTCCTGATCAAATCAAGGTGCTGGTCAGGCACAGCTGCACAGGGTTAGGACATTCACTCTGACATCTATTCCGATCTAATACTACTACTACTGCACTGAAACTTCAATTTAATTCAAGTTGATTTGAGTTCTTATAAAGCAAACAAACAAAATGAGGAAAGCTTTATAATCTCTAAATCCATTCAAATGTGGCAATATAAACATTTTACAGCATCATTAAGTTGTCCACAATGATCTTAATCTTAAATCTTCATAAACATGTCACATTAAATACTTGCATATGTCAAACGAGTTTTGTCTTTACTGTAAAACATGTAGAAGTGTGTTCTGGAAGTTCCAATAATAGTTTTTTAAAAGCGGCCTAGAGCAGTTTCCATCCGTCTTTGGTTGATCTAGTATCACTTCCTTAAAGTTGGGGACTCGTGAGAAAAAATAACGGTCGGAATCGATGCAGAAGACACTGATATATCCTGACTTTTAGTCTCTAGCATGGGTCAGTGCATCTTACATTTATAGAGATAACTCTGATGATATCATCAGTTATTTTCTACAACTTTGGAGAGTGACTTTGTAGAACTTTTTGCACAAGTTGAACAGTACACGTTCTGATCCATGATGCCCACTATGTATCAATATAAACTCCTTTTTTCATGAAATTGACAAAAATTATGTGAATGACACATTTTACATGATGTACAATTTTAAGAAACATTTCATATAATGTCTAGTGTGTCATACATATTAAATGGCATTGTATGTTATCTATGTTGTGCATTGTGTCACTTGGCTTGAGACAGTATTGTACAACACTATTCAGTTTAATTTTATTTAAAAAGTGCCCAATCAGAACAGAAGTTATCTCATGACACTTTCCATACAGAGCAGGTCTAGACGTACTCTTTATAATTTTATTTACAGAGACCCAGCAATTCCAACCATGTGCAAGCACTTGGTGACAGTGGCAAGGAAAAACTTGAGCAGAACTTAGCTCATGGTGGGTTCAGCTGAGTTAGAGAGGGGAGGATAGAGAGAGACGGACACACAGCAGCAATAACAATAACTGTAACTATAAACTTTAATGGAGATATGACTAAGTAGTAATAATGATAATAATAATAATAATAATAATAATAGCATTTGTAGTGGAGGTGGGCACTGTATGTACTTCTATTGCCTGTAATTTGAGCTGAATTGTTCTTCTATAGCTTCTTATTTTCATTTACATACTTTTATGTATTTCTGTCTTTGTTCTGCTGAAGCACAGCGACTTTTCCTCTGTGGGATCAATTAAGACTTATCTTATGTCAAAACATGTTTTATCTTTATTGTAAAATATGTATATAATTGTGTTGTGGCACTTCTGATAAGAATGTATGACTTTTAACAAAACAGCCCAGAGCAGTGGTTCTCTATTTTTGTCTTTTTTTTTTGCTTGTGACTACTTAATACAAAGCAGCAACTTATGCCTGTGAGATAGATTTTTGTTTTAGATTGTTTCATTGGAACAATTTCAGGCCTGAAGAGATGAAACTGGTAAATATTTCACGAGAGAAAAAAGAGGAGACATTAGAGAAAACTCCACACGAAAACATGAACATCATTTTGTGCAGCAAGATCAGATTTTCTTCCCCTTTAATCATCTTGCGACCCTTTAGATTCATCTCGTGACCCCGTGACTGAAGCTCATTCAGAGGTAAATGCAAACATTTTCCCCCGGTCAGCACAGTAATGAGCAGTTTGAGACAACATCCACAGTGCTGAATCCTATCACAATATTTTGTCTGAGGTTTGTAGTGTTTAGTGGCCAACACCTCACACAGCTGTTAAAGAGTCTTATCTTCTTATCCATCCCACATGTGTCTCTGAATAACTGATACTGATAAGACGTGTGTCATTCCAGTAGTCATCACAGATCCACCACGATGAAGACTGAGTCAAGGTCTGGACATATACAATAGGTTTGTTCAGTCCCTGGTCCAGTGACTCATGTATCTACAGTATTTGTACTGTTTAGCCTGGGAGGTAGGAGCAGCCCTCAGCCCCCTTTCCACCCACCCAGAAGACTTCCTTTTTGCTCAGCTCAGAAGGGAAATTTAGCCCAGATGTGACTTCAAACAAAAGAAAAGCTGCAGGGATTGGAGGTGGGATCAGGCCCATCTTTCGCGTGACCCCAAGACCTGCTCCTTCCTGGCATCTGTCTATTTTTCTCCTCTTCTGTTCTTTCTCTGATGATCTTTTGTAAGTTGCCGTCCCGTGGGTCCTTTTACTTTTACTATGAAACAGCACGGCTGTTTTTAACAAATAAGTGCTGTGTCATTCTTACTGCGGCTGTATATTTACCCAACATTGTATATAAATGATAAGGATATCCCGCGTAGAGGCACATTTTCACCAAATAAGGTGAAATTCAAGGATCTATAAAGTTCTCGAGGCACACGCACTGAGGCCTTTGAATGCTGAAAACAACCACACATTGAAGTTCTTCACATTTTTCAGCTGTGCTGTATCTTTTCTCATAAATATCTGACCAAATGTAGACAACATGATGACACACCACTATTTCCAAGAAACGCTTCAGTGAGGATTAAGCTGAGAAATGTTTAGATGTAAAACATCAGTGGTAATTAAACAGCAGGAGTTGGAGATAACGCTTGGAGATGGTTTTTTCGCCACACTAACTTTTTTTTTTTTTCCTTTTTAAACATCATTCACCCATAACAGGTATACAGCACGGAGATGTACTTCTAAGAAAGTGTCTACAGTCACTTTGTTAATGGAGGAAATGACTTAAATGAAGTGGAAGTGAAAATGACAGCAGCAAGTCTCAGTTTGTGCCTCTAATGCATCACCGTTACATCTGAGTCACACAGCATCAGATGTCACAAATACTAAACACCTGCCAATCTTTGAAAAGGAGTTAAGTAAAGCCATGCTAGGCGCTCTGTGAGGCTGCACAGTGGAGCTTTGAGCTAAATGCTAACATCAGAATGAAGCAGGTGTATGTTTACCATACTCATCTTTGGATATACAACTGATGCTGACGGGAATTTCATTAGTGTTGCTGGTATTAATATATATATTAATATAATATGTCAAATATTTCAGCTGCACCGCATGTTTATGAGTGCACCAGAAGGGCTGTGGCACGTTTCAGAAGCGTCTGTCCGGACTGGACGCTGCATGCCATGACCAGCCACAGTTCAATCTGCTCTGTGCTGATTGAACTGTCTGGAAGTCAGAGACAGAAATGGCATAGAGAATACGGTTGATTTTCAAAATAAACTCCTGATCGTAAAAACAGTCTAAAGGAAAGGAAAACTGACTACGTAGCCTACTTGCTCATGGTAGAAGCACATATGCCAATGAAAAAAAAGACCAAATCTGAGCAGGTTAACAAAGTCCGGTGGGCAAAAAACTCTGAAACGCTCCTAGTAGGGTATGAAGCCACGTGGAGAACAGACCAAAACAGCATTCAGGCCACAGCATCACAGAGCCATGAGTTAATAAACAAAAATGTCAACCTCATGGTTGCACTAGCAGAAAAGTCCATCCTCTGAGGATGATGAATGTTGAACATTTTATCTGAATTTAGGCACAACTTAAGAAACATGCAACAAAGATTTAAATTTCTACCATTAAGATGGTTAGAGTCTCAGACTTTGGAAATACAGCAGTAGTACAAGTAATAAGTGCTGTGACACAACCTTCTGGGTTTTTCAGTGATTGGTTTTTAATTGGTATTTAATTTTCTGAAAATCCGACGCTTCGCATCAAAAACTGTGAATGTACACTGAAGTAAGACCTTCCAAGGGTGGATTGCTCCTTCAAGCTTTATATATTTTTTTATAGCAGAGCAGCACATGTCAGCACAAAATGGCCACCGCTTATCACAACAATTACACGTCACTAATCAGTTCTCTGAGGTATTACATCTTAGGAGGACAAGGATAACATGGCAGCCACATGTCAGAAACAGCAGTAATCCACAATCCCCTCTTCCTGTCCTCTTTTGAGCGAGTCTAAACCTCCCCATTCCTTTTCTCCTGCCTCTATTCCCCCCTTCTGTGTCCCCCTCTCTCCCTCTCCACTCCTCACACTGCTTCTCTCTCCCCCATCCCTCCCTCAGCAGAACTACAGGGGCTTGCTTGTTGTCAAGTCAGTGTTTTTACAGCCTGGCATTAGCACAGGGCAGCATTCAGTCAGGACACTGCGTTCACTTTGCCTCTCTGCCCTATAATTCACATGCTCACGTGAGAGAGCGTACGCCTTCACTACTACTCATGAAATGACCCTGATCGAGCATCGCCGGCCTTTTGACAGGCCGACAGAGCATTTTATATGCATATAAAAGCAACAAATAAACATTTTACACATTTTAAATGCCGCATATAACAACCCATCTGACATTAGGAAGGCTCAGATTGTGCTGTACTGTACTGACAGTTGGGGGGTCGATTTGTTCCTTTACCAAGGCAGGAAGACGGGGTGGTTGTTTAATCTAACTCTTCCGTGTAATTAGAGGGCCACATTTCATCATTTGGGGCAATACCTCTGACTGAATGTTTCACTTTGTATTAGTTGAGTGTGCACTGTATGTATTGTATATTGTATCTTTCAGTGTCTGTCAGTCACAGTGTGTTTGCACAGAAACAGAGCAATAAGAAAAAAAAATCCAAACTTGGAAGGAAAAATAAATTTTGGTCTAGAGGGGCTCTGGAGTTGGTGCAATCCTCCGACTCCCTCGTCTCCTCTCAGCTCCTTGAGTAAAATATACAGTCTGTTGTTGGCTGACTAGTTTCTTCAGCTGTACTCGTCTGGGAGCCCTGCTGTGACATTAGAAGCCTGTAGATTGATAATCGACAGGGGAAGGCATAATTACATCGCCTTAGAAATTAATGAACGCATTGATTGCCCACTCTAAACATTATCAGCATATTTTTCTTTAAGCCACTGAACTCTCGAGGGAAGGGCCTGATTATATCATAGCTTCAGCGCTTTGCTATATCACTGTGGCTTCCCACAGTTCTTTCAAAGATCTTGCCAATACTTGTGGGGAGGTTTTAAAACACTGATGTTGGCAGCTTTGATGTGCCTTTCAGTGTCCAGATGTAGATTCATGCAGGGAGAAATGTGATAAGCTAATGATGTCTTCTGGGACTTGAATGAATATAACCGAGGGATAAACATATATGCATATCTTTCCCTCCTTCAAACCCTCCTTTAACACTGTTTGGGGCCTGAACAGGAGCATATGGACAGAGCAGGCTTTGATGTGCACTGGGGTCATGTGTATCTGCAGTTTTATCAAGGTACACAAGCGTGCAGAGTAAATATGCCACACCAAAACTCTGGGAAGGCAGAGAAGGGGGAATTCCACGTTGAGACCGAAGGGAGGGTGTAGGCTGAAATATTTCTCTGCATTTTTGCACAATAGATCTTAAATATAAACAGTGTATCCTCACCAAACTAAAAAAGCAAGGCTACTAGAAGAAGGCACAACATAGGTGTTTCACTTTTTCACATACAGAAGCTTTTTAAAGTCAGTTTTGGACCTAATGCAATCAATATATTTGGGCAATTTTACATCTCTCTTATTTTGCGTGAACAAAATCAAATTAGCATACTGGGTAATGGCTCAAGCATATTTGCCTATAGCCTCTTTTTTTTCAGCCATTTGAGTGTCTGTCATTTTATACCCATTTACGTGCCTGAAAAGAGACATTTCATAATGCTGCAGCGACCAGGAACAGAGCGCGCCACTGCAAAACATGTCCATCAAGGAGAAAATAAAAATAGGCTGTTTCCTCTAAATTCACTCAATCAATAATTCATGCCGCGCACAGAAGCTTGATTTATGAAGGAATTAAATGTTGTGGACTGGGCCTCGCAACAGCCGTCCATCTCGGGGATGTGGCAGCCGAAATTAAACATGAAAGGCAAACACTGAGAACAACCAAATCATCTCACTGCGAGTTGACGTATTAGAAGACTTCAATGGCACAAGCACTGGACTGCCACATTTGTGATCTGAGTGGGAGCCACGTAATTTGTTCGGAACATTTTCATGGCTTATATGCATAGAAGTGGGTCACCAAAGGCCAGAGAGCGACATTAATAGTATTTGGCAACAGAAGGCGGAGATGAAAGGCGAACGCGCACCTGCTGACCTGTGGGGATCTTGTAACTCCTGTGTGCCTTTCTGACCTCGACTTAGGCTATAAAGTGCCATGACAAACTCAGGAACATGACAGTTTTAGTATCGTTTCAGTCAAAACCCAAGTTTGAATTCTCCTCTCTTTTGTCAATAATTTATATTTCCTGTCCAAGGTTGATGCACACCTTTCAAAATAAAATTTAAGATCTTTTTAAGAATGAAACAGAAGACGGATGAATACCATTTCAACAGCAGGACAAACCATTGCTGGTACTTTTTATCTTGGAGACAAATTCAGTGAAACTTTTTGCTTTGCTTCTTTTTTTTCCTCTCTTTTGTTTGTGAATGTACGTAAATGTAATAAAAAAACATATAACATTAACTTGACCCTGTGTACAATGATATAAGTAGAGTTTATAATAATAATAATAATAATTATTATTATTATTAAAGTATGAGGACATGTCTCAGTTAGCAAAAAAAAAGACTTTTTTATGGCCTTCATTAGTGTCACCTGACATCCTGCCTTTCCTGTGTCATTGAGTATAAATTGTAAAGATACTAGTAGACATATTTTTAAAAAAGTCAAAAGGGGACAGAACAGTTTTGGACATATTTGTGGAAATGGCTGTGAAGCTTTATGCCTCTGGGTGGGGATGTACTATGGCTTTAATGACATCCAGCATTTGATAGCTGTTGCACTACTGACCTGTACGACACAGACCAAACTTTTGAACACTCATATAGTATCAAGGTTCACACAATTCCTTCAATTTCAAGGACCCATCATGCTTGTGACCGTAGGAGTAGCATAGGGAACAATGCTGGAAACACACTTGTAGACAGTGGGATGTACTGTAGGTGTTTACTAATGTCAAGTAAGAAAAAATATCACAAGAGGCACTTTCAATGATCCCTGTGTATTTTTAAAACATTTTTCAAGATCTTGATTGTTTCCCCTTAAATTCACAAACTTTCAAGGATGTCAAATACCCATGGAAACCAACCAATTGGCTAAATTTTCAAAATGTCCACATCACATTGACATGGTTTCCCTTTGCAACATTCAACATAATGAGGAATAGGAATCAGAAAGTTGAAGCTAGTGAGCTAGTGGAAGCTACTTTAGTTAAATCGGCTTTGTAGCATTAGCCTTTACAGTCAGCACCACAGATTTACGTCCTCACAGAACACTAAAGTAGAAACACTGTCACAACAATAAATACATTTAAAAATGTATTGTTTTTGGTCATTTTGACCAAGTAAGTACACAAGTCCAAAAAACAAACACGAAAGATGCCAAATCGTGAGGAAAGATTCATTTTAAAGATGGCTTTCGACTGAGGCCGCAAATGACAACTGCAGGAAAAGTGCTACAACAGTAGCACAAACAGAAGAAGAGTAGTAATGTTATACAGCAATATCTAAATTTGTTAACATTAGCTGCCCTAAGCTGGTGGTCAGTCCAGCCAATTAGGACTATTAGCCAAACCTCAGCGTGTGAATTGGTTGTTGTTGTTTCCACTTTCAAAAGTTATAGTCTCACTTTAATTTCACTTCCAGTTAATCTAATATATATACGTGTGTGTGTGTGTGTGTGTGTGTGTGTTTAAGTGGCTTCATAGTAAATCTCCTGTAGGCCCTGTATGGATTCATGCGTGGGCAGTTGTGTAAAAGAATGAGTGCGCGCGCTGCATTGATATATGCAGGCGCGTGTGTCTTAGCGCGCGCGCCGGCTGTGTGTGTGTATGCGCGCGAGCGCCTTGAAGCGTGTGGGCAGAGCAGCGCGCGCACTGCTGAATCAGTATCAGCGGGAAGAAGCAGACGAAATGACTCTGGATGTGTCTAAATGCTTCAAATCAGCAGCAGAAGAGTAGGGGAAGTGAAGATGAGCCTGTGCTTTTCACTCGGGGCTAATTATCCAGCTGTAATTAAAGAAAACACACCATTCCCAAAATAACTGGGGTCCTTAAAAAAAAAAAAAAAGGACTACAAATATTCCAACAAAACCACAGCTAATAAGGCCCATCAGGGACACTTTATGGCCCCGATAAGATACACTAACTGTGTGAACATTAAGGGCCTGCAGTGATGTTTCACTGAGAACACCGAGAGTGTGACTTGAAGCCGAATTCCTGGATTTTGTGATTAAAATGCAAATGAAGTCTCGGATATCGTGGCGGGGTTAGGTAGGCCGGGCAAATAGCATGTAGGAATGAAGTGTGTTGAGAGACAAACTATTTTCTGCAATGTGAGGGCAGCGGGGAGGATCTGTGGCTTAAAGCCATCACGGAGCTGCTGGAGGAGATGCATTCTTTATTCTGAGGAGGGGAGGAGGGACCGAGAGAGAGAGAGAGAGAGAGAGAGAGAGGGAGAGAGAGAGAGGTGAGCAGAGCACACACGTCGCACTATCAACCGAATCCATCTAAGAAAACAACTCGCAGGGAGTCCGGGTCCGAGCTGCGTACACACTAAAAGGCAACTTTGAGCTCCCCGCTAAACAGCGCGCACCGGACGGACGCAGCTGGCCGTCATGGCCCGTGGCGGATCAGGCAGCGGACACTTCGGCGAGTGCGTCCTCACCGTTCGGACAGAGTGTGGAAGAGGAGAAGTGGGCTCTACTATCACCACCACCAACACCCTGCTGCCGCCAGTTTCTTCGCTCCTCATGCGCTGCAGACGGTGTTGAGTTAAATAAAATAAAAAAAAGGCAAAAGCTCCGGTTTGAAGCGTCCGGGAGCTGGAAAACAGAAAAAAAAACAGGGAAAAAAGGAAAAAAGTGTTGGACAGCGGTGCGGACGGACGCGCAGCCACAACTCGGGGGCGAAATATGCTGTTCCGTAGACTCACCGGGTTAAAGCTGCTGATCGGAACCGACTCCCACCAGCTTAAACGGACGGACCTTTACGCACGGGCATCCAGCAGGACCGCATGAAGGACAGAGGCTCGGAGAAAGGGGAAAAGTTGAACGCGGTAGCGGGGTTTCTAATGGATAAAGGCTCACCAAAGGTACAGTGGCTGTTCCTCAATAACCCGGGACAGAGTTGTTGAGAAACATAGAAGGAAATGCAGGTCTATATGAATAAAAATCGGCTACTTTTCATATAAAATGATGAATGAAAAGCCCGGAGAAATCCAAACATATGTTTCCACCTCTGTAACTTATTAACCAACGCACCCTGCAAGCAAACACACCCATAACCTGACGTTAATTCACCGATTTCCTGTTATTCTTTTAAGATAAATTAAAACCGTTTGGCAGTTTATGTGTAGGTTAATTAGATGTTTCTTCGAGTTGCAGATTAGTGCACTACAAAGCGCACAGCTCCACATTATTCACCCTGGAGAAAACCTGACTTTTTTTTTTTTGTGATGGTGGGGGGGCTTTCACTCTCAATGCACTGCACGGTTTTCAATTCCCCCCTTTGAAATGATTCATTCAAATGAACACCGCTCACTGAGCACGCTTTGAAGTATACCTGATCCGCCTCTTATCGCCTCTTAAATACCCGATCCATTTTAAACTTTTAATTGCGTTTCTGTCGCTAAATCCAGTTCTAATCGGATTGCCCTGGCCACATATCACAGCGTTCATCTGGCGGCGAGAAACTGTGCTCCGTCGGCTGGAAATTAAATTTAAAAAAAGAAAGAGAAAAAAGTCTTTCTGTCATGTTCCCTCCTTGATCTGTCCATGTCCAACATTTATCAGGTTTGCTGTCATGAAGTAAAGATAAACTTGACACTGTGCTTCCTTTTTTTTTAGGTTATTATTTGGATTCCTGGTGACATTTTATTTATGCAGCTATAATAATCTTGATGCTGCTGCCTTCTGCTGTTGATTCTGCTGCTGTGGCAGCACATTTTATCGCCTCATGTGGTTGCTTATACCCCCGAAGCTTATTTGATTAAATTTAGCTCTTTCAATTTAGAAAAGTAGATCACAGATGTGTGTCAAAGGATTGTTTCTCCATCTCCTGCCACAAAGAGCCCATGCAGACTCCATCTCGTCAACAAACAAGCAGTTGCTTCCAGGGGCAAATAGATGATTTTCCTTCAGTTAATCGTTTCATTTCACATGTTTTTCCTTTCTTTAGAAAAAAAATGAAGTTCATCTCACTGCGTCATGACCGTCAGGCACAAAAAATTAAAAATAAATCTGGAATTTAGTTTAAAAAATGAGACAAAACAACAAGAATTCTGATTATTTTCTTGCCAAAGCCTGCAGGACACCTTAATCCACGCTCATGGCCGTTCTTGTGCTTAACATTCAACCCATCATTCTCATTATTGTGTGTCATTCAACATTGACTCAGGGTGGAGCTTCGGTTAAGCTGAAAGCTACCGATGACAACCAGTATCTTTCAATCATTGGGGGGTAAAAAATGTTTGATGGGTCATAAAACTTGAAATAATGGATCTGGGGGTCTACTGTAATCCAATGGCCTTGTGCTTTACTACAAGCCTCTCCATGCTGAAAAATAGCCTGTATTGATCATTTATTGCAGGTGGAGGGACTAAATTATTTTCCAATCCCATTTCATTTGACAGCTCGTGTATGTCACTCCAGCGAGAGGAGGAGCTGATACGCAGGGTCTCTATTCCTCGATTGCCTCTCCTTTTGTTGTGTAATTCCACTCTTCACGACCTTAAATCTTAAATCCGGTGTGGTGTAGTGTGCTCAGGGCCTACACTCAGTAACGAGCACCTCCTTAGGCCACCGGCAAAACAATTGCCTCTGTTTACTGTAAGCACTTGTGTGTTTACTCGTGTACCTCTGCCGACTGTGTCTGCTCAGGCAGACAGAGAAGGAAAAAAAAAAAAAAAAAAGACTGCCGTAACTTGTTTTCTGTTCCGTATTTTTTTAGTCCAGGAAATATCCTGTGCATCTGTGTCGGCACACAAAGAGGTGATGTCTTTATTAGCCTTATCTCTTTTTAGCCTGTTTTCCATTAAGGAGCACTGATGTTGCTCAGAACCTCTGTGAATCCATGAGTGTGAGTGCTCTATTCCCTCCTTTGATAGAGCGGAAGGGATAAAAGCCTTCTTTATGTCTGTGAAACCGGATGTGCAAGAGCTGTTCTGAATATTTATCAGATGGTTTGACTTTTTTTTTTTTTTTTTTTTTAAATAGCATAATTTGACATCAGCAGTGAAGGATATGTTTTGTGACTCTGTTTTTCTGTTTTGGAGCGAGGGGAAAGAGTGTGAGAGAAGGAAAGACAGTTGGTGTGAGTGTGTGTGCATGTTTGTATGTCAACTAAAGACAGAAGAGGAAAAAGAGAGGCCTCCTTTTTTCCGAGAACAGGCCACCCCTAAATATACTAATCCAACGTTTCTTTGTTTTCCCACAGGTCTCTGGATCCAAATGTCACCCCCCCTGGATTCTGCCCCGGTCGGGGACCAGCAGTGTGTGACGGACAGGCGAGTGGAGCCTGTGGTGGCTCTCTACTGCGTGGCTTCAAATTGGCCCTGGCTGAGCTCTGCATGGAGCAGCGAGTGAAGAGTCCTGCTATGGTCTGATGTCTCAGCATGGATGGAGTCAGTCAGAGGACCGGCCACCACTAATGAGACCATCGCTCTTCAGCTGAGGACTAGCATTTACAGGATTACTCCCACGGTTTCCTGCTCATTTTCCAGCTAACTGCATCATTACCAAACTCTCCTAGGTGGACCTTTCGTGGGTCTGGTTTTTGGTGGATATATACGTCATTGCCTTTCTGATTTTCATATTTGTTTCATTCCCTCCCAGTTCTTTTTTATTGTTGGTTTCCCTTTTCCTGTTTTGTTTTTCCACTATGGAGTTTCTTACTGGACCCTGGAATAAAGATTGGGCTTCATTCTTGCAATTTTGGTTGACTGTCATCCTAAGCCTCCAAATGCAATTCAGCCCGGGTGCCTCTTGCCCGATGGAGTGTCGTTGTGACAACCCGTTTGTGTACTGCAATGAACGCAGCCTGACATCAGTGCCTCTGGGGATACAGGAAGGCTTTAAGGTCCTCTTCCTTCATAACAACCAGATAAACAATGCTGGCTTCCCCATGGAACTTCACAACCTGGCTACCGTGGAGACTGTGTATCTCTACGGCAACCAGCTGGACGAGTTCCCCATCAATCTGCCCAAAAATACCAGGGTCCTGCATCTCCAGGAGAACAATATCCAAACGATCTCCAAGGCAGCCCTGGCCCAGCTGACCAAACTAGAGGAGCTGCACCTTGATGATAACTCCATCTCCACGGTGGGGGTGGAAGAAGGGGCCTTTAGAGAGGCAGTAAGCCTCAAACTCCTCTTCCTTACCAAGAACCACTTAAGCAGCGTTCCCATTGGCCTTCCCGAGGACTTAAAAGAGCTGCGGTTGGATGAGAACCGCATTGCTGTAATTGCAGAGGAGGCCTTTCAGAATGTGACACGCCTGCAGCGCCTCCTGCTGGACGGGAACCTGCTGACGGATGAGGGTATTGCACCGGGGACCTTTCAGGACCTGGTAAACCTCCGTGAGCTGGCCCTAGCCCGCAATTCACTCACCTTTCCCCCTCCCCTCCTACCCAGCCAGTCACTGGTCAAACTCAGCCTGCAGGAGAACCAGATCGACCAGATCCCCGTGGCAGCCTTCGCTGCCCTAAATAGGCTGGAAAAACTCGATATCTCCAGCAACCAGCTTCAGACTCTGACACAGGGTGTGTTTGACGGCCTGTCGAGCCTAAAGCATCTCATGGTGCGAAATAACCCCTGGCGCTGTGACTGTGCTGTGAAATGGGTGGTGGTCTGGCTCAAATCTCTGCCTTCCGCCATCAACGCCCGAGGGTTCGTGTGCCTGAGTCCAGAAAAGGTGCGTGGCATGGCAATCAGAGAGCTCACGTTGGATATTATAGAGTGCCCAGTTGATGCTGACCTGCCGCCCTGGCCCACTCTCCGTTCCACACCCCCTCCACCACCCACAACCATCCCTGTCACCACCATGATCTCCACCCTCATGACCACATCCATCCCTTACTACTTTGACTCACCATCCCCTCCCTTACCCCCAATCCATAACAACCCTCCCGGTCCCCTGCCTCCTTACGAGGACCCCCTTCAGATCTCCTTCCATGTGGTCAACTCCACCAATATTGAAGTGAGCTGGGCTTCTTATTTCACCGTCACAGCCTACAAGGTCACTTGGGTCAAAAGGGGCCAAAGCCAAATAAATGAAGGAATGCGGGAAAGGACAGTCAGTGGGGACCGGCGGCATATTAGCCTCACTAACCTGGAGCCCCGGTCTGTGTATCGGATCTGCGTGCACGTGCTGGACACCCTTAACTCCTACAGGCCTGGAGAGGATACT
Source organism: Sciaenops ocellatus (assembly GCA_033000465.1). Lineage (NCBI taxonomy): Eukaryota > Metazoa > Chordata > Actinopteri > Sciaenidae > Sciaenops > Sciaenops ocellatus. Next base: position 6,896,080 of record CP136886.1, read on the forward strand.
ATATGCTCAGAGACCAGGACCAAGGCTGCCGTGCCTATTAAGCCTGATAGAGAGCAAGCTCCTCAGGAGAGCATCAACTCTACACTGCTAATGGCTGGGATCATAGGCGGGGCGGTGCTTATCATCCTGGTAACGCTGCTCAGCCTATTCTGCTGGCACATGCACAGGAAGAGCCGGTCATCTTCGACCAAGTGGAAATACAACCGTGGCAGGAGAAAAGACGACTACTGCGAGGCTGGAACCAAGAAGGATAACTCCATTCTGGAGATGACTGAGACCAGTTTCCAGATAGTGGCGTTGAACAATGAGCAGCTGCTCAAAGGAGATTTCCGCATTCAGCCCATCTACACGCCCAATGGGGGCATTGGATTTAGAGACTGTCACCTTAGTAACAACAGCATAGCCTACTGCAAGAGCAGCAACGTGCCCAGTACAGAGTTCTGCCACACGTGATGCAGCAGCAAATAGTACAGAGGCATTTACACACACACATACACACACAAACACACACCAGAAACACTCAACAATACATGCATAAATACACACACATGCACCATTTGTGTAGACAACAAAAAACATAAAAATTCTAGTAAAATATAACTGTACTATATATATTTCCAAGTTCTGTCTACGATGTAATTTATACTGTGGATAATAATGTGGGATTCTCTGCTATCTTTTTTATTCTTAGAAAAAGAGATACAAGTGTTTCTTTTTTTATAACCAGCAGGGTTTTGAAAGTTGTTTTAATGGTCAGTACTGTACATGAACATGGATTTGTACAATCACGGCACCCTGGGTGTAGCTTCTGACGAATGCTGTCAGCCTTGGAAATGTAAGGGGCGCTTTAGAGGGCTGAGATCCTTTGCTAACCACAGAAGCAAAAAAATATGGCCTTTTTTTTGCGCGTTGAAACACTGCAAACCCACCCCCAGTACAACAGAACGGTAGTAAAGACAACACAGCACAGGGGAAATCCAAACACTGCTGATTAGAGCACTGTGGAAATATAGCACCGGTGCGCTGGTGGCATGTTGTAAAAAGAATTGAAGTGCACTTTTTTATTAATGGAAGCGAGGCAGGAAATGAGCAGAGGTTGGTGATCACATGTAAGGGATTGCGAATGGTTGTGTAGGGAGAATGTCATCGGTGCTGCGGAGAAGCACGAGCTGAGATTTCCCAAAAGTGCCTTTAACACTAAAAACATCTTTGTTCTGTTGGTGTTGAACAACGGTGGGCTTAGTCAAAAGACACTTTTTAGGAAACTCTAAAAAAAGGACATGCCATTTCCAGCACATTTGGGTCTTTTTAGTGTGGAGGTGCAATTATTAACATGAGTTTCAAAAGCAACAAAGGATTATTGTTCCTAATGAGGTGCATGCATGTGCTGAGACGTGCAGATCCTTTTGAAGAAATTCCCTAACTTGTTCTGCTTCTTTTTTTTTCTCCCCCTGTTTTGGTAAAGTGAGGCCACAAGGGGGCAGTTTCCCTCAGCATCGTGTGTGGGACAGAGGAACAGAGGGCAAGACAGACACAGGGAAAGGGGGGGAAAAAAAGCTACATAGATCACTTTACCTCCACCATTCCCCTGGAGTCCATTACCCAGACGACATTACTCATGCTCAAACAGCATTGTTTAGAGTATTAATGCTCATCGAGCTACTTAATGATGTGGAATCATTTAAAACTAACAGTGTTTTCTGTGTTTGGTGGCTAAATGATATGGATTTTCACCACTGTGGTCTATCATAGGCGGGTTGAAGGCCTTGGTTTCTATGTGCGTGTGTGTTGAGTGTGTGATGAATTTTCAGAAAGCACACTCATACACGCTAATTATACACCCACTTATTTCAACCCCGTCCCAGCGTTCATTAGGCTTTTTGATAAATTAGGAAATTACAACAATAAGACTGTGCTCCGCCCATGATCCTCACAATGCACGGTTGTGACTGAGCAGCTCATCTAGCGTCTCATCATTTATTCTTTTGTGTACGTTTATGAGACTGTCTGCTTCATTTATGGGGTGCTCACCTAAACAATGCACCTGTTCACTCTACCACATTAGCGTCTGCGGTGATGACTCTCACCCCATCTACCCTCATTTTCTGTCTCGCTGTCTGTCTCTGCACCTCTGATCACTGCATGGGCTCAATTAAAACAGTTTTTCCTGCCCTTCAGCTCCTGGACTGGTGGTGGCAGCTCTTTGCATGTGAGGTGCCACCGAGAGGTCTTCATTATGCACTTCTTAAGAAGACTTTATTTGATTTGACAAGATTTTATTTTGAGGGGCCAAGCTTAAAGAATTCCCACCGCTGACCCCTTAGCCCTCCTTCCCCTTCTCCTCCTTCTTCTCATAATCCTCGACCAAAAAAGGGAGAAAAATATGTCGACTTTATTTTCACTTGGCTGCTCGGAGCTCATGCTGGGAGACAGAGAGCGTGTTAACTCTTTGTGAGGCGCGCAGATGCAGATACTCGAACATACACGATACACGAGAATCAACACAAACCAGGCCGGACGTTTTAAGTAAAATGTTTGTTTTTTTTTTTTAAGGGCTTGTACTTGAGTTATTCCACAGGGTCGAGATTATCTCTGATAGGATTCACCTCCGCACTTGGAATATCTCAAAGTAGCTGCACTTACTGATATTCCAGCAATAGCTTAGATCACAATCACATGGGTGATTTCCACAGCCCCAGTGTTTAAATTCTGTCCAAGATAATGTTGTGAGAACTGACAAACACAATGACCGAATTAAATCTGTCTTAACATGTCATTTAGCGTCATATTATGTCCTAAAATCATGTTTTTAAAAACTGTTTTTTTCCAGTACATCAAGATCTTTTTGTTGGAATTTAATTTGACATGTTAGTCCATCTTGAAAAGACAAAATCTCTGTTAACCGAGAAAACATTTAAAGGATTAATCGGATATTTGGAAGTTACACTTATTCACTTTCTTGCCTTGAGCTAGATGAGATCAGATTCCACCCTCTTGTCAAGTAAATATGAAGTCTTGTATGGTGTGGCACTTTTACACGGATTAAACAAACAGAACAGTAAGTAGTGAGCTTTAGAGGTGCTGACAGTTAGATTTTGTTACCTTTGAACAGAGCCAGGCTTACTGTTTACCCTAGCCTCCTGTCTTTATGCTAAGCTAAGCTAAGCTAAGCTAAGTGGACACCTGTTGTAGCTTCAAGTTTACCACACACATATAAGGGTATCAATCTTCTCACCAAACTCTGTCACAAAATGTCAAACTATTCCTTTACATGAAAAACCATTTGTCGAATAAGTTTATTTCCTTTTCAATCAATGTTTGCAATCATGGCAGATGAAGTACATTTATTTTACGTAAAATCCGATTTTAAGACATCAGTGTATGACTTGTTATTTTTTTCATGTTGGGTTGATCAATGCTAAGATCTTCTGTGGTTATCAAAGCATCTCCACTTTTTATTTTAACCTTTTTCTACTAATATCCACAGCGGACCATAAACACTTGAACATTTACATCAGATATTGCTTTGATTATCCTTTGATAGAGATGAAAGCCCTATTTTAAGTCACATGCTGATCAAACAAGGGGTCAAACTATTGCAACATATAGTGAGTGTCTCCTCTGTGAATGTGTAACGGAGACAGATATTTGCCTTACCTTTTATGCAGGACTGAATGATTAGCGAGAGATAGAGCTAAGTGGGAGGAAGAAAAGGATAGAAGAAAAGATGGGACATTAAAAGACGGCAACAAGACAGCTGAACGGAAAGCACATTTCTCCCAACAGATGCAGCCACGGCAGCAACAGTAACAGTATTAACAGGAAGAACAACATTGAGCGTTGACACGCAGTAGCTAACGAGAGACTGTTCATCCATAGTGCCAGACCTTAAGCAGGGCATGGCTAATGATTCAACCAGACAGGGAAGGAGCTTTGGTGGTTGTTTTGCAGCGAACATTACTCTTAATTTTCTACTTGCTTGATAAAAAGAACGCGGCTGCAGCGCCGTGACCAATGGAATTACACAAAACGTATCACAGACAGCTAGCGTGGGATTATTACTGTTTCAGGGTGCGGAGAAGTAATTGCCCTTAAAGCTCATTGAATCAATAATTATGTTTAATCTCTGAGAGGTCAGTTTAGACAAAACACGAGTGGTTGAAACATGTTTAAAGTCATCTTTAATTCCTGTAGGCAAAAAACCTTTCACTGCAAATATCTATTAGCCAGTAACATTCATTCAAGGATTTTTGCATGTACTGTATTTAGCTTCATAGCCCTTCATTTTTGTCATACCGGGTTTTGGAATTTCAAGTATTTCTTCAAGCAGTCACCCAGTGGTGGTTGAGGTACAGTTTGAGCAACCATACAGAAAGGTTCTCACATGGTTAAGAGAGAGAAAAGGCTGGAAACTTACAGTGCATGTAAAACGGCTATGTTGGAATACTTTGCCATCCATCGAGACACTGCAGTGTTACGTTAGCCACCCACACCAAGTTTTCTTAGGAACCAAAGTTAAATTTCTGTTCTCATGATGAAATATTGATGTTGTTCCATGTATGTGCCTTGAGGTTGAACTTACAATGTAAAGTCCTTGAAACCTTTAAATGTTTTTGCACAAACTGTAAATACTTAAGTGAAGCTTTTTAAAAAATAAAAGAGCCATTGGATTTGAGCAATCACTCCTTTTTATTTTAGAAAGCTATGACCTCTATGTAAATGTTAGCTCATATTCTGTTGTGCTTCAATGAGTGATCCTACATTCTTTGTGTATTACACATTAGTTTATAAGCTGTCAAGCTATGTGAGGAGAGAGTGTGTACAGAAACACGGGCCTAGCTAAAAGCCTATTTTGGGTCAGACACTCGTAATTCTGGGTCAAAGATTTGTGCTGTACACCCCATGCCAAGTTATCCTCTTATTTCTATACGGGAAGCTTGAGACATCTTAGCGTAGCCACCGCAGCTTAGCGTTCAGCTGGGGAAAATCCAGGATACTCTCTCATTCTACTTGTATGGCACAACTAAATCCCAGAAATGGGCTCCTTCTCCAAAATTCTACTAAAGTCCAACTTTTTTTCCTACCCATGACCACATCCCTGTGTTGCCTTCGTAACCTCCAGCCCACTAAAAAACCCACATTAGCCCAGTCTTAATTCACTATGACAATTAACCACATGCATTCAGCTGAGACACAAGAGGGTGTGCCACTTTGGTATTTTGAGCGGGAAATTGGTATTTTTCTCAAAATCCCCAAATGTCAAAACGTGATTTGTTAGTGCAGAATTGTAGGTTTTTTGGCAAGGCCAAGTGGATGGAGAGAGCTGAGGCTTTGGCACTAAAATCATCTACTTTGCTCTTCTCCCCCGCTTGTGTGTAACAAGTACCATAAAAGATTCAGAGGGTATGATTTCACCCCTGAGCATTCATCAGGATTGGGGTGTGAGTCCATCACTAAGTTTCTGCTTGTGGTTGTTCATAAATTCTTAGTAACTACTAGCTAGTTTCAGGATTTACCAAATCAGGCTGCACCATTGAAACTTAAGAAATGTCTTATCTGCAAACACTTTATTAATGGGAAAATCAGTTGGAAGAAATCTGCAACTTTGCCCATTAAAAGCAATCAACTATATAAACAGGAAGTAGCATTGCAAACGGTATCTTAGCTTCTAAAAATTACAGTTTTAAGGGGATTATTGGTAGGTTGTGTTAATTATTTTAATTTTTTTAATGTTCCTGTTGGGAAATATCAGAATATACTAACGCAGCCTATATTATTAGGTTATTTTTGTGAAATATAATTTTAAAAATTCCTAGATTACATCATCAGCATTTTAATAAGTGTCAGGTCAGATGTGATGCATATATTCTGTCACCTTTCTTGCTCTTCAGTGTTATATTAGCAAGCTAACGTTCACGCTGATGTTAGTTTTGTCATCAGTTCCCAGCAGCTGAAGGTGTAAATATTTAGTAAAGACAAGTGGTGTAATTAAGTACATTTACTCATGTAATATACTTAAATACAATTCTGAGGTACTTGTACTTAGCTTGATTACTTCATTTTCCTTTTACTTTACATTAATACTCCACACAATCCACTAGGAAACATTGTACTTTTAAGTCTAAATTCTGTAAATTGTATGATGAACTTGGGAGAGATGTTAAAAGAGCTGTTAAAACTAGCGACACCTCAGCCAACCACAAAGGTAAAATGCTACTTATACATTATTAAAGCAGTAACAATAATATCAGTATAAGTAGAACATTCAGTTGCCTCATGAGTACTTTTACTTGTGATACTTTAGGTACAGTTAGCTTCCAATACCCACATACTTAAGAAGAAGATCAGAATCCCTCCTTCAACAGACCTGTGTAAGAACTAGTTTGTTTGGTCCAACCTGTTTTAGTTTAGTGATTCAGTATAAATCACCACTTACTTTATAACTAAGTTTGAACTCAAAGCTGCTGCTTTTGGCTCCAGGCCACTGAGTTAATTGTCATAACAGTGAAAAACAGTGCCATAGCAGTGTTTTCCAACACAATGTGCATGGTAACAGTTGTGAACGCTGTGATTCATTGAAACCAAAGTGGTTGTGTTTGTCATATTCCATATGGCAGAAACTAATAAAATGTGGATTTTTTTTTTTTTTTTTTTTTTTTTTTTGCCTTTGAATTGTTCACTGAACAGGTGTTAGCTCTGAGTAGCTGTTTTTTAATCTTTCCCAGCCAAAAGAACATTCAATTTTCTGCTTGGTACAAGCTCTGTAACAGCTTCACTTTGTGATCCTCATTTAAGCATCTTCTAATCAGCCCTAATATGGAGGAAAAGTCATTAAAGGATGCTGTTTAAAGCAGTCTTATTCCAGGTACTACAAACACTGAAGTGGCTGTTTCAAAGCGGCGCTCTGTTGTTCTTCCCATCTTCCATTGCCCTCGGTAGCCTTTAATTAAAGCCTGAATGGAGGTGAGGCCTTTGCCTCTTCAGGCTTACTTCAGGTTAATGCATGTCAGGATGGGTCACTGGATTTTTACCCATTTGTTGCCAACAGTGAATGCCATGAGCATTAACTAAAAGCAGACTAAATCAATTTAGGATCATCTTGATATGCTTTTATGTACTTCTAATTTTATAAAAAAAAAAAGAAACAACCTCAAAATGAATCGAAAATTGGTCAAAACAGGCCACATGGTTTGCATTTATTCCTATGGTGAAGGAGAAAATAGCTTTGCATGTTCTGTTTTCTCGGTTCTTGAGCGCTGCTGCTTCCTGAAGGTGCTTACTCTATTTGATGCCAGTCATTAAAATTTGATGCCGTGAGTTGAAAGAGACCAAAACACGGCACAGGCTATATAGGAATTCCTCTGACAGTGTTTAAACATTGAACACAGGATATTTTAAGCAATCATCAATCAGGGGACTGTTCTGAGATTGCAAATTAAATTTGTCCTCCCAATTTTAGGCGACTGAGCTGAAGATTACCATGTGAGGGTACACAGCATGCACACAGACTTCATGCCTTGTTTTTTCGTTTCAGCAGCAAAGAAAATGTGCTTTGTGCCACTGAGATAAGCAAAATATTTTCAGTACCAAAATGAATGCTACAAATACTGCCTAAGTCTTTAGTGCCTGCAAGGAGACGAAGAAAACCAGAGCACTTTCTTTTTTTAAAAATGCACTATTTTCTTCCCTTTTACAACTCATGAAAAGTGACTCGCCAGCTGTGTGGAGTCCTAATTGGTGACAAAATGATTTTTACACTGAAAACTGCTGTCTAACTGCTTGAAATCCTCTCGGGCCTAGAAGGCATTCACAGGTGTCGACACAATAAAAGCAACCCCTGCTGCATATGGTCTGATGCAACCCGCTCACAGAGTCCTGCAACTAAAACTACCACTGTGAAGCTTGCAGTTGTCAGTTTGTGATGACATTATGTCCTGCGGGCGTTGATTCAACTGTTTGGTCATTTTAAGGCTGTAGTTTGTGGTTTGTATTAGATTCCATTATATTCTAAAGTCACTAAAACCAGCACCTCTCTGGGCTTCACACAGGTAATAATTCCCACGTAGTTTGTACATTTGTATCTAGTCCACTCCCGCTATCTTTACTTGCTTAACAAACTACATCGTGTCAGTGTTTACGGGAGACATGCATGTCTCTTCCTGCCCACATATGCTCAGCATTAGTGTTTAAAGAAGTGAACGTGTGAATAAAGCTGCAGACTTGTGTTACCATCACACTCCGCTCCCTGCAGTGTACGACAGACTGAGTAACAGACTGCGATGAGGTGAGATAGTAGCAAGATTAGCGGTGGTGACAGAAGTGTTCAGCTCTTTAAGTTCAGTTAAAACTGACGCCACAATATAAAAATACTGAAATGCTCTTAAGCAAAATGACTGAAGTATTATTAACTACATGTACTTTAAAAAAATCATGTAAAATTACTGGTTATGAAAAAAAAAATCTTGTTATATTAGTATCCATTTTGCGTTGTTAATACAAATGCATTAATGTGTTCTAGTTGGTTGAGATGGAGCTAATTTAAACTGTTGAGTATTCACCCTACAACATTTTACATTCCTGTGTCTTGAGTGTAAAATTTTAATCTGCATTGAGTGAGGTAAATTAGCATAAAATGGAAATACTCATCATAAGTGCTTCGAAATTGCACTTAAATCTGCAATCTGGCCACTTAGAAGCGGCAGAAATAAGTTGTAAACATTGACACCATCCTTTTAAGTCGATATGATGAACTTGGGCTCAATTACACATTCAGCAGATACAGAATCACTCATTTGGAGTAGTGTTTGTGTCCACCTGATGTAATTCCAGTATTTACTCTGGTTTAGTTCTGTTTTTTGGCCTCTATCAACTACTGAGGGGAAATATCTGGCTCTTAAGTTGCTAACTGCTCCACTATGTTCACCAGCTAGTCACTAACTGTGTCTGTCTGCTGTTTGCTGCTGAGCAGGTAGTAAAGCATTGGTCTTTAGAGCTGAAATTGATTCTTTGAGAGTGGAAACAACAAAGTTTTGAACCACTACAAAGCTCCAGAGAGCCGATGGGACCTGCAGATTCAGATGACAATTCTCTGTATGTTCATCAGTGAACCCTTTCACGTTGTCAGTTTATACATTTGTATTATAAAATCAATGTACAGTGTAAATTCAGTGTACCTGGTGTAGAATGTTAGCTTGTCAGTATTAATTCTGTCATCATAAATGAACATGTTTGGGGCTGTGAGCTAAGTCAGAGCTTTCCAGAGAGATCACAGAGCAGATCATTACAAAATGAAGTTAAAAAACTGTCATATAATGCACTGATTTTTTTTTCAGTGTCATATCACACATTTCCTTCATCAAAAGTGGCCTAAATAAGTCTTAATTATCTGCATCCAGAACTGAGTGGCGCCTCGACTAAGCAGAGTTCATTAGTGCTAGTCCTAGCGCTTTCACATGTTTTCAAGCTAACAATGTTTCTCTACGTTCCCGCTGTCTATGACACATTTTCCTCTGGTATAAAATTCAGCTTTACATCTTTATACATGAAGCGACAGTGAAACTTGTGCATATTTGTATGCTAATTGGTGATTTCTCCATGCAGCATATATCGCCGTGTTAGGTACCTTAGAGAGGTTGTTATCATGGGAAAGGTGATTTCTCCAGGCACGTCAGTATAGAGAAATAATTGGTATGAATCTGAACAACACTTCCTCTATGTCTGGTTTCCTTGATTGAAACTACTTGTGCTTTCACCAACAGCTACTTGAACTTTCAAAAACACAATATAAATGTTGTAGTGGAGTGAGCTGGATGCAATGCTTCACAGAGACGATGTTTATGCATGCACAACACATAAAGCACAATAGGGAGAAATGCTCCACTTCGCATTTGCAGTAAATGTAAGGTTCTGGCTGTGAGTCGGCGTTCTTGATGAGAAAATCATTCATGGCTAAACTAAATATGAACTGAGCATTTTCAATAATTTAAACACCACCTGTCAGGGAAACTTAGAACAAATTCCCCAGTAGCTACCCAGATTAAAGTTTAAGTTTCTCCCCTGGATCACGTGGAGCATGGCAGTGCCTCCATATGTTGGGCCAGTGGGTCAGCGGAGTCAAAATTCCAGGCGGGACTGAGCAGCTGTGACCTAGAGCGAGACTCACCGTATGGTAAAGCCCCTGTAATGAATGAAGATGGTGATGAATTGTGAAGGCAAAAAGCTCAAGGCTTTCTGGAGGTGACCAGGAGGAAACTCGAGAAATGGTTTCTCCTTTTTATTTTTTTTTTCATGTTAGATACAAAGTTCAAACTGTGCAAGGCCACGGCCCAGGGAGGTTTACTGAATGTAGGAGGGTGGATTACTCAAAGGGCTAATCAGGTTCATGCTCCTTTTTTCTTAGGAGAAAACATTTCCAGCACAAGAGCTAAATAATGTCTTTATTTTAGTGCTTTTATTTTCTAATAAATTGGAGAGAGGATGAATACTAGATGGAACCAAATGGAATAAAGACATGGAAATAACTCTGCATTTGAGAACAAAACTGTCATGATGGAGCCATTTGGGATGTTGTTCGAGATGAATTCATCCCACAGCAAGGCCTTACGGAATGTATTTATGACTTTATGATGCTGACCATGACTTGCTCGTTGAGGGTCAAGTTTTCCAAACATGAGTTATGAGGAACCTTGACGAAAGACAATGAAGTCTGCACACTAAAAATGCCAACGTATATGCTCTGGCATAAATAAGTTCTACAGGTGGTTTTGACCCGGAGACTAAGATCTGGTTTTTAGTCATGGAATGCAGGGAAACCAGCTTTTGGAGTTGTCTTTAACCGTAAAGTTACATGCTGGAGGCTTGTTACTTGTCTTTGTCTTCTTGGTTTCGCTGGTTTAAATTAAAATGATGCAACACAGTATGATGACAGGCATCCGCTTCAACCACCCCCATACTACTTCTGTGTAATTCATTTCAGCCATAGGAGTCACATATATTAGCACTGGTTTTAGCTCAAGTGTTGATAGCAAAACAGCAAAGGAGTGACACATTTGTTGCCATGAAATTTTGTTGCATTGTTTCACGACTGTCTTGTGCTCCACATGAGAAACGCTTGCAATTGTAACATAAGAACAGAGTGAGGACTGTCCCGAGTCACAAGGTCTCCTTGAGTCATGAACTCCTTGTTCACAGCTGCATTCTTTGGGCTGAAGTCATAAATACCCTCCTTAGTGAAAGTAAAGTCTGTGGCACTGCGGGCTCAGTACAAGACTTTTATGAGCAAAGCATATTGTCCAATTTGTGATGGAAAGACTGCTAAGTGTTTGTTTGTTGCCTGGCAAACATCTGTAGCTGATGTAACACGGGGAAATAACTTTTGATGTGCATTCATTTACAGTCCGACTGAAATTAGAATTTTTGCTAAGAAATTAGTATATATATGTATGTATTTAATAATTGTACCAAGAAAAACATTAAGTTCCATTTATTTTTCTGCTGTAATAGTACCCTCAGCATTTTTGGTTCTGACGTGGCACTGTTAATTTGATTGCTTGCTACATCTGCGGTGTCAAGGTGCACTAAAAATTGTTTGTCCAACAGTGACACAGGCATCTGATCTCTGATTTGAGCACTCTATGTAAAGTTGTCACGATGCCAGAATTTTAAACTTCGATACAGTGCTACGTAGTATAAAAACAATACTCAATGCCAGTTATGATATCATGGCAACAAGAAAACAAGTCACAAAATGACATTAAATAACCATTTTTAAGTTAGCAACCTGCACACAGTGCTGCTACAGAAAATGATGATGTAACGTTGATTTTCTTCCCCATTGTTCTGTCTGTAGCTGACTTGAAAATGTGATTGTAAATCTGTTTGGTTTTTTTTAATCAAATGACAGTCTGGTCATTTTCCACATTTGGATCAATAAAATGTAGACAGCTGCTGCTAGTCTAGCAACCTTAGCTAATGGTACTTTAGGTAATGGTGCTCAGTAGAGTGGGAATTGTTAGAGAAGTTAGCTTCACTTTACGCACTATTTAATCATATGCACCGGAAACCTTTCTACTTCTTGGTGAATGTAATTCTTAGTGTTATGTAGGTATAGCTAACTATTCTCTTTTCTTGGATAGATTACATAATAAAAAAAAGATATGCAATGAGCAAAAAATAATCACCTTTCCTATACACACTTTTACCTTTTCCTAGAAACTAATTGCACTACACAAGTAGTGTAATTTCTGCATGACGATTAAAGATTAGCTTTGTTAATTTACAGTCATCTAATTATCCTTTTCTTGCTCCTGGAATCCAATTGCAAGTTTCTAATGAGCTCTTCACCTGAATCCTATAGAATCCACACAAGCAGGAATATGTATGTGTGTGAAGCGTGAGTGTCGCAGCTACACAGAGTGTTTTTATCACAGAAAAAAATCATGAATTGAGACTTTTAGTTCTGTCCTTGGCTGCAAGAAACTAACAGGAAATGCACTGCTGTTTCCACTACTCTCGAACCTCCTACTAACGACATAGAACTCTTGTTTTCAAGGAGTATTTTTTGACTTGTTGGAAATTCAAGTGCCTGTCTCATTTTCTTGAACTCCCATTTCCAGTTCCATGTGTTCTCGCTGAACCTGTACCACTTTGTCTTAGAAGGAATAAATTCTTGCGGTCCCAAACAAACATTTCAGTCTAAATTTGGAGCTCATTAGACTCTCACACATCCACCGAGAGCATGGAAAAGCGAGACATTATGAATTGATTTCTCTATATCTGGACTATAAAAGCAGACTGCATTAGCATTAGAGAAGATGAACGTTGCATTTGAGATCAGCTGAGGGGTGAGAGCGGCGCTGAATTAAACAGACATGTTTAACAAGCTGTTAACAACTCCCACTATCCCGCTCTCTACCTCTTTTTCTTCCCCTTTCGTTGTGAACAGTGGAGACAAAGACCAGCCGCGGCCCGTGTAGGAGCGAGAGGTCCCACGAGAATGCGGCGAGAAAAGGGCGACTGTGAAGAGGTGGTGACAGTTCACATAGCGAGACTGGAGACAAGTCCACCCGAGACAAAAAGCAGAAGCCCTTTTGTCTCACAGCTGGGGAAAGTGTGGCCCAAAGCTGTTTAAATGTTATGGCGGGTAGGAATGGTTCTTATGAGCCCCGGGTCCGGAGTGCACATTACATGTTAATGACTTGGAACACAGACAGCAGAGCAGAGGCTCAAACTGCCAATTAAGCATATGCTGCAGACGCCACTGGTGTTCAGACACAACCATCTGATAGCGCTCAAGCTTGGCCTGCAGATCTGAATCTCTCCATGGGACGTGGAGGCACTCCAATGGTGAGTCATTAGCCACAGACATCCCTGAAAAACCACTGAGGAATATAAGCAGCTGCTGATTGGATATCAGTCATTCAGCTCCATCCTCCGTCGATTCTCTATTCTTTTGTTGGGCTCACCACTGTCTCTTTGTTTCTTACTCTTCTGTTTAGTCTAACACTCAGTGATGATGTTTGTCTGTGAACAAGTAAACAGACTGTGCTCCAGCGATTTAGCACTTCAATCATTCTGCGAAAAGTGCAGAGCAGTTGAGGAATAGCTTGTTATTAAAGTGACATTAAGTTGGTAAAGTGTTATGAGTGAAGTGGAAGGAATTCTTCAGTTATTAAAATGGCTTCGTTTTATAAGCACTGTACTGTATACACTGTGCCTCAGAGGTTTTCCTGTTTTATTGGGGGTGGGGGGCGGGGAAGGCACGATTGTAAAGAGGGTGAAAACGTGTTGGTTATTGGCAATAATGAACCGCACACTGTTGATATATATAGTAATAATAAATGAGTGCTGTCGTTAAATGTTCTAATATGCATAAGATCAATAAATAGCTGCTGTTTGTAACTCCAAATTGTCCACAGCCATGGACAGATTATAACACAAGGGGCCCCTGCATACAGATATGTTAAAGGCCTCCCACCCCCCCAAACAAAAGAGTGAGTCGACGTGTTTCTTTCTGGTCATTTTGTGGCTTCCAACAGAAGCTCTGGCCCCTCTTCCTTTACCTGCTTGGCCAGTTCAGTTCAGTAATCTGTCCAAAATTAGCCGAATAACCTAGGTGGACACCAGGGGGTCCAATCAGCTTTCCTGTGCCACCCTTGGGCACCGCTCTTGCCCTGCCCCTGTTTCCATTATTGACTCACACAGTGTGTGTAATTAAGCTTTTTTCTGATTAAAGAAAAAGCTCAAAGTGAAACAAAATCTCTACAAATTGATCTAAATTAAGACCAAGGATAAAATACACAACAATTGATTGCATAATTCATCCACGTCAATATTTAGCAGAGGTACCTTTTGGCAGCGGCTGCAGACTTGAGTCTGTCCGTCTCAGCTTGCATGTCTGAACACTGCAGGTTTTCCCCGTTCTCTTTGCCAAACTCCTCAAGCTCTGTCAAGTTTCATGAACAGCGCGTCTGATGTCCGGCCACAAATTCTGGATTTGATTGAGCTCTGGCTTGGCTACTTCAGGACAACAACTTTGTTGTTTCCAAACCTGTGTGTGTGTGTGTGTGTGTGTGTGTGTTCCTGTGTGGCTTTGGCTTTTTGTTTATCTTCTCTGAAGTTCTCTTGCAGCCATGAGTTCTCAGAGTTTTCTTCAATTCAATTGATCTGTTCTTTTAAAAGCTGTCCAGGGCCTGCTGCAGAGAAGTGTCACTGCAGCGTGGCACAGACATTAATTACACTGACTTAATGGTGGGGATGGTGTTTTTGTTGACACCAAACATAGCACTTGATTTACTGAGAACATGGTGTTACTGGTAAAGGAGAGGATTGAGGTTTGAATCTACACCGCTGTGCTGTGTTAGTTAGGTAACAGTAAGTGGCGACTCACCTGTAGGTGAACTGATGACCTGTCCCAGGGTGTGTCCCGCCTCTCTCCCAATGTCAGCTGGGATTGGCTCTGGCCCTCTGCGACCCTGCAAGGGATAAGCAGTTATAGATAATGAATGAATGGATTCATTGAATTATTAATACACCCAGAGGCAATAAACACATTCAAGTGAGACAGAAAGGAAAGGAAGTGGTATAATAAGACGATAAAAGATGCACAAAATACACTGAAGGCACCACAACCAGAGAGTGAGGAGCAGGTGGAGGTTGAGGTGGAGATAATGTAGATGTTATGAGGTAAATTTAGCAAAATACACACTGACGACAGGCTGTCGTGATTCAAGTTCAAGTTTTATGGACACAAACCCTATTTGTTTGTGTTACAGTAATCCAATAAGCACTAATAAAAGCGTAGTTGCTTGATATGTGTTTCCCATCATTACATTTTAGTCATATATACAAGAAGATTATATTTAATGTGTGTTTATGTCCGCCTCTACAGCCTTCCTTGTGACTCCTGTAAATCTCATCTACGCTGTGTTTACGCCTCCTTTTAAGAGGTGGAGAATTTCCACACAGTTTATAGTTGCAAATAGCGGGACCTCAGTAGATCCATAATCAACCTCTGTTAACGTGTCTCCTTTTGTTATTTTGCTGTCTTAAACGCATGCATTCCATGAGGAGAGAGGTGCACCCTGCAGGCACTTGTACAGCAAGCGCTTGATTAATGTATTCAGGGCAGAATACGTGATATGTGTGACTGAGAAACACGTATGCTCGGTATGATATCATGAGACGCGTCATCGGACCATAAAATATTCATACGAGTTTCATTCAACGTTGCAGTGCAGTTGTTATAAGCACTGTTATATGCCTCGCCTGTCTCACCATGGAACCATAGCTCCTGTTGGGATGCTTACACTCCCTTACTAGTGTCTCTTTGCCAGATTTACAGCTGTGCTCTATTATTTCAATTTTTCTGATTGACCTTTCTGTTCTCTGAGAGATTTTATTGCATTTTTTCCTGCTGTTGGCACTTTTTGGTAACCTTGCAGTATATTTTTGATGAGATTGAAATACTCTCGTCATTGTGAGCTAGCTTTAACCAAGAAAGTTTTGCCAGTAAAACTAACTTGTTGTTGGAACTTCCAGATATGTGTATTTAACTAAAAATAATATTCTGTAATTCATTACTTAGATTTTTATATTTGTCCTTAAAAGTTACAATCCTTAAAGGGGCACTCAGTGGGATCAGTGAATATCTCATGTGGAAAGTGACTTCATCACTAAACAGTGAAGATGATGTCAATGAGATAATACAATGAGATAGAAGAGTAAAGATGGATTATATGCACGCATCATTTCCTGTTAATTCCTTGTGCGCAGGCAGGTAATCTGAATCCAGTGTGGCAATGGCGGACCCCGCCAAACTCCAGAAATAATACCAACTACATTGTTGCCCATAAAGTTGGAATAAAATATTTTGATCTCTTCTCATGAAATGATTGTGACAATGTGATTGATTCTTGATAGATAAAGTGTATCTTCTCAAAACTTTATTGATCAATCTCTTCCAAACATATCACAATGAAAATTAAAGCACAATTAACCTGAGGTGTACAAATAGGAATAAAAAGAGGAATATGTCTGAAAACAAAATTATTCCAACTTTATGGGCAACAGTGTAGTAATAATCTAAAAAGTAAAACATTGATTATTATATATCTAATTTATTTATGTATTCTTGATTTAGATTAATTATAATGATCATATATTGTTCAAGAGATCATTTTTTCATACTTACATTACATCAAAATAATCTCTGCAGCTGTATTAATAGATAACACATCATTCTTCTAAAAGATGTTCCCTCCTTTGGTGTTAGAGAGCTCTGTCTGACAGTGTGCTCTCACAAAGGTGCTTAATTGGGTCGAGCTCTGGTGACTGTGAAGGCCATAGCATATGATACAGATCATTTTATGCTCATTAAACCATTCAGCTGTATGGAAGGATCTGCATTCATTAAACAGAGTAAAAGACATGATCTATATATCATATATATATATAGCTGAGGTGGTAATCAAAAGAATTTCTGCTCATCTGAAAAAAAACTCAGTGTCGGAGACAAGCAGGCAGCGATCCCATTCATTCATCCACTCTCAGGCTGCTTGGGATCTTTGTCGTACAAGGCACAGGACCAGGACCTCATATTGTGCTATTGTTGAAAGTTCATTTTTTCCCTGATGTGCAAGCAGCAAAATCAACAGTGACAATTCAATTTTCCACGTTCTACGACTGTTCAGCTACTCCTGAGCCCAAACCACACACATCTGCTGATAAGCGTCTCCACACACCGAGGAAAGTTGGTGCCAAAAGCAGTTTGCACAGCATCTCTTTGACCTTGGCATGATTGCCTGTGAGGCACTTTAATTTAATCAGCTTCCCCAAGCTTGAAGCTGTGCTCATTGTTAAGGAGAGCAGGACCTGGCGCTATCCACACACACACACACACACACACACACACACACACACACACACACACACACACACACACACAGACACATGAAGGCATACTCCTCCTCGCGCTGAGGCAAGGTTAGCGACAGACCAAAGCTCCAGGGACCTGGGCCTCACATCCTCACAAAGGCCAACAGACAGAAGAGTTTGCCAGGCATCTCCATCAAACAGGCCCGTCTCTAATTATGTCATCAATCAGGGACGAGATGACGGGCAGGTACTCAATTAATGGCCATTGGAATGCAGCGCAGAGTCTTCGGGCACTGTGCCATCTCTGTCATCTTAGGCAGGCAACAGGACATACACATCAATGCACTTGGAGGGCCGGGGCTAGGACAAACACAAACGCGGCCATTGTAGACCCGAAGAATGTTAAGGCTGCATTCTTGTTGCACTGCTGCTGAATTAATCTTCTACTTCTAAAAGAATTTATAAATTCAAGTCGTGAAGATTATTTTGCCATATTGGCTGGTTATTGCTGTGATGCCCTTCTTCTTCTTTTGTTGTCCCGGTTGCAATGAAAATCATTTTTATTGATGTCATGCTGTCTGCTGGTCCATGTGTTCCTCAGTTTTGGAAGGATGGGGAAATAATGCATCATCACTGTTTTATGGCATTTAAAATTGGCCTAGCAGTCGGTGTGCTATTATTTTTTACTCATTCGGTTCAATTTTGACTAAAGGAAGGCTCACTGCTACATTGGGAGTATGGGAATACATTTAGCTTTCACACAACGCACCAGTTAGGCCGATGAGGGTGCCACTATTAAATTAGACCAAATTGTACCTTTAAGAGGTACCCTGTAATTTCTTGACTGCTAGTGTGTCAGTGATGCTGGTTTTTGTTTTGTTTGTATTGCTTAGTCTTTTAGTAAGGGTAGTGGGCACATGAAAAAGTGTTCAGGCCCGTAGAATATGTGCATTACAATCTGTCTCTGGCTGAGCTGGTTGAGAGCGTGCTGGCTCCATCAGACAGGCATTAAATAAATTGCTGATACAGCTGTCTGAGTCTTTTCAAATTCTAGCTGACAGATTGGCTCAGATCCTGATAATAAATTTAGGGTTGTTTCGAATGTTTTGTTAAAGTCAAAGTTGATGCTTTTATCACATATGTGTCACCTATACCCCAGCATTTGGCCCAACAATGACAATAAAATCTTTTTTATGTATATTTTCAACCAGATGTTGACAACTCATGACTAATTTTGCATCCAATGAAATGTTTTCTTTCTTATTGGCCTCACTGATTAGTGTACAGAAGCACAACTTTATAACTTTTTAAAGGCAGGAGCACTCAGCAAGTGTAAACATATTTCTGTACTAGAATACCCCACAAGGTACGCTAACTGTTAAGCTTTAACTTTTAGTTGATCCCTGGTAGCTAAGATATATTGCAATGTGGTTTCCACAAAATTTACATCTTTACATATTGACTGCTGTGTTCAATCAAACCTTTGAAAAGAGACTAGTACTAGTTTTTTTTTTTACTTTTAGCTCTGGTGTTAGCAGTACCTTTTGTACAGGACGTTAACCCTCTAGAACCCATAGCACCTGTTCTATATTTCACTATAGTGCCTAGGGGTGCCCATCATTTTAAAATCTGTATGTCAATACACAGAAAATAGCTTTGTACTATAGGTAATTTATGTTGTCATCAATATCCGGAACTGGAAGTACACATCATTACGTTTATATCTACGACTTTCTTTGCCGGGTTTCTGTGTAAATCTAAAAATGGCTCTGTTGACAAAGCGTCCCCGGGTTTACGATCTTCTGGAAGCTGTAAGATTGTGTTGTGAGGGAGCTCCTGACCCACCGTGCATACTGCATAGCGTTGCTCACGGAACATTACGTAATCACCATCAGTAAACAGCTGGACTTACTCGGCTCTCACTACTCCAAATGGATGCTATTTTCTGTTGGTCAGTTTGGCGAAGCATCAGCAGGGAGGACTGACCTGCTCACGCCGATCTTTCCACATAAATTCATATTTCATTATTTGTTATAATAAAGTGGGTTGCTTGAAATTGTATCACATAATCAGAATGGATAAACAGCAGGATTTAACTGGCTCTTACGGTGGCTGTTTTATGGGGGGCATGGGTTCGCCGCTGACTGAGTACTGTTGACTGTGAGTAGGAGAAAATACTCATTTAAGTTCTCAGTAACCTGCAGCAACATACTAGATATACTGGGGTCTAGATGGTTAAATAATAGGGGTATACCTGAGAAGAAAAAACATATCATGTATTATATATTATAATACTTTGAACACATTGCAGTGTGTGTGTTGGAAGATCTGAAGTCATTATTTGCGGTTACAGTTTTTCAAGTCAATCATAGAGTGAGATTAATCATTTCATTCACAAATGGAAGATAATATCGAACCTTACATGTAATCATTACATTTAATCAAGGACGCAGACACATATGGAATCCACATAATTTGTTTACTGAGAAGCAGAGGCCTGTCATCAGGGCATCTGTTTTTTCCCGTCAGGGCTTTTACAGCGAGCTCAAATGGACTTTGATCGGTGATTTGGTTACAAAATGAATCGCACTGGAATTAATGATGTTCGATTACTGTGCTAGCCCACTTGTGAGATGCTAACTGCACTCATTAGCCCCTGAACTGGGCAGGCGTGAAATGGGCGCCCACAGTGTGTCAATGCTAGCCTCTGCCTCAATGTGCACCGCACAGCATTATCAGCTGCTGTTTAGACAGAAGCAGCTGATAAATAGGAGGGAAGAAATGCACTTAAACTGATTCATTTGATTAGTATTGGATGTGTTTTTTCCCCTCTGTGCAGACAACCTGTACCTTTCCGTGAGGGGGTTGAGGCTGGACTGTGTCTGGTTGTGTGTGTGTTGGCTGACAGATGTTCTTTCAGTCAAACCATGAAAATACCTCCCCAACAAGTGAATTAAGGTGAAGCCAATACTTGTGCCCACACACCACCAGATTCTTTACACCAGCTGGATCAATAGTTTTCTGTAGTGGAGAGATATCCTGGGAATAAGAGGCTGGACATTCCTTTTTCTCTCTGCAGCTTTTATATATCATCTAGCATTTAAATTCAAATGAATGCTCACAAAGAATGAGGCAATATGGATGCCACAGAGTTGCTACAAAGAGGAAAAGTGAAGTCAGTACAGTCAACAGTTCTTCTGTGAAGCTTCAGTTCTCACTTGGCACATATGAACAACGTTAACAGTGGCATATGGCATACACCCACAGTATAGTTGAATGGGGAAATTCTAGAAACCAAAACTGTTTTTTGTACCAGGCTGTAAACATGTTTATTTCGGTGAAGTTGGACATTTTAACATGGGGGCTTATGGAGATTGACTCGTTCTGTAGCCAGCCTCAAATAGCCATTCATGGAACTGCAGTTTTTGGAACCTCCACATTGGCTTCCCACACACCGCTTTCTCTAACCACATTTTTAGTAATTTCTGAAACAATGGGTCTTTCCAACCCCAGCTAGCAGATTTTATCCATTGTAGCTTGCTTGCCAGTTAAGCTAACATTAATTGTTTGAAAATAGCGTCTTCAGCTGATTCTTCTTCAAAGTAAAATCCTGTAAAACAGGTTTTAAATATGCATTTGGTGGCGACACATTATATCACATACAAACTGATGGTAAAGCTGCACGTCCCAGGTAAAAGATGGCTTCCTCACAAGTTGATTCACGTAGAAGGCATGAACAAAAAAGATACAACATTCTTGCAGTTCTTGCATTACAGTGTGGATATTATATTAATATGAGGAGGAGAAAGTGCACACTTGATTCTACCAGAACCATATTTCCACGTATGATTCATCTTGAACTTGAGAAAACGAAAAAAAATTTAGGATGAGGACACTAACCAATGCATTTGGTGAACGTTGCGGGTTGCTGAAGTGTAAACTGAATCATAACCATCATCATAAAAAAAGAACAACTCTGTCTCTATGTCTTATTATTAAATGAAGCAGCTCAGACTATCTTATGATGTACTATGATTCTTATCATTTATGGGGTTGTATCCACATGTTTTAATGCACTTAGTCTTCTTAAGTCATTTGGATAAACAGACAAACACTCTGTTTAATGGATTACTCACACTTTTGCTCTTCCATTTTTGGTTTTGATAAGCTAACTCTCGGGGGTCCAAGCAATTACCCACGATTGCAAAAGCAATTGATAAAGCCATTGATAGGACCCCAGAGGGTACAATGTATTGCTCCTACTACGGTCTCCATGTGAAGAAAGCTTGACAGACCTGCCTTGCATAGTTGATAAGCTATGATTGGACAACCATTATTTATAATACAACTATAATAGCCTATTTAAAAGGAATATTCCTTGGCTTTCGAAGATATTTCCCAGGATTACATATCTGAACCCAGAAGTAAAAACCAGCACACAATTGTTGGCAGAAATCAGTATAAAACCCCTTTTATCTTCAACACCTTTTGAAATCCTGTTTTCAGTTTCAAGTGTTTAACAAGTGAAAGTCTCATTCTTTCTGCTACTCCTCTTCTATAATGGTAAAGAACTAGAAAAAAGTATGCATGTAAAAAAATTCAAGTCATGCAATGAAGTATTCTACACTTCAGAGGCTGATAAATGAATACTCAGCCTTCTTCTGCTTTGTACTCTGGGCTTTTCATCCCTCTTTTCTTTTATATATCTTTGTTACCGCAACACTTCCTGAATGTGATCATCTTCATTTTTCATTTTTGGCCTGTGTCAGTCAACATATAATGGTTTTAGACCACTTCCACCGCAGAGGAGGGCATGTAGGGGGTTGAGTTAACCTTTAATTAGAGCCTTATAGTACAAAGTGTTGAAAGGCAGTCATTCATGGACTTAATATCTCATGCATTAAAGGATAGTGGGGTATTCATGACAGACACTAACCGGGGCATCATCAGAGATTCAAAGGAACATGATTGGAACTGATTATTTCTTTGTGCAGACCGGCCTGCAGTATAGATGACTTTTGGAAATTCAAAATGTTGTTGTGCTACGCAGCTGAGGTCCATCACAGTGTCGTGAGAGCCCAGTTTCACTGCCTGACTTGGCTAACACAGTTTGAATTTAAGGTTCAGAGGTCCTCTCCTATCAGTATGACTGATCACCTGCCTTTGCGCTGAACTAGCACCAACTATTGATTCATTGCATTGACTGGTATTGATTCAAGCATCTCCCTTCAGGCATACAACTCCTCATAGAGTGATTGTAATGCTGGATTAGATTGTTTTGTGTACTTTCAGTTTTTTGATTATATTTATCAGAGAAAAATGAGAAGGCTAAAGAACAGACAGAAGATATGAATTGTCCTTGTGCTTAATTTTAAATACAATCAACAAATAAAAGGCATTTGGAGAAAAAAGTAAGGATTAGAAGCACTGGAGTAGTGAATTCTGAAGTCTATGGCTTGTTACACTATATTTTGTTCTAGTGTACTCTAGTGAAGCGACAGACTATTTTGGGTATCTGTCTTACAACTGACTCTCTACATCATGGTCTTCCTAGTTTCTACCGACTTTAGCCCTTTCCTCTGTGATTTACCTCTTATGATTATTAATTTTTAAAGACCTAAATCTTTGTATTTAAGTGTCTGTTCATTGGCAAAGATTCAGATAATAACTTACCTAGTGCTAACACCTAATTAGCGCTTCATTAAACTGTAAAGGTCAATCAGATGAGTCTATTTATATGTCAAAACATGCAGATAATTCTAGTGCAACCCTTTTGCCAAAGAAGTAATTGTGATATTAGACGAATCTTCCTTATTATGTTCAATGAAGTTTTTTCTTTCCAGTGCAAAAATCTTCCTTTCTAAAATATCTGGCCATGGCAGCTCTGGTTCAAACTAGATAAATACTGTGGCTCTGGCAAATAAACTATGGTTACGGTTAGAGGAAGATCATGGTTACTGTTGAGAAAAAGGCGAACATTAATTACAGGTCTGTGATAGGATGCAAACTCCAGTCTTCTGTATGTAAGTGAGATACGCCACACAACTATTCATTTCTCCAACCTCAATTTCTGCCTCGCAAAGTAAAAGACAAGGTAATTCCTAGATCGGCATTTAACGTTGCCATTTGACATTAATTACGAGGTGTTGGACTGTCCAATATGAAAGTAATCTCCAAAGATACTGGGATGACAAGTGTCAACTGCAGTCTACATGTACCTAAAGTGATCAAGATCTTGGACAATTTAATCAAAGTTCCTGTGTAAAAGATTTGCGGGGCTGTATTTACAGAATATGGCAGAAATGGAATATAATATTCATAAGTATGTTTTGATTAGTGTAAAATCACTTAAAAATAAGTATTATGATTTTCTTACCTTAGAATGAGCATTTTATATGGACAGACACAACAGGTCCTCTTTCATGGAGTCCGCCATGTTTCTACAGTAGCCCAGACAGGACAAACTAAACACTGGCTCTAAATAGGGCTTTTTACATCTTTTGCGATCTTTAGCCATTGTTGTTTCTCTTGTAGAAGAGGGTGACACAAGGGGGTTGCAATCAGCAACCGTGACAAAAGCTCACTTACAATATATAGCTATCATTATATGCATCCACATATACCATCTTGTATATGATTGCATATACTGTACCTACAGCACATGCAAGCATATACACAGTCTGCCCACAGTCTAGTGGGGAACCACAGCTGCTGTATGACATTCAGAAATGATGGCCTCAGGGTACGAGCACCACTCCAACACATGATAATTCATCAGTTACTCTAAACAGCTGTCACTGTTAGTTATACTTTGAATCAGGGTACCATACGTTATAAGAGTGAGAGACTGAGCCTTTAACGTGACATTTATTTATTTTTGGAGACGCAATAACTCTTAACAGCAATGTAAAAATGTAGGTGGCATGTTTGTGTTACAGATTGATGAAATGCATTTTGATAAAATACATTGTCTTGCGAAAGATCTCATTTTGGTATGAATAAAAGACATGCAGTAATTGCAGTACAGTGCAGTGGAAAATGCTGGCCAGTGTGAATAATTCCTGATAAATTCTGAATAAGGTGCTCGGTGGCAGATCCATCAATCATTAACCAAACATTGCTTACTCATTACAAAATAGTTACTATTTTTGTGTCCCCTCAAGTAAAACACAGCGTTATGCTTACCTCACAAGCAGCTGAGTTATTCATTACCCAGTAGTAGATACCCATTAATTAGCCATTTATAGTCATTTTTGAAAACTACTCAGGTTTTTACTTGGCTTATTGTAATGTTAGTGCTATGAATCAGTCCGTCAAGAATTCTGGATCTCCAGCAAAAGGAATGTTACGGTAGAGGCTAATGAAGGCTGACTGGGTGAAAGAGCAGAATGGCGCCAGGGAGCCCGCCTGGCCTCAGCCCCTCCAGGGAATCACAAAAGACCTGCAAGTAGAGGAGATCATGGCCCTGCCAATCCCTGATACCCTTTGAAAAGGACAGACATTGTCTGGCCTGCGCTCTGATGCCTGAAAATAAGCATTCCTCTGGGCAATTTGAGCTGTTGTGGGTGCCAGGGAGGAAAAAAGGATCTAGTGATGCAAGGTTAACTTTGGCAGATTAAGACTCTTTCACAGCTGGTTCTGTTTTTGTGTAGGTAAAATCAAGCATTTGTATTTGAAAAATTGACATGTATTCACCAGTGTTTGGCAAGCCCTTTCAAAATTGTAATACATTATTCATTATTATGTCTACATATTACTCATGGAAAAATTAAATTACTTAATTAATTGTAAGCTACTTTTTTTGTTGCTCAGTACGGCTCCATCAAAGGTGCCTTTCAGCAACTCCAAAGCCTCACACATCAGATATTTTGTATGTAATGTGTAGAAATAGACAGATAGAAATAGCAGCAAGCCAACAGTTTGGTGGTATTTACTGTCAACAGCTACCTTGAGCTTCACATGACTTCATACAGAAGTCTAAAAATCCTGACCCCCTCCCTCGAGGTCATTTGTAGGCTTACCAGTTAAAAACGTTAAAGTAAGTAGACACTTTATGTTATTTATTTTTTTTAAAGATACATATTTTTTGGCCTTTTTGAGCTTTATTTGACAGAGACAGCTTGAAGAGTGACAGGAATGTGGGGAGAGAGAGAGATAGGGAATGACATGCAGGAAAGAGCCACAGGTCGGATTCGAACCCTGGGCTGCCGCGGCAAGGACTGAGCCTTTGTACATGGGGTGGATGCTCTACCAACTGAGCTAAACGACACCCCGACACCTTATGTTATTAAGACAATTTTGGACTTAACGGAAGACGCATCTGTTACAGGGAGTTGCATGACTTTTCTTTTGGTGCACACCTCCAATGCATTACATCAAGCTAACATATACTGGACCAGTCAACTGAAGAGACAGTAAACAGGCAGAACATGAAATTTACATATTTGCACTATATGCATGTCATTTACTTACACAACTAATATATACATAAATTAAGAACTAATTATTAGTTACTGATTATCTTGCATTTAACACCTAACTAAGAGTTACTTAATTTGTACTAATGTACAGTAATATAAATACTTTCTCAGTTGTCCATTAGGGTAAGGATTGACTGCCAGTAATGAGCAACACTGGTATTTACTCAGTCAGATAGTTGGATGGGCATTTGTTTTGTGTTTTTTGCTGGAATCTTTGGGCTTGGAATATAATTAATGCAACTTTAAAAGTGAGGTAGGGGCTTAAGAAATGATTAAAAAGAAGATTCCTCGTGTATTCAAAGGAGGACATGAAAAAGACAAAGCTGTTTCAATGTTGAATAATTAGTGTTTGTTAGATCTTGTACTTATCAAAGAACATGACATTTCACATAATACAACTGGTCATTTGGAAGCAGAGCTTTTCAGTACTGGCACTTTGTTACAATTCCACAGTAACATGGAATGTCACCAAATGGGCCAGCTGGAGGAAGTATAACTACAAAGCAAGAGTGGCTCAATAATTGCCATAATCATAGAGAACGTGTTTCAATCAGTGAGAGTAGCTTGCTCAGAAACTTGACCAAAACAGTTAGCAGGTTAGAACAGCTGGCTCGTCTCTGAATGCAGCAGCTGAAAGGATTTACATAGAGAAGATAAAAACATTGCAGACGCCATCCACGTATCAATCATTCTCTGAGTGCTTTCACGTGTAATCATGAGCTATGGATGAGCCACGATGTCAGAGGAAATTATCCAGGCCAAAGAAAAATGGAAACACTCATCACAGACATCAAAAATGTGTGGAATCATTTTATCGAGGATGTTGGGAATATATATTTAACACAATTTCTGCTGTTTGTGTTATCTCTTTTGCCTATTTTGCAAAGGGACATTGAACACCATTAATCAGAATAAAGATATAGGTTTATGAGTTTACTGCTCCTTCTTTCTCCCTTTTTTCTCTTCCTGCCATATTGGGCCATAGATCTACAAGGCCTGACACTTCGATGAGCCCATTCCAAGGGAGTGATATTGCACCATAGATTTTAACAACGTGACAGAAACACCAATACAGTGCTGAACAAAGAGGCATTAAGGCAAAGATAAACCTCTGTGAAAAGCACATAAATCTGCTGGGGCCTGGTTTAAGATGGATCCCAGAGGGTTGATGGCCACCCTTAATCAATAAGAACCTCATCAAGAAAGGTTTCCGTCACACCAGTGAGACTTATACCAAGACTGGAATCTGCTTCATGGATACACTTAGCTTTGCTGGTTCAAATTAGTTACTGGTTGTGCAGTCACAATTTTATTCTTAGATACTAGGCTACAATGACCAGGTTGAGAGTTTTTGAAACTTTAGGTAATTTTATACATCTTTCATAGTTTTTGTTTGTCTGACTGTGCAACATGAAGTGGAAAAATACAATTTATGGTCAGGTGCAGGTTACTAAGCCTTTTTGATAGTCTTTTGCTGACGTCCTACAATCAGTCAGTTAGCTGTCAATAAGATTTCACTAAAGAGATATGTATGACAAGTCATCAGCTAACCACTTGAACACTAGAAAGGTCATCTCAAGTGCTAATCCCAGGACTCCAGTGGCTGGCCAATGAGCTGAAAGTTCACTATGAGTTCACTATGGAGAGACCTGGGATCAGCTGACTTGACCTTCTGCTCTTCCCCTTTTTTAGTCAATGTAGGGTCTAAAGTGTGATTGACATCACTTGGACCAAGTTGGCACCCAATGCCTTAGGTGCTGTTGGCTTTTTTCTTATTTTACAATGGAGTCTTGGTCAGTTTAAGATATAAAGTCATAGAAGAACCCGATCAGTTATATTATTTAATTATTATTTGTATTTAAATGTTTCTGTTCATGAACCTTCATCAACTCAAATTAGTATGGCTGTCAAAACATGGGCTGGTGTAATCTGACTGTTTGACTCTACATATTAATGAACGTTTAATGTTCCCTCTGGCGTCATCATCAAAATTAAATTTATCGATGGTGACAATGGTAAACATTATACTCGCATCAAACATTAAACATCAGCATGTTAGCATACGGAAGTTTCCATTTAGCTCGAAGCAAAACTGTGCCTAAGTAGCATGGCTGTAGACTCTTGAGTCTTGTTTGAACAGTACTTGCACTGCAGTGATTCAGATTGCCACCTCAGAAATACATCTGTGTTCAAAGAAGAACTCATTTTAAATTAAAAATGGTGCCATATGCTATACTGTATACACATTATATCTCCATCGTGGTTTTCAATTTTGTTTTTGTGAAATATTCAGTAGCAGTTTACAACAAACAGATGGGCTAATTCTTAATAAATAAATAAATAAAAACTTTGAATAAAATATTTGATTAAATGAGTAACTTCTGTTTTTTTTTTTTTCTTTTGGTATTTTGTCATTTACAGATAGGCAATAATAATTGCTCTGTAATGTGCATGTTGATGTTGTCTAATATATGATATATGGTAGCTAAGGCTTAACGTTAATATTATCCATCTATGACAAGAGATTCAACCAGGTCACAATATACATATCGGTACAGCACAGCCTAAAGACAGTCAGGAATATGGCTCGAGAGGGAGCATCTCAGCTGCAGTTGCAGTTGTATGAAGTTGAGAAAACAGTCGCACCCTGGCAGACCTTGTGACACACTCATGCCCTTGACATTTACTGCCGCACTGCTGAAATAATTACACAGCTGCAGAGATCAGGCCAACAAAGAGAACAAAGTGACAAGTGAACCAATTGCAGACAAAATAATGTTCCAAAATGTCTCTCAGTGCTACCCCTGAGGTGCTGTGTTACTCTGCTTTTCAAGTACAGTGCAACACGTTTTGCAGGGTTCAGTTGAGAGAGTGTTATTCAAAAAAGCTTTGTTTCTGTTTGACAAGTTTGCTACAGTTATCACCAAAAAAAGAAGTAAAAAAAAAAATGTAATAAACAGAAAATATGATGGAGTATATGTTACCATTGAAAGCCTGTATTCGCTTTTCACAGGGAGTACAGAACTACACAGATTCCGTCTTGCAACGTTTTAGTCCTTTGTGGCCTGTGGTCAATTGTCATGTTATATTTAACATGTGAAAGGCGTATCGTGTGAAAGAATCATCTGCAGGAGACCTTTGAAGATGTCTTCAGACACCTTTGAAGGCACACTGATCTGGTGAGCAAAGGCAAAGAAATCAACTTCTGTCAGCCTGGAAATAAAAAGGTATTCCATATAATTATCCATTACGGTAATTTAAAAATTTAAAATTTACAGTAATTACACAACTTCTTTTACCTAGTAAAAGAAGTTGTGTAATTACTGTAATTTTTTTACCTTTTGACTCATGTGTTTGGTTTCTTTTCAAAATGTGTCTCTGTAGATATCAAAAGTAGGTTAATTAAGCTGGAAGCGAATGAATAGTGACATTCGGTATTCTTTGGCCAGCAAACAAAATGCACCAGATTTGGCAGCAGCCAACGCACCTTTGTAGGATTTGCTTGTCTTTTGTTCTTCAGTTTGGAAAGCTTGTGAAAAATGTCTTATATAAATACAAGAACTCTCTTTGCGCTGAGTTTGGTTCATTTAGGCCAGCGTGAAAGCTGCCAGTGCAACTCTAGTGGCAACCAAACAACCAGAACAAGAGTGCTTGCAAAGGAGGGTCTTCATCTTTGTGGTGCCAAAAAGTACCAACCACAGAAAAATTAAATCATCTGATCGTCAACTGTTAAGAACATAATCTCCCAATATGTACAAAAGATGGATAGCCTATATTTATAGGATTTGTCATTTGATCATTTTGCTCGACTGTGGAGGTTTTTTCCTGATACATCTAAAAGTGAAAAGCAGTTAAAAGCAGTAGTGTGTTACATTTTCGTTCCCAATAAAAATTGAGTTACACACAGTGACCATACAGTATTTTCTGAGCTCTTTGTGACTCCAGTGAACATCGCCACACATAAGCATTAAAATTCTGCAGCACTTGCTGTCAGTCACCCAAATTAGATTTCTCCATGTGGGTTCATATAGCACTTATGATCGCCAAAACTGTCCAATCAACCTGTCAATCTGTATAAAGTTTCAGCTCATTTCTAAAAAATTAGTGTGAAAACAGAATGGACGAGCCAACAACATTTGGTCCAGAGCAAATGAACTGAACTTCAGGCATGAATTCTCAGACTTTAAGCAGTTTATTCTTTACTAAACTAATGCTGTTCCAAAATCATCACAAAACTTTCTGCAGTCTATTACTATTCGATTTGCTTTGGTGAGGATCAAATAGACGCAACATCCTTACACTAATGGTGAAGAAACCCTTTACATGGACTGCGAGGCGGCTGGTAAGGCAGAAAGAGCTGAGGCACATTGCTGACCAAATTACATTCCATATCTAATTATTACTGTTTTGATTCTTAATTAACTTCCACAATGGAGCTACTGAGAAATTAAGCACTCGCAGTAGATGACACTGAATTAATTCTTTCCGAATATTAAGCCGTTGTTTATTCAAATATTAGACATCATTTTGGAATTAAGTTTCACATCATTGCAAATTTTCTACTGAGAGTTTCTCCAATTTAAGTGGAGTTTGTCTTTTCCGCTGTCATGTTTGACTAGTGATTTAACAAGATATAGATATATTGTACATAAAGAAGGTCCAGGTCAAGGAAATTTCTCTGACAGACACACAGAGAGATTTTCTTCCCTTAGTTTCACAACGCACTATGTTTGACGGCTGTGGGACTCCCGTATATCTTCAATATTCCATGTAACCCCACAGGGTGAGCACAGTCCTCTGAAGCCTTGTGCCTCCTGAGCCCACTACACACAGACTGCAAACACCTTGCTGCTGAGGTGACCTTATCCCCTGGCTTCAAACAGGAGGGCATCATGAAAGGCCAGGAGCCGCAGATAAATCAGAGATGCTGGAGATGACAAGGGCCTGTCGACTGACAAGCCTGGTGGTGCTTTGACAAGACTGATGAGGACCAAAATACGTTTGTGTAATCTCTCCAATCGGATTAAGTTTCACCTTTCTCTCAGAGGAGTGATGGCGGCATTGTGTATCACGGCTGAAGGCTTTCATAATGAATGTTTCGGCATCTCTATGATAAGAAAAACATAGTGTCATCTCTGATTTTTTTCTGCGTTTCTCATCTTCAGTTGTTAAATCCCACAATGTCTGCATGCTTATTGTCTCGGAAAGCTGCCTGGCACAAATCTAACACCAACCGAAAGACACTGGTGAAGTGAACACAAAGGAGAGAGATCTCTGTGACACATGATGAAAGATCTCTGACAGCAGCAGGTGGCTCTGGTACAAACTCCCACAATTCAACTAATGGTTCCAATATCGCCCTAAAGTTACTGACAGACTCGAAAAACAGGACATTAGCATTCCCTTTCATATTTATAATTGTAACATTGTGGATAAAACTACATTTCTAATTTATAAAACCTTTGTATAAAAATATAATAGGAACAATCGATGAATGCTCTGTGGTACTGTGATACAAATAAGAAAAGAAGCGGTTGATATTTACCATAGCAGTGGAACAAGAGGGAGAGAGTCATTCAACACAAATCTCATGGTCTGTAATTATCATCATGCAAATATCACCCATCTGTGCTTTAATGTGGCCTTCACTTTTTTTTTTCCACCAAAGGGGAACATTTCTAAAAAGACAGTAATTACTCAGCTGGGAATGTGGGTCCCATTAATTTTTGCTTTGGCACAAATACTGCTAGTACATCCTATACTCGCTTAATGCTGCAGCTGAGATTTATTAAAATTCAGCTGGCTATTCCATGATGTTTACTGTATTAGGCTGCAGACTGTCATTTGGTTTTAGAAATAACCATCAGATATATTGGTATACACTTTTAAAACATATGGTTAGTTGATTTCAGAACATATGGCCTCTATAAAGGAGATGCTTGAGAATTATCTGGTGTAAATGTGCATTTAAGGACAATTAAAAGTGTTGTTTTATGGTGAGTCACTATAACCACCAGGGTGTTATGAAATACTGGCCTCCCCCTTGTGTCGCTCGACCTGAGTCTTCTGTTTGCAGTGATGTGATGTACAATGTGCATTACAGGCGTCATCGCGATTCGGCCATGTTATTGCCTCATCTTTTGCTCACCACACAATTGTAGCAACCTAACCCCGCTCAAATGTGATGGGTCAATAACACGCTTTAAAAACGCTTGTGTTGCCAAAATCTTGGTTGCCAACAGCCAAACAAGCAAGTTCAACGACACATGACAGCAGCCAGCTAATATTACTTACTAGTCCAACAGCAAGAAGCCTGTCTGTCTTTCATCCTTTCATTTCATGAAGCTCTCATTTAGTCTTGTCCACTGACTTGTTTGGTCACTCTCTCTCGTTTTCGAGCATCTTCCGTTGATGTCACCATTGATCTTTTTGCCTCTGACATTATGTTCATAGAGGCTGCTGAGCCGGGTTACATTGCCCACTTGCCCAGCTCAGGTTCTGGCATGACACCAGCTCTGCTCCCTGTCAGCATTCCCCCATACCCCAGGCCTGATAACCTCCTCTTCCTGGTGGTCCAAAACGCCTGTGGTACAAGCAACAACACTCAAAGTCCGGGCAGCCTGGCTTACATAGTGCCTTAAAGTGTTACATAATTCTTGTGGGTGATCATAGAACAGGCGTACAGGGCACAGAGAGAATGACAAACTCTTTAAATACTGAATTTTGCTCTTTCTGTAGCCCCATTATCCACAATTCCCAACAGCATGGGTCAGACCAGAGTGGGTAAACCAGCTGTTACAGTTTGTGCTGTTTGTGCTGGTCATGTGTTCTGTGTGCTTCAGCATGTTTGTGTACATATTCCTATTTGTATGTAAGCTGGTTACATGCTGTATCCCCTCAAAATACACTAGTATGTGTGCTGTAGGTGTCAAATTGAAGACCTAATCTTTGAACGTACAACACGATCGCCCGCTCATTTCAGACTGTCAAGAAAGATCTAGCTTTGATGCAATAAATCACTCGCTGACACACAATGTAATTGGCCATGTGATGCAATGAAGTATGCTTGAGTATGTGATGGCCAGAGGGCCAGTTCTTAAGGCAGCTCTCACTTTGCTTCCCAGCACATCATAATTACTCTGTTTCCCTACTGGCTTGCAATCCGTCTCCATAGTGATCCATCTTTTACATTCAGGCACTGTAGGATCACACACATACACACACTCACATACTCACACGCGCACTCCCTTCGCATTCCTCTAAGCCCCCAATTAATCTCTGTAGCAGACCTTTCGCATTCATTTTTCACACGTGTTCGTATTCACACATTTATTACATCAGTAAATGTGTATCAACACCATGCCCTGCTCATGTAAATGAAACATGGGGGAGTGGAACTGGCAATAATTGAAGGTAATTCATTATTGAAGATTTTTTATATGATCAGGCCCCATCTGAACTTTAATAGCAACTCATGAATCCTCCTGGAAACCTTGACGAGTGAATGCTGCAGTGTTTTAATTCATAATGCATCATAGTGCACGTCCTGGTCCCAGTGATCACATTAGATCCAATCATTTCCATTTGACACATTTTGAATATTCAAAGGACAGAAACGGTGTAATCATAACCTCATGAATAAAACAGTGCACCATTACAACCTTATGAAGATTGTAATTTACATTTCATGGTGAGATAACTTAAATGATAGCCCAGGGACAAGCTTAGTACTCATAGTCATCATTTATAAGACTGTATGGACTTTTAAGGGAAACTTTTTGGGGTAATTCTGTTCATTTTGTTCATAAAATGATTCCTTAAGGCTCTTCCCATTACATGGTTTCATTGTCACGGTTGTGGGATAGGCTCGCTTTAATGATAGGTCATTTACTGGTGATATCCTGAGGTTGTGGATGCCAGGAGGACTAGCAGTCATTTCAATGACAGTCATACTGAGCTCAGTACAATTACTGCCAGCTGAATAGTACAAAAAGATAGTAATGACAAAAGAAGCAAATGAAAATGGGAAGGTAAGTCAGGTGAATCCAGAAGTATGTTTTAAATAGTAGAGATCAAGCTCTTTATTCTGTCAGACATTATATGAACCTACTTTATATGACTTAATACAACATTTCCAGCTGCTGTGACTTAAGTCCAGAGATAGAGGTCATGAAAAAAGAAATCACTGAAATAGAAATTGAAATAGAAACTGAAGAAGAGAAGGATGTGTGGGTTTTTAGCAAACATCAACAAATTCATTCTCCTTGTGAGGCCTTCAAGATGTGACAGTTTTGACAAGTGGAAACCTCTGGGGAGATGCTTCCCATAACCCTGCAGGAAATGAAATATGGATTATCAGGAACCATCCATGAAGGACACCGTTGGCCAGATGTGTGCACATGAACAATCTAGTTGTATTATTGCAGACAATATTGTATCCTTAACGAGTAATTTTTATACATCCGTGCAGTGAAATTTTCCATACTGCGCCTGTCAAAACTAATTAATCACACAGCCAGTGTTGGCAGAGCAGTGATGAGCACATCCAATATGTCTTCAGTAACTATCACAGGGGCAGAGCAGCTTGAACTGGGGCTCCATTTAGGGGTGTATGTCATTTCAATATTTTGTCCTGTGTTTGGTAATGATTCCAAGTGCAGTGTTTTTTGGTTTTTAGCCATGCTAGCATTCATGGTCCCTAGATGATTAATCCTACTGACTGCTCACACTGGATTTGACTTTGCCTCTGGCACTACCAGCAGGTTTTTGGTTTTGAGTGGCATGTTTCAGCAACTACTGGATGGATTTGTTATTGGATATTCACTTTCATGCTGCCCTCAGGATGCAACAACTTTGATGATCCTGTGGCTCATCTAATGCCATCATCAGGTCTAAAACTGCAATTTGTCCAACAATTTATGACTTTACGACATATTAAGTGCAAAATGAATGAAATTCCATCAGTCTCAGCTGTACTTTGTGTTTCATGCTAATGAGCAAATGTTAGCATGCTAACACGTAATTACAATGTGCTCAGGAGAAACATTACTTGATAATCATTAGCATGTTAGCATTGTATATAAGCAAATATCAGCGCTATACAATCTCAGAGAGCCCTTTTTTCACATGTTCACGTTTCAAATGCCATGTAACCACAAGAATCTCTATGAAAACATTGCCTACATAAAATAGTGAAAAATTGGCAAGAATCTTGATTGAAATTAGGAAGTATTTGTTCACAAATTTGACCAGAGATTCAAAATCAGTTTTTGGTACTTAATTGTTTTGAATACTTGGTGGACATTTAAGTCTGTCCAAAATGTAAAACTTATCGAGGTTCAGTACCCAGCTCCAGTTACAATTGTAACCATCGTCTATCTATATCAAACATGTAGGCTTTGCACCCTAACAGCTCTCTATAGGTTATAACTGTAGCGTCTTGGCATGACACTGACACCATGACTTTTCTCCCAACCGATCATACTAAAGTGGGCCACCTCTCTAGAGCCAATCTCAGTGCTCTGCAAGAAGGTGAGAGGGTGAACAGTCTGAGCTCTGAGTCATAAGCCAGAGTGACCATTTGTGAGCAATAAGTCAGTCCCTCCACTCATCGCTAAGGTGAGAGGAGTGGGACGGCGTGGTCCTAATCAAGTCCCAAGATGAATCAGAAGTTCAGTACTGAAATGTCATGTACTACTTTACTTTAACTCCAAGTGGAATCAGAATGTCAGAAGAAGCATCACTTAAAGTTAAAACGATGTGTCATTTCCACACACAGTATCCCCAAAAGTGAGCAGATCTACAATTTAAAAAAGTGTTTTCAGGTTTGTTTTTTTAAACTGTACAATGAATTTTTCTTGGGGTTCATCCACTTTACAGTCATTAAACATACAGCAACATTAGGAATTGCATGACAACACCCCCAATCTATTACATTCTTGTATCATTTCAAAAGCTAATGTGCTGAAACTTCAGTCAGTGAATCACAAAGATGAAATTTAACTTATTATTATTATTATTATTGTTAACAATAAGTGCAGTTTATTAAATACTAGTTTTAAAAAAGGCCTTGAATTCTGGGTGCAGCACTTGTTGAACAGCTACTTTATCAGAAACACTAATGAAGAGCAACTGGGTGTCTGTTTACAATGCAGCCAAAACAATATTAGTCAATTATGCAGACAAATGCAAATGACAAATACATTACATTTCCTGTGTCTGCTTCACAATTAATGCTAGCCATGTTTCACAAGGCTTGTTGGGGGAACATAAGCAGTAACTTAATACAGCTGTGATAAAATGCTAAAATGTCAGTGAATGTGAAGACAAATTCAATCCAGAAAAGGAACAAATAGTTAAAAGTATAATTGTATGTTAGTTTTTTAGTTTCCCTTCTTATGAGT
Source organism: Sciaenops ocellatus (assembly GCA_033000465.1). Classification (NCBI taxonomy): domain Eukaryota; kingdom Metazoa; phylum Chordata; class Actinopteri; family Sciaenidae; genus Sciaenops; species Sciaenops ocellatus. The sequence goes on from CP136886.1 coordinate 6,932,336, forward strand.
GTTGTATCACTCACATTCTTTTCAAGGATCAAACTAGAGATATGAAATATATTAGTAATATATCTAAATGTATGTACAGTGTCATCTGGCTTTGATTTGTATATGAATGTAAGCTTTTATCATCTTTCTGTATGTTAACGCAAAGACTGCTTATTGTATTGTATGTTAGGTGTGGAACCCAGGAGGATTAGTTTAGATTTATCAGCTTAGACTGCCATGGTATCTGCTAATAGCCGTTTAAATAAACAAATACACAAATAAACTACTCACCAGAGACGTCATTACAGAATGTAAATACATCGAACGGCTATTGCTGAAAAATCGCAGATCATGAATAATTTTATGAAAATCCTTAGAACTGTAACATTTACCAACAAGTGTCCTTACAATATTTGACTTGTTACCAGTTTGTCTCTTTCTTCTATATATTTGAGCAAGATGTCACTCCAATGCCCTCTGGCAGAGTATCACTGCTCCGCTGTCCCACTGCTCCTCTCTGCATCACTGGACAACATCTGGCTTCGTGACCTCTGAGACGTGGCCCGCCGTACTTTCAACGGCACCGTCTGTTGATTTTGGTGCAAGTGTGTGTGTGTGTATGAAAGAATACCCACACTCACCCATACTATATGTGTGCCTCTTGTCATGCATGCATGCAGCCGCCGCCTGGTAAGACACCCGACATGAGACCTCCCGCTCGCTCATCCTCACACCCCCCTCTCCCTCCAGGCCTGAGCGTCCCATCCTCCAAAACCTGCAGATGAAACAGAATATTAACTCAATGTAAATTGCCATTTGTCCCCCCATCTTCTCCCTGCATTTCACCCTTCAGCTTCAGATATAGAGTGTGTCGAAAAGGTGTAGCACAGGAGGATGGATCGGAGTAAGAAATGTGCATGAGAAATGTGGAACGCTGTGCAGCGGTTAGTGAGATAAGTGGCATTTGTGTTTCCTCCCATGGCTAATTACGCTATTTATACCCTGGCAATAGAGGAGATGCTCTGAGCTGGTACACCAAGATTAGTATTCTCACTAACATTGTTTATCCTCCTGAAAGTGATAACAGCACACACCTCTTGCTTTAGGGGTGATAGCTGTGTTTGGGTATGTGCGTATTTGAGTGCACTGCTATGTGTATCTCTGTCTGGATGTGCATGCATTCATCTTCTGAGTTTTTTTATGTACAATAAAATAATATTATAACGGGCAGATTTTTATTTTTGTATCTCGAATTGGGTCCCTCGGCCAATGCTATACCGTGAGAATCACCTGTGGTTTATTAAAGTTACTGGGACAACATTAACTTTTCTTAAAGGTCCAGTGTCAGATTTGGGTGGCTTTATTTACAGAACATGGCAGAAATGGAATATAATATACATTGCTATTTTAGCATGTCACATATGGTGGTTACACAGTGTCTACGCAACTATATGCTTGTGTTTAGGAAAGCAGGCGCCATTCTGATCATTACTATGGTCGTTCCCTAGACACAACGGAGGTACATAACATAGAGCCCTCTTTAAAGTCACAAAACAATGCCAAGCTACTAAATGCAAACATATTTCATTGTTTGTAGACTAATGACCAATTGGCAAACACCTACACCATGTGTAGATGCAATGAGTAAGACTATTTATGGACATCGAGTAGTTGTGGCACTGTTCAAGCATATTGATAAATCATCCATTCTCCTTGATCAAGCTTCAATAAACCTTTGAGCATAAGACATCTTGGACTCCTGTGCACTCTCTCTCCACTGACTGAACTGACCATTGATGAATAAAATTAACTGCAACATGCATAACTATCTTTTCATTAGTGTATAAACACCTGAAAATAAGAATGGTTATGTTTTTGTTTCCTTACAATGAGCCTTTTATATATGTATGAGTTCACCATGTTGAACAGAAATGTCTCTACTGTGAATGCAAGATGAAATTTTACTGAAATGTAAGAAATAACTTCTATGCAGTTACAACAGACAGCTGATCCTCATAAAAGCTACCAGACATCAGCAGCAGAGCCACTTCTTAAGGTAGTGTGTCTGTGAAGCTCAGCCTCATGGGTACAGCAAAATATCACTTTTAACTATAACTTTTGGCAAACTCAATATGCTTCATAGTAAGTCTACTGCCAGTAAATGGAAAATATTATACAGATTTCATATTTTGTTATTGTGGCTTATAGATAACGTTTATAGATAGATAGATAGCTAAAAAGTTTTAAAGAGCTAAGGGGAACTGCAGAGTTTGTACCTGTGTGTTTGAGCCTACCCTTTCACATTACATGTATTCATTTGATCCTTTGTAATATAAACTCAGTAATATAGCAGCTTGAATCAAAAACACACAATAGAACATATCACTTCCCTTCATTGCAGCCAGTGATGATGATCTTCAGAACAAGGTGACGTAGAGTAAGTGCAAGAACAGGATGATATGTGAGAAAACTGGCTTCAGGCTGTTCAGAATATCACACCTCATCCACAGTATATCTTATGGACATCTGTACTTACTGCACACTTTGCTAGACTGCTGCTGCAGCCTCCCTCCATTCATCACAAGAACAAATTGGAAAATTCAGACTTTGTTGCTTCCTTTTTCACACAGTATGCTAAAAAGCAGGTGTAGTGACTTAAAAACTGGTCCAGATGGACTTTGTGAAACTGGAGAACTGGTTATTAATATTTCCAGTGGTTATACTGGATGAGATACAGGTGAAACAAGGTGCAACCAGCTTTCTGAAGCAAACTATTGCCTTATTTATGATTCAGTCATTATGCAGGATGAAAATGAAGCCAAAGTAACTCTATGATGGGCTATCTGAAACACTTTCTCAACTCTGACAGGAGTGTTCTGATCACTACTATGGGGCAGGCTAGCTAACTTTGAACAATGAGTGTCAAGAAGGAAGAAATCAATCCATTGTTATTCATCTCCGGTGTTCAGTTCAATTTGAACCAACACAGAGGGGTGCCACTTAAGACATACTTTGGAGGGCTGAGAGAGTGCAGTCATACTAACGGCTCTCTGTGCTTAGGATGATGGTGCTTTGGGGTAAATAGGGACTACTTTAGGGACAGTTTTAGACCATTTTATTGAGACACGCATTCTTGTACAGCTGCTTGTCATTTTAAAACCTTTGCCTCTTTTGTCAAATAAAAAAAGAAGGATTTTGTAAAAAGAAAAGTTTTGTAGTGACTGAGGCTGTAGACCTATTCAGACACAACGATTGAGCTAAAAGCTGACACCAGCATTCCAACATGTTCCGAGAATCATGATGATCACAGTAAGTGCTAATGTTTACCCATTAGGCCATGATATTTAATAGGTTCACCATCTTAGTTTGGAGTGTTAGCATGCTACCATTTACAGTTTTGGTCATAAACCTATTGGTCAGATTTAAACTTTGACTTGATGGTGCCACAGATTAAAGGTGAAGCAATCAAGTACCAGATTTCATGGCAATCCATTCAAATAGTCGTCAAGGCATTTCACTAAAACCAAAAATGCTGACCTTATGGTGGTGCTAAAAGAAAAGTCAAGGAATCATCAGGAGAGAATAACTCCCAGAATATATGTCTGTCTATAAAATAGTTTCATGTCAATTCATTTGAAATATTTTAGTCTGGACCAAAGTCATGGGCTGAAAATAAATAGACATTGCTATGCCTAAAAACAAGGATCATTTCTTGTCTGATCCCAAATCCTAGCATTGCATATGTTGGTCCCACTTCTCCAGTACTGACAAAGAATTGGCTACCACTGGGCATGACTAACAGGCTAAGCCTTTCCCTGATATCCCACATGAGTCTGAGATTTTATAGATAGCAAAGAAGCTGTGCCAGATATGGACACTTTGAGAGTGATCTGATATGTGGATTGGAACAGACTTGTTACATTTTCTCATATACTGCTCATGTGTTGGAAAGACTCCTTTACAGTGCCATGCAGTAAGCTACCTTCGAGGTTTAATGAGTGTACAAAAAGTAGCTTAACTGTAGTTGTGTAAGCTGTTCTTGGATTAGGAAACTGATAGCCATATGCTTCACATTATCTCGCAGCTGGAGACCTGAGACATGCAGCCACAGTACAGGCCAGCACAGGAGACATTCTGTCAAAATCAATCCGACTGTTTGTCCTCTTACCCTCAGCTTACCTCACTTCCTGTCATAGATGGTGTCGTAGAAGGTAGATAATGGATTCCCAAGCAGCTCAACGTGATAAAAGGCTGAGGCATGTGGTCTTATCAGCTCTTTGGGTTCAACGTGCAGGACAGATCATGCTACAGACACAAGAGAAGCAAATTGTCTCTTTTCCCCCCTTGCACAATGAATACTGATTAACAATTCCACAGATACAGACTGGTTTATCGCGCAAGATTTTGAAATAAAATCCCCCTTTTCCCCCCTGAAACCTGCTGCAAATGAATCATGCCAAAGTTTTCACTCCATTTCTGTGTTCCTCCCGTGCCTTTTTTATTTGAACGTTACGGAAGAGTTAAGCTTATGAATGCCTTTTTAAAAAAGGAAAAACATTACGGGGTCTGGCTCAGGCAAAGTAGAATTACAGCAAATCGTTCGTAAAATTAAACTGTAACAATATAGCAAACACAATTTAATTTTGTGTCAGGGCCATAAATCGTGTCTACCCTACAAGAACTGGTTTGTTTTTTATGTTGTTTGGGCTTGTTTCAGGTTCTAAGCGCAATTTAATCAACCATTGTAGGTGAATAAAACAGAGACGACTGGTTTTTACGAGACAATGGCAAAAAAAAACACAAATTGGATATTCCATTTGCCTCTACAATTAAACAGTTGAGCTGCTGATTAACAACACTTTTCAATTTCCTCCTTCCACAGCTGCAACTGCTTTCACTCAGTCACTCACTCACTCACTCACTCACTCGCTTTATCTATCTATCTATCTATCTATCTATCTATCTATCTATCTATCTATCTATCTAAAATGTAATGCAAAAAAATAAAACACAGCCACCTGTGCTCACTTGTGGATAAGCCTCATTCAAATTTTCATTAACTGGAGTGTTGTTCCTTTTGCTGCTAAATCCAATCATTACAACATCACCAGTGGCTCTGCATGGCTGATTGTGTGACATAAGACAATTTTGTTGCATCTATATTGCTTGTGATTGATGTCAGGAGCAAAAAATCAATTTTGTTGTTTTCACAAACAATATGAAAAAGCAGGAGGTGTTGTATTGAGTGTTAGCCAATAGATAATGTTATTGGAAGCACAATAATTCTTAGTTGGCATGTGTGTAACTGATTCAATTAGTTTTCTGTCAATTGTTGCTTTCTCATTTGGATCTCTGCTCCAAAGCAATACAGATTGTTATTATTTAATAAAAAAACAAATCAATTTGGTTAATCTCAGTTTTGGTGTTATTGCATTTTCAGATCCAAGAAGCTTTCTCGTGGTAAAGTGGTGGTGTTGCAGCCTCATAATTGCATTGTGAATGTAGGTGCTATTGACATACATATACAGCATATGACTTGCATTTCAATAAATCAAGAATCTAGAAATCTTATGAAAGTGATAGTTATGCACCTCCACAGACTGTCTTCCTTAAAGAAATTTAACACCACTTGCTTTATAGCAACATATGATGTTCTGATGAAAATACCACAGCAATGTTACCCACAATGTGATTAAATCCCAGGTAAGAAAGTCTTAAAATCACTTTAAAGGGTCAGTTCACCCACATTGCAACAACAAAAACAAACAAGTAAATCATACAGGTCCACCCACTCTTAGATGTAAACAGTGTCATTTCTTCCTGCCAAAATCGAGAGATATCCATCTCGAAGATTATACCGCTGTGTAAAGACGATCAAGGAGAATGGGATTTTGTTTTTGGTACATTTCAGGAACAGGAACTTGTCTTTCTAGAAACAATATCCCAGTGTGAGAAGCGTGACTGAAATTCTACTGCATTAGGTTCCCAGCAGATGCTTCAGGGACACATGGTGTATCTTAAAGGAATACTTAGACCTTTGGGAAATTTTTTGCCAAGAGTTAGATGAAAAGATCAATGCAACTCTCATTTTTGAGTGTTAATAAGAAGCTAGAGGTAGCTTGGACTAGCATAAACACTGCTAGCACCACAATGCATATCTACGTTTTGGTTTTTGTACAAATTCAGCAAAAAGATATCAATTTTTACACTTCAGAGATGCTGGTAAGTGGATTGCTTTCACCTTCAGACAGCCAGGCTGTTCCCAGTCTTTATGCTGATAGCTAACCAGCTCCTGGCTTTAGATTAAAATATAGAGAAATAAAGGGGCATTGATCTTCTCGTCTAATTCTTATCAAAAATAGTGCATAATGCTGAGGAAAAAAAGTCACTGAAGGTAACATCTTTATTGGCAAGTGGCTCAAATCCATACTTGCCATTTAGCCGTCACCAGCTACTTTGTTTTGTTATTTTGTTTGCTATATTCTCCAAACGGTTTCTTATTTCCAACAAGGCCAAAACAGGTGACCTGAAAGGCAAAATTATCAAATACAAATGTTAGAGTTCCTCCTGCCTCTAGTCTTTGTACTAAGCTAAGCTAAGCTAAGCTAACCATATTTTCATTTTAAGGGTACAGACATGCGTGCTAACAATCTTCTCATCTAACTTTCGGCATAAAAGTGCACTTGTTTTCACAAATGTTCAATCTATTCATTTCAAACCTCAGCAGACAAAAAACAACACTATTTACATTTCCACCCCCAGCGGTACAATAAGTAACAAATATGTGTTTTCTATGTGTTCTTTAAAAGATGCCTCTGGGGCTGCAAGCTTTCTTGTGGTGATATAAATGAGGCAATTAGAGTGTAGAGGGCAAATACAGCATTCGAACTGTATTATATAGGGCCCCCACGCACACACACATTCATACACACTCAAAAGTCTTTGACAGCCTTCCTTAACAATCTCCACAGTTCTCACACACAGCCACAACGTTACAGTCACTGACTCACACTCCAACACACACTCACTTTTTTGTCCAAGTGTGATAAGGATCTGCTGAAGGTCGTGAGAGGGATCTCATTCTCAGCTGAGATGAGCCTGCTGATAGCGTCAGTCCTGCAGGCAGATTAGTCCAGTCTGATTCCACTGCCGCCCCAGTCGTCCCAGTGGTGTCATAGCTGCAGTACTGATGCTATCGCGTCCAGCCCGCCACCGATGACCCTTGAAGTCCATTAAAGATTCCATTTAACTCAGTGTCATGCACGGGAAAAGTGTGAAGAGGACAATGCTGTGTGTGTGTGTGTGTGTGTGTGTGTGTGCAGATGTCTTGTGAGAGTTTGTGGTTTTGTGTGTATTTTTTTTAAAAGGATGACTAAAAGCTGAACCTGCTCCATGTTCACTCAACTGGGAGCTGCCAAGTACAACCAAAGTTTTTTAAGCAGCTCAAATGGAGTAATTCTGGGTTCGTGTCTTGCTCAAGTGACATCAAGACTGGTTGCTGGGGGAGGGGGTGAGTATTTCTCTTTCAGTTCCCCCCTTACCTAGATTTTCCCAGTCAGCCTGAAACTCAAGAATAATAATCCGGAGGTCAGAAAAAACTGTTACGCTGACAGCCTGGAGGTGAAAAGACAGACATAAAAATGGAAGAAACATCGTCTTGTCAGCAGTTATTGTAGCTCTTACATTGTAGATCTTTGGGTTGAAAGAGAGGTTGTTTTTCTTTGTTGTCATTTCAGAGATGCAAACTTGACAAGTTGATCTATTTTAATCATGAGGATCTTAGGACATGCAGTTTACTTTGAATATCACATTATTCACCACGTACCAAGTTGTTTCTTTTTTACACACTTAATGTGTTTTTGTGCGAGAGTGACAAAAAGCCAAGTTTAAAAATAAAATAGTGGCTCGAAGGTTCTCATTAGAGCTGTTACCATAGAAAAGATTAGTTTTTTAAAAAAAAGACAGACTTCATTCTTTGTCAATAATTAGAATGCTTTTATTATGATGTCACGCTGACACAAATATTTAAAACCATCTTGGATACAAATACTTGTTTTGGCTGAGGAGGAATCATCAGTGTCAGACATATTTTTGTGTTATTAAAGATGAATATTATGGGGGATATACCTTATCATCCTTTAAATATGAAAGACCTTCACAAATGGATTACACAGTTTTGGAGAGTGAATTATTAAAAAAGGTTTTTCTGGTATTTATGAATTGGCACAGGATTAAACTGGAAGGAAGTGTTCACAATTATATTTACATTTCGCAGGACTGCAGCGCCGGATTGAGAAAATCCCTTTGGTTCTGGTCTGGTTTATTACGATTTTCCTTATTTACAAATTCCTGCGGTGTGATTCATATAAAACAAACAGTGTTTCTAATAGTGTGAGATGGATGTTTTAGTCATTATTAAAATTATCTAAAACTCTAAACAAAGCTCTTTACACACGCTGTGAAGGCTAACCTCAGATGAACCTAACATTAGGTTGATGGTTTATTGGGTAATACAATAACACTACAATGTAATTATTTAATTTATATGTTTAGTAACACATTAGTTCTGGCTTTCTATCTGACAATCAAAATGTCTGTGACTGCATGGATGACAGACCCAGAAGGTCCCATAGAAAAGCTCAGAGAATGGGCTGTGTGCTGCTCCTTAATGGAGATGACTTAACCAGATGTTCATTTGCCAAACCAACCGTTTAGTCCAAACCAAAAAATTTGAAAACACATCAGATAAAGCATAAATCTCACCGCACATGAATCTCTTTTCTAGGCACTGGGATAGCTTTACAATTGTAAAACCTTCATGGATTAAACAGAGTAACTTTTATAATGGTGGTCTATAAGGAAAATACTTTTTGGGCCAAAGGGAATTTGAGTGGCCAATGGGACGTATTGGCAGCACGGTCCTGGTGACATATCCAGATCTCTTAATACATCCATGGGCATAAACAATCGTTTTTTGGGGGTGAATTCACCAAAATGACTCTTGGTATTATCAGAATTTGATTCATTTGGTCTGATAACTTAAATTATATTTAGCTTTTTAGAAGGAACAGGAAATCATTAAACTAGAAGCATGAGGAAGTTCAAGGAGGCTTTTTTTTCCATGAAGGCATTCAAAGCCATCATGCACATAATCTCCGAGAAAAAAAAGAAATGTTCAAGCTCGGTTTTCTTACATTCACAGTTTATTAACACTCGGATGTCCGATGGAGGCGACACTTAATGTACTAAGGTAAGTGTTGTACCAGAAAAGAAACAACTGAAGAACTCTGTGTGTGTGTGTATGTGTGCACACACCTGCAGGTAAAAAGAGGCAGACAGAAAGCAGACTGGTGAGATACAGGTTCGAGGTGAACACCAAAACATTGAATTACTCAAACAATATCACATAACAATATTGTTGGCAGCTTGTCGTGAGTTGTATCGAAGTTCATTGTTTCAGAAAGAAAAATATTCGTAGAAGTTGTCCAGCAGCCAAACCCTTAAAAATCACCAGCTGTTGTCCCGAGGTCTCTGTATGATCCTGGACAATAACACTGAGGTTTACAGCTTGTTAACTGCTACATTAAAAGAAACACTGTCAGAACCATAAATGAAGTATTGAGATAAGATAAAACACTGAGGTAAGATAGGTAAACAGAAGAAAATAATAATAATAATGAATAGAATGAATAGAATAGAAATGAATATAATCACATAACTAGAAGTTTTAGAAATTATTTATGATTATTAAAAGTGAAACATGTGGATATCCTCAGCTACATACATCTTTAATAAAAGAATACTTTTTGTGTTTGGGTGATGAACAAACAAGAATGTATTACACATAAAAAGCTCATCAGCATATCTGTTGGTCCTTATTACTTGCCACAGAAACTCAGGAGGACTTTAGTGAAGATCCTGTAGGACTGATGTTTTAGGTTTTATCAGTCATCTGATTGGTCAGTGGTCAGTGGTCGGGCTATTGACATAAAGTGAACCTAATCCAGCAAGCAGGTCATGCAGCTATGACTGTGGTTGGTCTCATCCAATGTCTTGACTAAAGATTTCGCCCCTTGGTATCCACTGATGCTCTGCCTAACATCGGCCATATATACAGCATTGTATTTTGGTGGCATTATTATTAATGGACACTGGTAAGACTTCTGAAACCACTGCAGTTACCCTGTAATTTTCTAAAATGTAGTTGGAAATCCAAACAAATCACTTGTGTCATTTATATCCATGTCCTACATAAAGGCACAGTTGTTAGCCTTACATTGTCCTGTACTTCTCCCATTGTACTTACCTGTAAGTACCCAATTAACTGAAATGTGTTGGCTGTAATCTAAAGCTGTACCGTTGGTGGTTTTCAATGTTGTTTCACTGGGTGAAAGCCTATGAGACTTTGATGGTCTGGTACAAATAGAAGAGTGTGTGTTACAAGGGAGGAAATATTTACCCAAGACACATTGTTCATCCTGTTCAAACAGAACGTAGCCCCTGGTTCTTCACAAAATGCAGATATTTTCCAGTCGTAATGAAAAACGTAATGTGTTACAAAGAAACATCCGGCAGCACAGCAGCAGATTCTGTGAATACCAGTTTTTCAACTACTTTGTATTTTTCTAGAACTGACTGAACAATCAGGGCAAAGGTTCAAACACTGGCATCTATCTATGGTATTCATAAAGATGCATCAGCAATGAATGACATTAATTTAAAGCCGACTTGGTTAATTTGTGTGAGAATTACAAGACATCTAAAGACCTTCTCTTCTGCTCCTGCCTTGAAGGACTCATGTTTGATAGCAGTTCCCACCAAAGAAAAGGTCACTGAGGTGAAAATATGATATATTCTCTGCTTTTTTTTTTTTTTTTTTTCATTCATCAGAACTTTTTCATTTCAAAACGAAACACTGTCATATGTTCCTTCCCCGAGGAAGTATGCACTCCGAGTGTATCAAATACCAACTCATATTCACAATGTGTCTGGCCTTCACTGAGAAAACATTCTCAAATAATGCATCCGGTTATGAAACCCCCTCCGTTCCCTTGACCCCTGTATATTTACAGCCTTTAGTGGTGACAGCTGAGGAAAAGAAACATCCAAACTATCATTTCTGAAGGTTGAAAAATATACAGCGAACATATAATTGTCTTTTGCTTCCTCTTAATCTCACTCATTTATATTCTGTTTTTTGTACAATTTGTGGAACCGTGTAGACGTTTCGATAGTTCCCCACTGCTGGAAGAAAACAACCATTCTTGAATCACGGCTAATTGGTTTCAAACAATGGAAAACCCACTGTCTAACAATGCCCACTGAGCATTATTAACAGGTAATCACATCATGGGCCAACATCTTCATTTATGTCAACTATAGAGATGACTGACAAGCAAATCTTTCCCCTGCTGTTTTATTGAGGTAATTTGCTGGTAAAACAAAATCATCTCAGTGCAGAGCTGTGAGGTTCAGCTGCAAATCCTCCAGCTTCATTCTTCTTGCACTGATGATGTAAACCCTACGAGCAAGCAACTTGTGAAATGCTAATCAAAACATTGCATCAGTGATCAGCTTCCCAGTGTTTCCAGTTATCACTGGATGCTTCCAGAATACGATTTGCTTTAATAATGTTGGTGACAATTACTGTGCAGGTACCCTACAAAGCTGCAACATCTTTACAAACCAATAAAAATAATTTGAACACGTTTAACATGCTTAAACACCAGAGCCAAAACATTGGAGACACTGCTCGTCCTGCAATTGTAGTATGCTATATGTTAAAACCCCCAAATTTCCACCAAAATATGGCAGACGTGACCTCATGGCACTGTAGCATGCTAACATCTTCCTATCAACTAGCATCGAGTTAATAAGCATAATCCATTCATAATTAACAGCAGCACTGCAAGTCACTGAAAAAATATTTGGGCACAAGTAGCTAAAATTGTGTGGTGAATATATTCAGATGTTATTTTCCATGGGTAGGTTTGGGCATCACTGGAGTTCATTATCCTGAGTTTTGGTACCAACAACTGTCAACCACTGTGTTCTCAACTGCAAGGAAAAAGACAGTTTTGTTGTTGTGACTGTTTTGAGTTGTGCAATCTCCAGACGGTTTCGTGTTGGGTTTGGTGAAATGTTTGGGGTGTTTAATGGTTGTTAAATGTTTAGTCGAATGGTTTCTGTTGATAGTCTCGGCCCACTGCCATATTCTGTTTTGCTTGTTTTCTTTTCAATTCATTTGGTGTTGAAACCTACGGAGCCCATCTGGTGACATGGGTGGAAAAAAAATATTCCGTGGCCACGAATTAATAACGCGTGGGAACGAGATCCTATTCCGTGGCCACGACTTGTTTAATGCGTGGGAACGAGATTACTCAAGTTCCAGATTTGATGGGATGGTGTCCAGTTTTGGAGCGGTCGTCAGTTGTGCAGTAAATGCAGGAGAAAGGGCTGGCTCAGTTCGTGGCAGCGGCAGCTAGTAGTAGCACTTGCCGGTTTGTGGGGCAGCTGCCGTTGTCCTGCCACAGCAACTGCTGCTGTTATGGGCATTTGTTTGGTAGTGTATGCACGCTGTTTTAATGACCTGTTGCAAATGTGGTCAGCAATAAAATTAAAGCTTCAAGAACCCTGGAAATAATTGTGTCCTGCGTGGCATCTAATTGCACAGGATATATTTGTAAAATGAAAGAATCTCTTGTTAAAGCCATTCTCTCACCTTCCTGTGTCTTATTAGATGTCTCTACAGAGTTTTGTTCCACGTGCATCACAAAGCAAAAAATCCACAAGCTAGGGTAAGGAAAAAAAAATTGTTTTCATAGCGATACTGGTTCTTTTTCTGTGGGTCCATTTCATGTTCCAAGTTATCATGCTAAATATCCAAGCTGTTAGCAATCACACATTACATAAATGTTGGGAAGGATAAACAAGTATCCATAAATGTGGTTCTTTACCAAGCTGAACTAGCACAGTTCAGCTACAACGCTTGATATAAATGCTCAAGAGTTAAGCGAGGTAAAGAGCAGAGTGAGGAATAATAACTGAGAAAGCTGAGCCTTAACCTGCTCTTGGGATGGACATAAATTCAAGTCCACTGCACCACTGAACAACTGTGACTGGACTGTTTTTGGAGTTTGAACAGAATTGCGAGTCTTCACTAATGAATTGATTCGGTTTCTTGCTTTGTCAGGAAAATGTCCCGCAGCATGAATAATGTTCTATTTGGTCACATTTCCAGTCTGTAAAACAAAAGTTAAGCTGGAATCAACATCTATATATAGATATACATTAAAGGACCAATATGTAGGATCTAGTGGCATCTAGTAGTTGTTGATTGCAACCCCCTCACTTCACCCTGTCCTTCCTAGTGGGATGGAGAAATTATGGTGGTCGCAAAATGTGCTGGTTACATGTTTGGTTAGTCTGTCCTGGACTACTATAGAAACATGATTACTCAACATGGTGGACTTGCAGTGTCCTTAGATATAAAAAACATAATAACAAAAACATAATCATTCTTATTACACAAATGAAAACATGGTTATTAATATTATATTCCATTTACAACATATTCTGTAAATAGATTCCCCCTTAATCTTAAACACTGGTCCTTTAATGAAGCACAATGCACCCTCCTTGTTCAAACATTTCATGTTTCAGAATTCTATAATAATCCTTTAAGCCAATTTGTTCCTCTTTCTTGTGCATAATGAATGTTTAATGTTAAAAGTGTAATCCATGTTATTCCTTAAAAAAATGCACCTCTATTTTATTTTTAACTTTTCTTTTTTATTCAAGCGTAAACGTCTTTTAAACCAACAAAGCATCTTGTGCTGCACACTGCTACACTGGTTGTCGCTGACTTTGTCCTTTAACAGAAAATTAATTTAGACTGTGTCTTCTTTTAAAGTTAAAAATAATTGGCATTACAAAATGCACATTCAAGGACACACAATATTTGGCTTCCAGCCAAACTGCCTGCACAACTGACTTCAGCAAACATACACAGACATGGAGGGAAGGAACAAGAGCTGAGTGTGAAGAGTGCCATCAGCCCTGCTCATTGCTAACCAAGGATTGCTATAGCCAGGTTTTTTAGGAATTGCAAGAGAATCCAAAAGTATTGCAAGTGTGTGAAAGAACATTTCCACAGGGGCCCTTAAGGGTAAATGTGACATAGATATACTCACTGTTGGAAAATCTTAGATCCTGAAAAATCCCAAGAATAAAGGTAAAAAAATTATCTTTAATCAAACAAGAAACTTTTGTATGAGTTTGGGAAAACTCCAAACATCTAAAATGAAATCACTGCAAGATATAACTGAATGATTTATATGAAAAACTAATGCGAAGCACTCTGTTTATAGATACAAAGGTTGAACTGACAAGAGGGGGATTTGTCATGTAGTTGTATTGAAAGAGAAAAAAAGTCCTCTGAAATCATCCATGCATTAAGCATACTCATATTCTTCCTCCCATTAATCATCCTGTCAGAGTTTAGATCAAGTACATTTATCATTAATAAATTAGTCAGTGATGGTGATGGTGTTGAGGGGTGGGGGGGATCTCGGTGTCTATGCATGTGTGGTTTTATGATTTTGTGCTAATTAGATCCTGGAGAACATGAAGGCTTGAGATGTAAAATTGCAATATGTCTGTGCTTCAACCAGTTACAGAAGCTAAATCCTCAGCAGGACACAGCGACATTCGAGAGCAGTTGGCCAGCCTCTCTGAGCTCTGTGCTTCACTTCGCAGGTGTTGCGACGCAAATATCCAGCGGTCAGCTGGAGAGGTGGTTTATGTGAAGAGGTGAAACTGGAAAGGTTTTATTTCAACATTTACAAGTTTTATCTTAATGTGCCAATGTCCTTAACCAATTGGTGCTATTGGCAGAACATCTTGTACAGGAGGAATGCAGAGTTCATGGTTCAGTGTTTGTGCTTATTTCGTGAAATTTAATGAGGCTGTTTTGTTTCTTGGCTCTGGGCGAGACCACCTCTGTCGAGTCCAATCCAATTTTATGATCAGATCCAGTCCTTTTTGCATTTAGGCCATGACTAAAGAACATTCTTGAGGCTTATCAGTTTACATTCTTTTTAATACTGCTGGGTGAAACAGGTAAGAAGGTAATAAGAAGCGTTTCTGTTGAGTGTTTCGTTCACTCCCAACACAACCAAACATTATTATAATGTTCAATCCACACATGTAGACAGGTGTTCCTAATAAACCTGTTACTTGATTTATGTTTTGTCAACAACTGTCAGTGCCAAAGCCCTTCTCTGTGACTGAAATTATATTTAACGGATGAAGGAATTGCAAGTGTAGAATGAAATGCAAAACAAATATCAGTATCACTACATCTGTTATGTATCTGTACCTGTGTTTGTGTATGTTGTATGCTCCATTTCCCCTGGACGGATTTTTCTTTTCATCAGTGAACATCACACACTTATTCTAAAAGACTCGCCATAGTGTGTAGACCACCTCTTGTCAAAAGTTTTTTATTCATTGACGACTGAATGACAAACAAGACGATGGATCCTTGAATGGCATCCCAGGGCAACGTCACCCTGACGAGCATCTCCTGGATGGTAATTACCAAGCGACAAAAACCGCAGGCTGAAGCCAGTGGGAAAAAACCTTATGGTGCTATACAACAGACGGCTAATTGACTCCCATTCAGCTTCACTCTAGACATACTAAAGACCCTTTCAACCATGTCATTATGGACTAAATTATTATTCCATTAATAAGATTCGCTGGTCTCTCTCTGGCTTCTCGACTCACACTGACTTGAACTTTTCAGATCTTCTGTTCATTTCTCCAGAGAATGCTGTCATAACCAAGTAAACTCACTGAAATATGTGCTGTCGTGGCTAACATCAGCCTTTACTTAGTATATATATGAAACAATAACAATTCTATATAGCTCACAATAAGTAACAATGTCTATAAATAGATTATTAGTGTTAGCATGTTGGCTAAAAGCGAAGTCCCCCAACAAAAACTGCACTCAGTGTTATGGTGTGATGGCAGCCATAGTGTGGGTGCTGGTTGTGTTTAGCTGCTGGTGCTTTCAGCTGGTCCAAGCCTTCAGGGCATGTTCCTAGAGCGTGAAAAGCAAAACTCCACACTCCTTTGGCAGCATGGTGCCCTCCATAAACCGCAACATTGGGCCTCAAACTTGGGTTAGATCAGACGTTACATTGTGCTGGAAATGGCAAGTACATAGGCCTACTAATAACTTGCATATATATTTTTAAAAGGTGGGTAATCTATAATTTAAATATACTTTCATTTTTCACTTTTCAGATGGCTGACGGTTGCTTTGTAATGTAGCCTACTTAAAAATGCAGACTGATTTGGCACATCTGCTGATGAAAAGCCATAAAAACTGAGATATGACAGTTGGCTGTGAGCAGAATGCACAAGCTGTTCTTTTTGGAAAATCAAATCCAGAAGACAACATGGATTAAGTTAAAAGTGTAATGTGAAACTGACAGCTCCTTCGACTAATAACGATGCTGTTCAGCAGCCTTTGTGTTGTTACGCTGGTTGGAGAATCAGATGATTGTAAAGAATCAGGATCCAAATAATAAGGATGTCAGTAGCGAGAAAAACCTTAAGTCCATGTCCTGGTTTTAATGTTGGTTTTTGTCCTGCTTGTACCCTACTTTTGTATACTTTTTATCCTCCTTCTGCCACTGCTATATTTGTACCTTAACAATCAATACATTTGGGCTCTCTGAAATCCCATTCTTTTGTTTCAGCAAGTGCACATTTTTACATAAATTAAGTTGTAAGAAAAATAGAGCATATATCCAGGGTAATGAAGCTACTTTTCAAGGTACTTTTTTTACAGCAAAATCACAAACTGGCTTTTAGGAGGTTGCTAGGAAACAACAAGGAACTTGACTGGCGGTTGCATAAAGCCACTTCTCAACTTCCTCACTGGTGTCTTCTGCCAGCTGACAGTCAAACGGGATAAGCCCATCATCAGATGTCTTGCTGCCAGAGCTACTTATTTAACCGTTTATAATTTGTATCCTTGTTATTAAATCAAGCAGTCCATGTGTTTGAAGGTTAGATCTGGATACCACAGTCACTACACTTGTAAATGCAAAAAAAAACCCTCATGAACTTATTTATTCTAAAAAGCTTTGCAAACATTTGCAGGCAAGATGTCCCTGCTTGCCTTTTTCTCCCTCTAAGTTCACATAGTTGCACATCTGATCCCATCTGCCGCGGGAAAAACACATTCTCAGACCCTTCATTAACTGTAATTGTGTCAGTCTCTGTCAAAAATGTAAATTTGTGTGCAACTCTCAACACATCAAAACAACCATATCACATGCAAGTTAAAGGGGTAGTCCATCATTAGTTTTGCACTTCCATAAAGTTGTCAGACTCACATGAATCAGATGAAAAAAGAAGCCTGAAATATCATGTAGCTACATATATTCATCTCAACTGGACAGATCATGATCGAGATCGAATCGAGATCATGACAAACAATGTTAGCACTGTCATTTCGAGCATGTTAGCGTGCTGGTGTTGCATGTAGCATGTAGCCCGTGTAGCATTGCTGTAGACTCTTGCTGTGTCTCAATTTGTGTAAGTTTAAACTATTATTATGTTTTTCACCCCTAAATTCCACTGGGCACGGATGCACCGCATTCCGTGTGCGCTGCGGTCACTGGAGCTATACGCAGTTCCAACACCGTCGGAAGCATCATGGTCCGGTTCAGAAGCGTCCCAGAAGCGGGCCTCTGCTCGGCTCCACGAGGAATACGCCGCCGTTCTATTTTTGACGGATTTTTGACAGGAAGTCAGACACAGAAACAGCATAGAGAATCTGGTCAATTTTCAAAATAAAAACAGTAACGCTGAATGTTTGAAGATTGTTAATACAGTTATACGTAAGCAAGTGCAATGCTTTAACTGTCCATATAGTTCATGTCAAGGAAGAACAGAACAGAATGAAACACACATAAATTGGGAAAATGACCAAATCTGAGCAAGTTAGTAAAGTCTGGTGGGCAAAACTCTCCACTTCTGAAACACTCTCTGTGGGGTTTGAACCCGTGGAGAACAGACCAAAACAGTGCCGTGGCCATGTGACAGAGCCGTGCCTGGTGGGGTTTTGGCTTTAGTCTCTAATGTGGTTCACTCGGCATAATACAACCAATAGAGTCTTTTCGTTAGACCCTCCCTGTCTGGTAGAGGCAGAAGGCCTTTCAAATTCAGCACCCCCAGAGTGTAATCAGATTTTTAGTTATAAAGTTTTTTAAGTCAAGTCAAGTCAACTTTATTGTCAGTGCTACTATATGCACAGGACATACACAGAATTGAAATAGCGTTTCCCTCATATCCCTGGTGCAAACAGCAATAAACATGAAATATAAAATATAAAAAATATATACAAGTTAAAAAGATATCTAAGAAAAATATGGCAATCTAAGATATAAACAGTATGATATGGCAAGTTGTAGTTATCTCTTTTTTTTTCTCAGTATTGACAAAACTCATCCAGAGCCAAAGAAGACATAAAATAAGTGTTTTCACAGGTAGCACTTCCTATAACTTCTGTTATAGACCCTAATATTCTCACACACCACATTATATCACAGTGGTACTCATATAAACCAACTTAATAGCATGAGATTATGATGAAGTGAGTGTATCGAGAAATTATATTCACTCTAATAACATCGAAAGTATTCCGCACATTTATCACGACCACCTCTATTAGCCTATGGAAGAGCTCAGAGGAAATAAAGACGGAAGACTCAGAGTTGCGTACGACAGCATTCTGACAGAGGATGCTCACTCGGTTCCAGGGGGAGTCATTATTTATGCATTAGCAATGTGAAACTAATTGTATTCATCACCACCTTGCATGAGCCCACAGAGCTGACATGTCATTTGAATTTAACATGCAGAGACATTTACATACACCAATAAGAGCACCACAAGAAAAAAAAGACAAGAAGAAGAAGAAGAAGGAAAGGGCGAGTAATGTGCTCGCTCATGCATGGGCACTCAGTGAAATTTCAAAACTGACCGCTGTTTTCTCAGGTTTATTCTCCGCTTGTGAATTTGTAATTTCAGTAGTACAGTTTGCATTGAATTCAGAGCACAATGAGTGTCAGAGGATGGAAGAACAGTGTTTACAGGCACTTGTGTGCAGAAAACGCAGTAGCTGAACTTAATATAGTGAACAAAGGAAATAATGCACGACTAACCCTGGAATACAAACTGTACACACCCACATTCTTCTTTTATCATTCTGCTGCTCTCTTGGCCGATGCAACATGGAAATATTAATGCCAAAGTGGAAGTCATCGCCCTTGTTTGCTCAAACAACAAAATCAGGAAAATAATACAGTGGCAATTTTGGCAAAACTGGTATCACAAACTTGGCAGGCTAGTGTGTACAATCGCCTTATATATCCTCCAAATTAGTGGCCCAATGCTTCATCTGGGCGATGGACTGTGACTGGCAAAGCTCATTGAAAGAAGGGAAAAAAAGACAATAGGATGAAATGTGCTGGCAGCAGAAAGGAGCAAGTTTGGCTCTGAGTTTCTTCCCCTCTGGTCTGCTCTCAGTTCCAGCATCCCCCCCACCCTCTGTCATCCCACTTGTATCTCTCTTTTTATCTCTTCCTCTCTTCTGATTCTACACCTCCATTCTGCCTTTTCCTCCACCCCCCTGCTCCCCTCCTGCACAATCTAATCCGAGCAGCTCCACTCCCCTTTGAACCTCCTCACAATTAGGCAAAGAGGACTGTTGCCCTTGATGCATTGTAGTTAAAACCACTCTGCTCTGCTGGAGTTCGACTTTGATCCCTTAAAGGCTGGAGCAAAACGTCGGCGGGCTACAGTACAGGATGCCCTCGCTTCGTCAGGCATCGCCACGCAGATGCGCTTCGTTCAGATCGGTCTGACAGCCTCCGCCCCTGAGGCCTGGCGTCAAGCAGATATGGAGAGGAAATCACTATCACTTTTTTTGTTGTAAAAAAAAAAAGAAAAAATACAGTACAAAACAAATGGCGACCTCAATATTTTAAGCGCTGTGGTTTTTGGGGGGGAGTTTACTCAACACAGGCTGTAATCTAACACTTTACCTGACACACTGTGGCAGGATGGGCCGGATAAACTGTGCGGCTAGAGAGCAATGTAAGCGGTGCAATAACAGCATCCTTTGAAGATTAAAGTGACTGGTGAGCGTAGTAAATTGCTCTCCCCATGTTCTTTGGTGGCAGAGACAGTTGTGGAACATTTGTCGCCAAAATCTCTTTGACAGCGGAATGTTAAGATTCAAAAAAAAAAAAAAAAGATGAAGGACATGGTTCTTTCCAAAAATAGCAAGCTGAAAAAGTATTTTTGAGTCCTTCAGATAGTCAGATAAACACGTGCAACATTGAAAATACAGAATACAATTATGATGTTTAGTTGCTGGACCAATTTTCAGGGTTCGACTGTTGAAGCAGAATGGAAGACGGTCATGGAAGCCATTCATGTACTGGAATCAACAGACGTACAAAAAAACCTGGCGATTATTCAAAGTCTACTTTAAACTTAATCAGTGATGCATCCATGAACAATTCATAATTTATTTTAGAGATTTAAACAAACTGCAACAAAACAAGCTAAAAATATAGATAAGACCAAAGAAAATAAGAAGCAAAGCTCTTCTGAAGCTTCAAAATGGCATTTTTATGCATGCATTGATTTTTCAGTGTATGCACCAACATTCAAGTGCAAGAACACACACAACATTGAAATATGTATATCTAACTATATTGTTTCACATATAAAATTCCGTCCCGACAATGTAAAACTGTTGAACTATTAGTGGGCAAAGTTCTTACCCACAGAATTCTACTGAAAACAGGAAATCATTTTTCCTGACGTAGAAAATGAGACTTTTCCCCTCCGTCTCCTGAACCTCTCTCCCTCACAGCGCTCTCACACAGGGCAGCAGATCATTTCACTCTGCACATAACAGCTTATTGATCTTTTTTCATCCCTCCCATTTCCATATTTGTCTCCTAACGTCTGGATGCTGTTGCTGCACGTCGTAAATATAACTCAGAATTCTCTGTCCTGATTGGCTTACACAATCTGTTATGCATTTCTCAAAGATGGGAACACACGACTACATTTTTGAGGCGATCATACAGCCTGACAGCACTACAGACATCGGATTAAAAAGGACAATAATAAAGGACGTCATTATCTAGCTTACAACTAGCACTATTATGTTGTAGCAGTAGTTTGATATTTTTGTGGTTAAAACTGATTAGTATGAAGACGCATGATATAAACTTAATATTTTTTGCATGTTTCTCTAATAACAGCTTTTTTTTCTTCTTTTATTAGCCTGGAAACTGATTTATGAACATAAATTAAACACCCAACTTTTAAAATATGTGTTTTGATAATATAAATTTGAATAACTAATATACAAATATATACAAATAAAACTATATCATGAAAAACAGGATTCCGCAGTGTAATAATGTGAATCAAATGAGGCTCCTCTGGGCACAAAAACTACTGTGCTTTAATATTATTTTAATAAAACACAAAGTAAAGCACAAATACCAACAATCTGAGAGTTATCTGATCCCAGACCAGAACTGATCTCATTAGCACAGTAGTGCATTAAAAAGTCTCTCAGTCTCTTCCAGCTCTGGTAGTTCTTGTCACTGCATTTAGTGAAACTGGTCAGATATTTGCTGAAATGTAGCAGAATATGTCCACATATACAATTTTACACATTCACACTTCAGGTGTAACAGTCAGATCGCGTCCTTTTTGTTAAAATATACTGAATTTAAAGGGCAGCTAATTTACTAAATATTCAGACTGTTTCAGAGATTTGAAGAAATCGACATCCTCACTATATGAGAGGCTTTGATTTCATGAGAGCTCTCTGGATAAATATATTTTCTGAAACGTTTCTCTTCAGGTTTTATGCTCTAATGAAAAAGCTTGTATTAGGGGCAAAACAGACGGATTCAGTAAAACTGGGAGTTTCACGATGCCTTCTGTTCCAGTCGAGCGTCATTAGCTCAAGAGCATATCACGTCTTTTAAATGTCAGGACATGCTGCTATTCTGCAATAAAATTTAAAAAAAAAGTAAAGAAGTTTTCCAACTCTGAGCTCATCCAAGAAATTGAAATAAAAGCCAACAAGTTTACTTTTACACTCATGCTACATTTTGTGCTGATTAGATGTTAATAAAGCTGTCAGACCTGAGCTTGAAATTTGTTTTGTATCACGCTGCCCTGTATTATGAGGTGAAGTAACATATGTTTTAAAAATCTGTTCAGAATGTAATTTATTACCTCCATGATTACTCTGCTATCTCTGAGGTAAAGAAGTTTTTTTTTAAATGATTTTGGAAGTGCTAATTTGTTGCATCTCCAGTTTGCATGAGCACTCGATAATCTTCGCTTCAGCCATAAATTAAGTGAAAGCAGAGGCAAAACTGATTGAAGCCTCAGCTGAATCAATAAATCTCCCAGGCTGAATTGGCCAGCCTGCAAAGAGCAAAAAAAAAAAATGTTTGCATGATTAAAAGACCTGGAGCTGAGAAGCAGTTTGCTGAATTCATAAATTTTCTTTGTTTACGCCTTCAACAAAAACCTCCTAATTACAAATAATTAGCCTCACAAGGCCTTTGAGGCTACAGAGATGATGCAACAACAGCTATATTAACCATTCCTTTTGATTCTGGCATGATTTTGGCACAGCCCGATCCAAGATGTTTGGTACTCCGCGACTTATGACTAATGGATGAGCAAAAATTTGACCTCTGAAATATTTACAGAGAAAAATAACCCTTCATCCTGCGACACTTTATCATCTATAAACCATAAACTCAGGGAAGGGAGTCACAAAAATGAGGTGGGAAGATTAGAAAATGTTACACGCTTTGATTCATGGAATAAAACCAAATGTTTAAATACAAACACAAATCAAAAGCTCTGCAGGATTAAATGTTTTTGTTTGTCATATCTCATAAGCCAAATATGGGCATGAATCAAGGACAGAATATAGAGCTATTCATCCTGGCTCAAAGCATGTTGTTAACCTCTGTGGAAAATGCGGCTTACAGGAGTAAGCTGTAATAATACAGCAGTGCCACAGCAGCAATATGTCTGCTGTAAAGGGATTTCACAAATCCAGAATTCTATCACCGGAGTAGGAATCTACACTTTGAAAAAAGGTATGAAAGTTCATGCAGTGGAGAAAAAACTAACTTCCTGGATGCCTTTTCTAGAAAACGTTGCTCGCCCTTATCAAACTCTGCAAATCCTCAATCTGAGGAAACTAAAGTTTGTTGTGTTTTAAGGCCCTTCTCTTCCCTAAAACCTAAAAATTCCATCTCTTATTTCCACTCACTTCAGTCCACTCTGTAACACTTACTCTCATTTCAATAAAGCAGTGTGAATGTGCTTTATGAGGCGGAGACATCTTGGGTAATTGATAATCTCCATGTCCTGGGTACAGTCAGACACCTTGGCGAGCAAAAAAAAAAAAAAAAAAAAAAAAAAAAAAAAAAAGAGGGAGGAACCGCACTGCCTCATTGTCAGAAAGACGGGGGAGAAAAGGCAATAGAAGTGCTGATAAGAGATCGTCTGTCCTCATTTCCCTCGCCGGTTCAATTGTAGGAAGCTCTGTGTGTCGGTCTGCGGCGCACAGGGGAGCTCAGTGGTGACTAAAGGAGGTCTGGATCCTTATCTGTTAAAGAGAGGGGAAGCATAGAGTTTCACCCCTGTCAGCAGTATTTTGCAGCAGACGGCGAGCGAGGATGTGTTCTGCTGTCGAGGGCTTTAAGCCTGACGGGCTCATGTCTTGTCGTAATGTGCGATAAATAGTTAACATGTTTCATCTTCACCCCGAGCCAGCTTGAGCCAGGCCAGAGTTCAGCCGGCGTTATGAATAAAACATGGCGAGTATTATTTGCCTAAGGAGATAACTAATGTGATATCCAAATTCCACTCGCATACGTTTTTATAGTGGGAAACTGCTGACGAATGACAATTAATTTGGGTGGAGATTGACTCCCCAGCACTGGCTTTTGATGAAATATGTTCAGATTTGGGTAATGTGCCTTACAATTTGAATGATAACCATTCGCAGTGTATGCACTTGCTGAATTATGATATGTTCTTTGTTCTGTGCTGATTTGATTTATTCTGCAGAGAGCCACATTTCTAATGTTGGACGAATAGAAAGAGGAATTTAAATGCGAGTTTATGTAGCATGTGCATGCGTGTCACTGCCTCTCTCATGTGCTGTGCACCTAGTAGGGAGGGAAATGGAATAGAAAGATGTAGGATTATTGACAAATTGATTTCAAGGCCTTGCGGTGATGGAAATGCTGTGCATTCTCTAAATTGTATGGACTAAAGAGTAATCTTCTAATTTAAACTGCTGAGGGTTTGCTGTAAATAGATTTGGCACAGAAAGAAACTGATAATGACTTTGGGCTGAGTATTAAATGTTGGGTGTTATTTGGGTTGAGATATGCAGCGAGCACGCACAGTGCCCACATGGATAATTTCTAAAGTGGAAAGCACAGAGAGCACATCATTTTCACTTTAATTCCCGCTGTGTGCGTCTGAACTTTATTGTTGCACTGCTACCACAGAGCTAAAACACCGGGCAACTGTTGCCAGAAAAAAAAAAAAAAGAGCCTGGCTGCTTGCACAATTTTTGCTCTGGGTGGAGGACGTACACTAAATCCTCATTTTATGACTTGAAAATATTGCATTTGCATCACACTGAGCACAGAGCTCATGAAACGTTCCGTTACAATATATATGTGCAATCAATATAACCTCACACCAAATAAAAATCTTTATTGGACGATGCTCTGACCTTGCAAATAATTATCCCATCTGTGGCACCGGTAATATACAAAATAATCCTGTAATTACAAAACAAAAGCATTTGATGCGTAGCGTCAGTGTTTTAGTAAGTTTATTCATCTTGTAAGTAACATTTTTATTGTGAATGGAAAATAACGCCATCACCAAAATGCTGATTAATACAGGACTAATTCATTCATTCATTTTAAAACAGCAGATGCCACAAAGTGAATGTTAATTTAATCCACAAAAGAAAACCTTTTGCAACATCGTCTTTGCTTTGCTGTATTTGTTTTTATATTAAACAAATCCATTGTTTCCTGTTGGATATATGCAGTACTTTGTTATTCTATGATGTTTTTCTCACTCCAATAGGTAAACACACCATGTATCTTTAATTCATGTATCAGATTTGTTTGCAGACATGCAAATTAATGTCACATTACAAAAGGTCCACTGCGTTCCTAAGGGTCACAAGATAAATCCTGCTGTGTCTACACAGGAGGTGAGCAGTCAGTACACACAGGATGTGTTCCACACATGTATATTCATTACAAACACATAAATGCACACAGTGATGGCTGAATAAGTTCTTGATAAACTAACCTGACTAATTACCTTTCCATCCACTCGTTAAAAAAATCTACTGTGGCTTGAAATAGTAAAAATACATTTGTCACCTTCATATGTGATTTTTGTGAATGCTCAACTTTGATATGATATAATGTTCAGACCATTTCTCATGAGTACCAACAGTAAGATAAACAATGTGCTGCTGTAGACGAGGAGCAGCAAAACACATTTCAGCCACTGAAAAAGGTCAACATCAGATTAAGTGTACACTATATTTATATTATATTATATTATATATATTCATATGTTCTCTTTTAAAGCCACCAGACCAGACTCCTTTGACAAAAACAGTCATATAACCACAATATTATCACATCTAACTCTATGAATTGAGGATTTAATCCAAACCAGAGTTGGTGATTGTTGGATCAGGGGAAATATTAACCAAGATGGTTTGATGAATCATGTTTGAATGGAATGTGTTTTACGATGAGTTAACATTTTAAAATAATTTAAGGCAATTAAGATAATCTTAACGTGGTAAAAGAGAAACTTGAATTCAGAAGGTGTATGTTTGTATTTTTCTGTTTAATAAGGGAAATATGTGTAAGACTGTTTCCCCCTGAACGTTTGTCGTTATTTATTACACTACACTATATGAGCAAGGTTAGTGTCTTTCGTCTTCAGCTGGTTTTGAGGCAGATTGAGTGAGAGCAGGGAGGTGAATTGGGATCTTTTTGTGAGAACAATATTAATAATAATGTGCAATAAATGTCTGAGCATAATCATATCCAATTCAAACCAATATCAGAAAAGTTTCCAAAAACTTAAATGACAATATTTCGAATC
This sequence comes from Sciaenops ocellatus, assembly GCA_033000465.1. Classification (NCBI taxonomy): domain Eukaryota; kingdom Metazoa; phylum Chordata; class Actinopteri; family Sciaenidae; genus Sciaenops; species Sciaenops ocellatus. Next base: position 6,958,628 of record CP136886.1, read on the forward strand.
TGGATAGAAACTGACTCCTGATTTAGATGCTTACTATTATGTAATTAAGAGCCTAAATTATATAGTAGACCGTTCAGTTTCAGCCAGAGAAATATAAAAATATCAAAAAGTAAAAAAGTTGAAAAGATTCTGCTCCTTTTGTTTTTTCATCTGCAGACAAAATCCATGTAATGCTCCACCTCATTAACCTTAAGTTTGATTCCAGACAGGGGTCCTTGTTGCATTTCACCCTCTCTGTATCACCATGGAGCCTGATATAAAAATTAAAAGGTACATTCATTCATTTAAAAAGAGCGTACCCACACTGTATTAATAATAGATGGGAAGCAGCAATGAAATCTCCTGATCACTTATTGCTCTGAATTACTGGTCCTTGATTATACTCTCACATCCTCTTTAATATATTTGCATAAAAGTACATAATGATGCACTGATTCACGTTTTATCTTGACAAAATGGTAAGAATTCTCTCACAGCTTTCAACTCAAACATAACTATGATGACCTTACTTTGGAGTATACCTTCGAGTATAAATGATTGAACATTTTACCAGACATTTTAAGATGAGAGCATAACTTCTTTTTGAAGACCTCCTTAGGCTGAAGAACTCCATGAAAGTACTTCCCTTTGGAGACGAAATCAAAAAGAGAAGACGATCAGTAAAGAACTAAAAGACTAAGCAAGTAAAGAGCTGATATTTTAGGCAACCGGCGCACTTCCAGAAAGAGATAAGACATACAGGAGCAAATGTGGTCAGCATATATGAGTTGTTATCAACCATCTGCACACCTCTCACTCATTGTGCCTCCTCGCCCTGCCTCTCTCCCTGCCCCTGCTGAGCACTGAGGCTGGCGTGTGATGCTTCGCCAGCTCCATCTGATTGCTCAGATCAGATCCAGGCACAGCCAGATGCGACCCCGACCCTGCGTGCACGGGTGTCATCACCAAAGACTGTGCCAAGGAGGCCTCGCCTGCATGTCTCGAGGAGGAGAGGGCTGGACTTGTAAGGCTACTTTCAGATCATATTAAAACACTTTGGAAATTGTTTTTGATACATTGAATGGGATTTTTGAATGCTGCTTTTTAATCAGTGATAAAAATGACTACAATTTTATATTCAAGTCACAACAAGTCCTACAAATAATGGAGGGATCCCCTGAGTATCTGCAGCAAGATGAGTCATCCATCTAAGCTCCATCAAAAGCAGACTGGTGGCCTTTCAAGTTTTGAAATTCTGACCTTTAATAAGTGTCCCCGTGATGAACATCTGTCTAATGTTTGAATGCCGGTGCAAAGATCCATCATCCCCCCCTAGATTGGCTCAGAATCATCCCGGAGGTGTCTGGAACACCTGAGATATTGCTTCTGACAGACGGACACAATCAGTTTCTGGACTAAAAAAGCAAAACTCTTGCACAAACTCAAGCAGCTTTTCCCATGACACTAGCGATAATGCTGCTCATTAACAAGTTCATAGACTCATGAATTTGCATCTGAACACCTGTCCGTATGTTTAATATGTAGTTCATCTGCATATTTTAATGAGAAGGCAAGTGTGTCTTGATGTTTTACTGATGGTCATTCACTTGTTTGCAGCCAAGTTCTTTTTTCCCCACAGATGCTTATTTTTCAGATTCACACAGTAATGGCAAATGGAGCTATTGTAAGAACAATAGTCTCCAGCTAAGAGTTTGGAGGAAGTTGTGTTTTTTACTCTAAGGGAGTAAAACTCAAAGGAACAGATCAAACTGTGTTAATCTGCTCTATTGTAAGCTGCAAACATGAGCATGTCTGGCTAACTAGCTTACAACCTGCATCTAACTTAGTGTTATTTCTGAGGAAACTGAGCATTACATTAGCTCCAGTTCATTGGGTTGCAGATTAATTTAAACAAACCTAATTCACAACTTTCACATCCACTGTATCTCCCCACTGTGTGGACAGTGGATGTTATTATAGATCAGGCTAACATTAACAGCTCTGTCCCGCTCTTTATTGGAAGTTTACACTCCAGTGACCCCAGCAACTTAAGTTCACCAAGCACATTGATCAGTCCTTATCCTAAAAGCCTGTAGAAGTCTGTTGTAATGTAAAAAGTGAAACATTTCTCTATTTTTGTTCCAGTGTACAATGAGTACCCAGATGGTGCAATCATAGTACTCAAAAAGTTTAATGGGAACTTTGGACACTTCTCGCCCTCAGTGGTCACCATTTTGGCTACGTAGCAGAAGGGGAGGCACCATCAGCATTGTGAAAATGACAGCCACGAAAGCTGCTGGTCGTACATATGTTTTATGTTATATTTTAGCAGTCAAATGTTAGGACTAATGCTCCGACCAGTTGCAATTTTGGCAAAGAAGAAGAAGTGGTAAAATGTTGTAAAATGTTGTAATTTCCGGTAAGTGCACAATGGCCTTACTCAACACTACCCTGCCAAAATTAGCGCACTACTCCAGGAAGTAAACAGTGTACAACATAGAAGTGTACTAATGGAAGTATCCAAAATGAGACACAGCAATATTGTTTGTACCCATTTTTCCCATGTCTTAAGCAATCAAATGGATATGTGTTACGACCAACGTAAGGGGTACAGGGAAGTAACATAAAACCAGGTGGTAAGGTTAATAAACAAAGGTATTTATTAAATGAAAAGTCAAATTGTCTTAACAAAAGGAGGTGAGGAGCGAAGGGAACAAAGGGCGAGCGGATGCTGTTCAACAAAACAAAGAAATATAACATAAAGAGAACTCTAAACAGAGCCTATACTATTCTTATGGGTTAAACAAAACGAGAAACAAAAAAACCTCACTATCTAAACTCACTTAGCAATAACAAAAAACACATCAATAAACAGCACCCCTAAAACTAGTGAATCTAACAGAAATATTCTACGTGTACGATCAGTAACTATAATAAACTAAACCCTTTGCCCAGTCCCAGTAAACAAACAGAACAAACCTCCACAATCCAAGATCAAGTTAACCACTGTTAACATATACGGTTTACAACAACGAGGCGAGCTCACACACAAAACACAAGCCGCCCGGATGCTTTGGCGCTCCCGGTTTAAATGCCCGTGATGCTGGCAATTGGGCCCCGCTGATTGGCCGGTCCACCGAGGCTGCTGTCCAATCCCAGTCCTGAACGTCCTTGGGGACGCCGCCAAGCGCGCCCCAGCCTCTGACAGCCGGGCCAACCGGGAACTGGCATCCTCACACCTGTATTTACATACAGGGAATTCGACACATACACAGATATGCTGGGCGAGACGGCGGTGGCCGTAACACCCCTCCCCTTAAAACAAAAACATCTTTTTTGTTAAACAACAAATCACTTTTTTTTTTTTTTTGATATGATTTTTCTCTTTGTTTACATAATACCTGTCGACACATTTTCTAAACCTGAACAACGAATTAGCCCTCAGATATAGGCAACACTAAAACAAAGAGAGTGATTAGGAATGACAACGGGTGACTAATCTGAATAGAGTTGCGAATCAAGTCACATTTAACGAAGCTCATCCTATCTAACATGGGCGATGTCCTTGCCAGAAATAGCGCAGTGAAGTCGGGAACAGGGCTAAGGCAAGGCTCGAGGCTGTCAAACCCTTCTCTAGATTTGTACAGCCAGAACAAGTTTATCACAAACCCGCATATGAATAAACATCGGATTGTAATGCCTAACATTCGAGTAATTATCTGCGCAACGCGCCTACCAGCTACCGGTAGGGGTACCTTCTCAGTGTCAGCTCCCTGGGGAGACTCGGCATCACTCACACTCCCTACCCCAGTGCCAGCTCCCCCCAAACGAGTGTTTTCCGTGCGCTGGGGAGTATTCAGCTCTTCCGGCGCAGGAGTTACCCTAGCTCCTGCTACATCGTTGCCCATCAAAAAGGCAATACCTCTAACGGGTAGCTCATTACACACAGCGACAGGGAAGAAACCAGTAACAAGTTCTGACCTGAGGTGCACACGGTGCACAGGTTGGCGCATGCGACCCATCTCAATGCCGCGTAAATCGGTGCCATATCCACAAGCTGACTCCTTTGAGAACGGCAGGGTGGAGGCGAGGATGACCGACTGGGAAGCACCAGTGTCTCTCAAAATACGCACCGGGCGCTGGTCTGCTGGTTCACCAGTTAACGATACAAGACCATTAAACATGAACGGCTTAAAACCGTCACCACCAATTTTATTACCACCTATAGTGCTGGTGCCCGACTCTGTTTTAATCAGGCCGACGCCTTGAGGCTGCGGCTCACATTGGGACTGCAGTTGCTCTTTTCTTTTTAAAGCTAAACAATTAGCAATAATATGACCGGGCTTGTGGCAGTAAAAACACTCGCGGTCCTCTTTCTTGAGGCTCTGCAACTTGGGCACACCGCTTGGCCGTGTCGGCGCAGAGTAATGCTGCTCAATAGGGAGTGACGAGAATGCAGTCCTATGGGTCAATACAAACTCGTCGGCTAGCACAGCCGCGGAAGACAGTGACATTACTTTCTGTTCATTCAAATATATCACTATGCGCTCAGGCAGACATTTCTTAAATTCCTCTAACAGAATTAATTCCCGCAGGGAATTAAAATCGCTAGCCTTGCAGGCCGAACACCATTTATCAAATAGAGTGTTTTTTTCACGGGCAAACTCTACAAACGTTTGATTCGCGACTTTTTGATGATTTCTAAATTTTTGCCGATAAGCTTCCGGGACCAACTCATACGCTCTTAATATTGCCAACTTCACTGATTCATATTTTAGGCTCTCCTCTAAAGGGAGCGCTGACACAACCTCCTGGGCTTTGCCATGAATTTTACACTGCAACAGCAGTGGCCACACATCACCGGGCCACTGCAGAGCCAGGGCGATGCGCTCAAAGGCGCTGAAGTACGAATCCACTTCAGTCTCTCTGAATATAGGCACTAAAGCAATGTGCTTACTAATATCAAAACACTGGCTAGGTGAACTGATGGAGGGAGTAGACATACCTGTGGCACCGGCGGATTCACGCAGGGCGTGCGTTTCAAGCTCAAGCTGTCGCAGCCTCACGGCTTTGTCAGCCTCGATCTCGAGTTTTTTCACTTCCAACTGGTACTGTAGCTGGGCCTGGGCCTGCCTCTCCTGGGACTCACATTGGAGACGGGCAATGCGGACTTTAACCCTTGCCTCGGCTCTAGAGTCAGTGCTACCAGTTGAAAGGGGATCATACCGAGGCAGGGTGAATGGCGTCTTCAGCCGCTCACCTGCCATTGTCTCCCCTTCACCAGCCGCCACAGCATCCTGAGGTTCACCCTCAGGTCTCAAGCTGCTGTCCTCGCCCTTGCTAAGGGCGCCATCTTCCGAAGAAGCACCCTCAACCGGCCCTGTCGCCACCAAAACTCCCATCTCCATCAACTTACTAACAAGAAGAGCTTTTAGCTCCTTCTTACGTAGCTGTCTTGAATATGTGAGACCGAAGTAGACCGCGATTTTTCCTAAATCGCTTTTACGGCAATTATCAATTTGGTCGAGCGTTGGCTTGGTCACAAAAGCTTCTAACTCAAATGTCGCCATTTTTCTATCAACACAAAACAATCTGAAAATTCAAATAATATTCGCCTTTGTTCTCGGGTTTAAAAGGATCCCGGACGAGCCCCCATTTATGTTACGACCAACGTAAGGGGTACAGGGAAGTAACATAAAACCAGGTGGTAAGGTTAATAAACAAAGGTATTTATTAAATGAAAAGTCAAATTGTCTTAACAAAAGGAGGTGAGGAGCGAAGGGAACAAAGGGCGAGCGGATGCTGTTCAACAAAACAAAGAAATATAACATAAAGAGAACTCTAAACAGAGCCTATACTATTCTTATGGGTTAAACAAAACGAGAAACAAAAAAACCTCACTATCTAAACTCACTTAGCAATAACAAAAAACACATCAATAAACAGCACCCCTAAAACTAGTGAATCTAACAGAAATATTCTACGTGTACGATCAGTAACTATAATAAACTAAACCCTTTGCCCAGTCCCAGTAAACAAACAGAACAAACCTCCACAATCCAAGATCAAGTTAACCACTGTTAACATATACGGTTTACAACAACGAGGCGAGCTCACACACAAAACACAAGCCGCCCGGATGCTTTGGCGCTCCCGGTTTAAATGCCCGTGATGCTGGCAATTGGGCCCCGCTGATTGGCCGGTCCACCGAGGCTGCTGTCCAATCCCAGTCCTGAACGTCCTTGGGGACGCCGCCAAGCGCGCCCCAGCCTCTGACAGCCGGGCCAACCGGGAACTGGCATCCTCACACCTGTATTTACATACAGGGAATTCGACACATACACAGATATGCTGGGCGAGACGGCGGTGGCCGTAACAATATGTTAGAATGAAATAAGAATCTAATGTCATATTTACACCTAACCCAGGGTGCTAGCTAAATTAGCTTGCTACAGTCAGTAAATCTGCTAGCCAAAGTGGTCATTTCTAGCCAACAAAATGGTTGCCAACTAGAAGTAAGCTGCTGTTGAAATCAAGGACACATTGTTAAAAAAAAATGACATTCAAAATTACATACATTGTTAGGCTAAACCTGCCATATTATCTCAAATAAACCCCCTGTGGTTTCTCAACAGGAAACTAAATGAAGATGGATTTGACATTGTCTCCCCACTGCTCGAGTGAAACAACGGCCCAGCACATTGGAACTGATATCAAGCACGTTGGTGATATCTTTGATGATCCATCCCTCTCTCGGCGCATCTGTCCTTTAACTGCTAACAACTCATCAACCGGGACAATGTCTTCAATTCTGGGAGGGGATAATCACTGCAACTTTATTAACAATTTAGCAATGACCCAATAAGCTACATGACTCCATCATTAAGTCATCATTCTTACTTGAAAAAGTTGGCCCAGTAAAAACTAATTAAACTTCTGAAGACACCGTTAGCACGTCAGCCGTTGCCAAAGAGCCTAAAGATTCTCAATGAATGAACTGGCACACTAACCGTATGGATTCCTCCGTGTTCTCTGCAAGAGGTTTAGGAGGCTCCGGAGCACCATATGTTGTGTATCGTCACCTTAACCAGAGGCATATGTCCATGGTGTGTGTGTGGATGTGTCTGCATGTGTGCAAGTGCTCAGATGTGTTTACTTGAGTGTGTACATGCTGCATGGGTCTTAGAGGTTTTTGCTGTGGATATGATACTTCAAGGCTGAGATAGAGTCGCAGAACAGGTGGTATTTTAATGACATGCTCATGGCTTGCTTACTCTCCTTACTTCAGTGAAGAAAGAAAGAGGCCTCTTATAGAGCTTTCTCTCTGTCTCAAAATTCTCCTCGAGTGTTGTTGTGGGTGTGAATTCTAACTGGCTGAGGGTAAACTCTCTGCAAGCCTCTGGCTTTAATCTACATACAGATCTCTTTGATGTGCTGTCTTGGGAGCAACGGAAGGAATTACTCAGCCAACCTCAGAGCTCATTGCTCATGGCCAAGGTGACTGCACCTGGGTAAGGTGAAACGTTTTCTCAGCGTCCTGTGAACTCGGTCGGTGAGAGAGCTGCTTGTCACAGTCGATCTGCTCACAATTCAATATGATTGACCCGGGCAGGAAATCTTTAAGTTGCTCATGCATGGAAGGAGAAGGGGAGACGGCGGCACATCAAAGCATCAGGGATGCAGATTGCTCATGCATGCTAACATGTCAGCCAAGGTCAGGAGGAGTTGCTAAGTGACTGCTCCCTGTTCAGCCGCTGAGAATGAAAGTGGACATTTATTTAATGCTATTGTGAGGTGATTCTTTTAGCCTATGATTTTTGGACTTTATCTTTATTAGACAGTCAGTGTAGAGATAGACAGCAAAAATGGGAAGAGAGAGGGGCACCCCAACGGTTCAATACAGTTTTTTTTGACAGAATTGACATTTGCTTGAAATATCTGTAATACAGAGTGTAATACCACTGTGATTACGTAATTATGGACATGTATTTGTTATAGGGTGACCAGATCCCAATTCACCAGACGTGGGACAAAGACTACGTTTGTGTGGGACAATGTGGGACAATGTGGGATACCAATGCATCAAGGTAGTCTAAAAGAACTTTTAAAAAAATAAACATTTCTATTCTGCCCCTTTGCTTATAACATTACTATGCTTTGCCATCTGGTTGATTCAGTAACACATAACAGCCTGCAAATAAAAACTTAACAAATATATCTTATTTAAATGCAACTTTCCCAAGTTCTCTCACGTGAGAAAACATAGTAAGCATGGAGCTTTCATGCTATTTCACAGTGCCTCTCAAGTTAACACACTTGACTGTGTACAATCAAACAGAACAGACAGTCAAGGCTACAATTGTTCTTTCAAGTATTGTACTTTAATGTGCCTTTTCTCCAACAACAGCAAGCCACAACATAACCCCAGCACAACTCCAAACACCACATTAAAGTGTTTGCTCTAGTAGAACAATATACTGAACCACATATTCAAGCAGAACATGCACTGGATTAGGCTACATGGAGTACATAGGCTGATTATCTGAACAAAACAAAACTCACTCAGCTCAGAATCACATAGATTAACTACACAAAAGAAATGCATTTGAAAATGATCTGCATTTACTGGACAATGCCAACTAAAGTCACTACATAAAATAATAAATAAAATCAAAAATACAAATCAAAACTGGTCAGGAGGAAACAAAAACTTAAATAAAATAATGTTTTTTTCAGTTTTGTCCATCATAGTAACACAATCAATGCTCTTCCAGCACCAAGGAGAGCACCTGGCTGAATGTTTTTGAAGGTCTATCAAAAGTCTTTCAGTTCTCTCCATCACAGCAACAATTGCAGGTAGGCCGGGCCCACATAGACACTGCACTTTCAGCACCACAGAAAGCACCTACCAACAACTCTCCACAGAAGCAGGTGCAAGCACATCTGTAACTATGGATGCTGCCTTTGTACAACCACATGACATTTTCTGTGCAATCTCAGAGTCTGGAAACATGGTCGATGTTAGCTTATTACCACAGTCTTCTGACCTGTATGATAGGGAGTGTTTCACAGTGTGGTAAACGCTATAGTTCAGCTGCTGTTACCTTATCTGCGTTTGAATCTTGTTTGGGTTTTAGCAGGAACGTGTGCATAGACTGGGAAGCCTCCTTCGGAGCAACATGTTTTCTGTGAGTCTCGCATTGTCTGTGTCGTTTCACATCGTATTCACCTCCGTGTGAAACGGAAAAATGACTCAAGTAAACTTCACACAAAACTTTACCAGACTCGCCTTGCACTGGTTTCACCCAGGGATAGATAGTTTCCCAGCCTTTATTATAGCTGTATTTCCTCTTCTTAGCCGTACGGGTTGCGCGTTCCTCCATGTCTCGCGCTGCATGCCGTTCTGACCTGATTTGCATTGTTTCTTGTTGGTGGGCGCGCCCTTAACCTGCGTCCGCATCCCAGTTTGATTGACATGATCAAACAGCCCGCCTCGCCCCCTGATGACAGCCCTCACTGCTTTCTCCAAACAGCAATTTGATAAATGCCAGATTATAAAACACGCATTTCAAAACTGGAGTCTGACTGTCAATAATAATGCGGGACAACATCTCAATTTGCGGGACGTGTGAAAAGTAATGGAAATGCGCGACTGTCCCGCACAAAGCGGGACATCTGGTCACCCTAATTTGTTATGATAAAGCCAAAAGCCAACAAGTCAACAACTTTGCTAACAGGCAAACATTAAGTAAGGTCAGCAACACACACAAGACGTAGCAGCCAGCTAACATTACTTACTAGTCCAACAGCAAGAAGCTCAGCGCAACTTCTGTCTTTCAGCCTTTTATTTCTCCAAGCTCTAGCCAACGACTAAAAGTCAGCCTCAGATTTACTCTTGTCCGGTGGCTTTTTGTTCAGTCATTCTTAGCTTTTCTCTTAGCTTCCTTCGCCAATGTCCATTCCATTTTTTTACCTCTGTCATTATGGCTGAGATTGCTAAGGCTGGTACATTGCTTGGTTACCATTTGCTCAACTCAGGTTCTATCACAACACCGGCTCCCCTCCCCTTCAACATTTGCCCATGCCATGGGCCTGAAAACTCCTCTTCCCAATGCTTTAAATCGACAAATACTAACACTCCCCCCAGTGTGCTGAACTCACAGTCCAGGCGGCCCGGCTAACAAACTAAGCTAACATTAGCTAACAGCAGCTATAGTTCACAGCAGCTTACTGTCCATAATTAAACTCTGGAAATTGCAGAGAGTTGATGTGCAGCAGCTGGAGAACATCAGAGGGAAAACCAAAAGACATTTTCATCCAAAATCAGTGAAATACTTAGTGGTGTGTGACTTAGTTGGTGTGTAGCCCGCCACATGCCCAAGTTCAGCTGGGATTGTCTCCAGCGCCACCATGACCCTGATGAGGATAAGCACTTACAAATAATGCATGGATCGTATTTTATGGTAGAAAAGTTACATAATGTTGCTTTAATATATATTTTTTTAAGCTTAAAGTGGCCTAAAAATACAATTTGTTTTTATTTGACCAATAGTCTCCTCTCCTTCTGCTGTCGGTGTGTTACTGTTTTTCCCCTTGGCTACAGAAAACAAAGATGACCTCTGAGGAAGCATCCTACACACTGAAAATTGTTACCCCAAGTTACCCCAACCAGGAACCTAACATTACAACGTAAACAAGTTAGCAGCTGTTCCCTTTTCTTCTGCCCTGAACACTATGCATCTTGGGTTTAGCACCGATGACAGTTGTGATTGGTTTAAAGAAATCCAAACAAGTCAGTCAGTTCTCCTATAGCAGAATGACAATGGATGCAGCCAGATCATCCTCCAGCACTGACACACCACTGTGGAGATAGGTCTCGCTATGTGAGACTAATATTGTTATTAGATATACTGTATTTCATATATTATTGATTTCTATAAATAATAGAATATACCACCATAGACTATTTGAATCAATGGCTTATACCTGATTTTACCTGTTGTGACAGGTAGTTAATAAATAATGGATTGATAAGTATTTTGGCTTTTTGCTTTAGTGGTTTGAGTCACCCAAAATTGATTTTTCAACACAGGTCCCCTATCTAATCAAGTTAGGTATGTGTTCCTGATAAACAGAGAGTGTGTGTGTGTGTCTCTGTGTGTGAGTGTGTATAGGTGGGGGCTGGTGGGTAGGTTAACAATTTGCATTTTGAATGTTTTCTTTCCCAACGGGTTTTATTATTAACCATAAATGAAGAGATTGTGTTTAAAGCTGGGGATTGAAAGGCGCCTATATTTTCCATGACCAAACACAATTGATGTATTCATTACTTTTCAGATATGCATGATAATAAACACAGTGCACTGTACATGCTAATGGCCTCTAGCGCACTGTTTGGGTTTCAACCATCACGGCCAGTTCAGTGGAGAACAAAGAGGTCTGTGGCTGTAATTTAATTGTTTTTGAAGCTTTATATGTGGGAGGTTTATGTGGAATACCCATAGCGTGGTTTTGTTTATCTGAGGCACTGGCTTGAGAAGATGACTGAAAGCTGCTGAGCACAAAAGCTCTCTCTGCTCCCTCACCAGGCCCAGGAAACCACAGTGTACTGCTTCAAGATGATCAGTGCTACATGCGCCTGTTTCACAGGGTGGCAGCAAGCTTTTTGTTTGTCCGTCCTTTCAATTCTCTTAATAGAAGAGTTCGTAAATCAACATTCCCGTCATCTCCCGCTCTCCCACCTTGCCTTAAACGCATCTTCAGAACCCCTCATGCTTGAACGTGGAGCTCCCCGAGTTGAGTGCGAGTTACGCCACCAATCTTTGTTGGGGGACCGAAAAGGGTTTATTTCATATCATGCTCCATAAACCAGCACTAAACCTGGGAGGGCGAGCAATCAGGAGGTGAACACATTGTGGGCTGAGGGGATTCTCCAACATGGCTGCACCTCCAACTCCCTCGCGTTCACGCCAAGCGTTAAATCAAAGATGGGGGAGCTGGCTATATGCAGGGCTTGAGATTAGTGCTGGAGAAATGATTCCATGCTAATTGGAAAAAGAAACCTGACTACACCTTATAAGCACAAAACCTATTATGCGGCATTAAAGTGAGAGAGAGTGGGAGAAATTGAAAATGTGATGAATACAAATGACGACAGAGTTTAGAAGCGAGTGGGCTGAACTTCTGATGGATGGATCAGCGTATTAGGGGATGAAAGTATTCAGAATGAAAATCACAAAGTATCTCTCCTGCAGCTCGAAAGCAGCAGGTTGGGATATTGGGTCGTCAGGAGGGGTATCTTGAGTTGAGCCATTAGGTAGGATGAAAGGTTGGTCTCCTAAAAATCGATGGATGTATCTCTCCTGCTCTGCCATTACAACACCTGGCACAAAAGGACAGCGGATTTCATCATTTCATGATCGTGCCCTCAAAAGCTATTCTGTGTGAAAGGAGTGGTTATAATGTACTGAAGAGAGACGAGGAGCTGAGAGAACCTTGGGAGAAAATAGAAAACCATGCCGACAGTGTCGGGGCTAGTAATGGGCAGAGGTTGGGCTGAAAGGTTGGGGTTGTACACTTAATTCAAGCTGACAGGGTAGGGGATAAAAATGGGTTTCTCTCTCTCTACAGCCAACTAAAGGGCCAACCCTGTCCAATCTCTTTGATGGAGAGAGGTGCGCACCCCTCCTCCCCCTGGTAAAGGGTGAGACAGGAGTGAGAGGGAGGTGCTTTATTGAAGGTGAAAAGTTGCAATGTTTTCTGAGTGGACAGCCTCAAGGGCAGCTGGCAAGAGATTAGAGGATGTTAGTAGAAGGCAATGGGCTGTACCTTCCACTCATAATCCTCCCACATGGGAACGTGAGCATGTATCTGTGAGTGCTCTTAACCTGATGCTATCATTGACATTACATCCCCTGGACTATGAAAAACAGCATTTACTGCTCAGGTAAATATTTTGTTTCCTTTTTTTGACACTGAAACTTACTTTAATCTACTCACATTTTTTTTCAGTCTTTCCCCCTAACCTTCCACGTATCCCCAAACCACAGGACAGGATCTCTAAATGCACTTTACTGCATAAATATGTTGGAAATTTTACACGACAGGCTCATGTTTGAATAAACTCCCAAGTCATTTTTTTCTGTAAAAGTTGCCAATTTTAGTAAGCTGTACCTGGTGATATTTCTCTAACACTTCCAGCATGGTTCAGTCAAAACACTGTCACTTTTAAAAGTGAAATGTGAAATATAAACTGCAATGACACGGCAGTCATTATGCCTATTTCTTTAGAAAAGCATAGAACATTTTCGGACATGTTTGGAGAGAACACTGGGAATCAGGCTTCTGCTAAAACATAGCCGCCACTCAAAAGGTGGAAGATGGTTAATCTAGTTTGCTGCTAAGTCCCACTAGAAAATACTCAACTTTTTTCTATATATGTAATGTGCATATAGCGATGATATACAGACTATATGATTTTACACATTTCAGTTTGACTTTAAAGGAAACACAAGACTACATGAACTATAGACAACATTTTGGGTTTTTTTCTTGTATTGTGAATATTTGGAAAAATATGTTATTAGGCTAAATGTTAATGGTTCAAATCAAACCAATGATGTGTGATAAATTACATCTTTAGCAAAAAAATCTTAAAATATATATTTTTTAAAACCATTATTCTTTCAATGGCACAATTTGAAGTCAATTTAAAGTTGGTTCTTTCGTCAGATCGGTCTGTTTTGAGTGTTTTCATCCCTCATATTCACAATGGTCACTATTTTTAAAAAAAAAAATAAGATAAGTTTAATTAAAATAAGTTTAATTATCCATCACTGCAACTTTTGAGCGAACTGAGAACACTTTCCCCCCTTGATGACATTACTTTCCACTTCCCTGTGATTCTATCAAATGCCAAAATATTACATGAGCATTGCGACTCTATCCAGAATGGTTCTGTCATGTGAAGCCAGCAGTCTGACAGTTTTCATGTTTGACGAGGGCTTAACACTTAATTCCAGATGTGTAGTTATCCGAGTGTGATCATCTTGGTATGCAGTAAACTGGGTTGCTTAAGCTCAGCATCACAAAACATTTTTTTCATTCTTTATTTTGCAGCAAACTTGGCATAATAATGAGGGGAGGGTTTTTTTTGACTTCTATTTGCAATTTTCTCCAGGTGCTCTGCCTCTCATCGCCCACCCATGACAATAATTGTTGCTTTCTTCACAGGGACGCTTTGAACAGGTCTCTCAGAACAAGGTCACCCAGGAAGACATCCTCTCAGTGTTTTATGTATCCATTCATGTGGCTCTCACATCCTCTTTGAACAACCAAGGCTCTTTTGTTTACAGTTCCATTAATATGTACTTATTATGTGCCCATAATGTCTCACCCTGCTTCTTATGCAGCACACAAAGAATCATATCCACATTTCTTTTTCCACTGTAACCCATCTTCAAATTCACTCATTCTGTTGTAGATTTATTAAACGTATTTAAACTTGAAGTGGGTGAATTTAAATTTTTTTATTTTTACTTTATTGACCAGAGAGAAGACCAGTGCTACAGCCATGAGAGCTTAATGAACTCCTCTGAATGCTCTGTTTTTATACTGTACATACTGTATATACACATAAAAGTACTTTTAATACCGCTTTTGATGGGGATACCTTGGATATCTTGTCAACAGAACTCAGTGTTAGCAGTATCCCAGCATTCAATAGTGAAAGGTATCCTTGAATACATCATATCTGATGAATAAAGAAGCTCCAGCAGTACATGAGTACTGTGACTAAAGGATGTACAGGTTGTGAGGATTAAACCACATCTTGTGCATGCATTTTAGGCTCATTTAATCCGCATTAATAATCCTGTTTGACGAGTGATATTTGGGTAAAATATTTAGATTTTAAAGTTTACTGAATGTCCATGTTTACAATGAGACTTTCATGAACAAACACTGCTCAACACTATTAATTTGGTGCCCCACAGAAGAGCTGAAAAAACATGTTTGTTTATATTTCTAAATGATTGTATTTGCACACCAGTAACTCAAACGCTATTTATGCTACATAAATTATATATAAAATATGCATAATTTTATGATGAACATGACTTAAAAAATGCCTTTGATTTGTGTCTTACATGCAGTTTTAATGCAAGGGATGACTAATGTGTCAAATAGTGTAAAATATGTGGAAGATGTCTGATATGACTTCTTATTTATGTTTAGATTTGAAATTTTGGCTAAAGGCAGTCCTCTATTGACATCCATTGTTTTTATGCTGTATAATAAATGTACTTTTAAGTAACTATTGCACACTGATCATGATGATGCATGTAAAGTACAGTACATGTACAGCTTAAAAGATAGTTTTTGTTTGTTTGTTTGTTTGTTTGTTTTTTTAAAAATGTACCATTCACTTCCACTGTATCTATAAGTCTGGGTTTTCAAGTATAACATCAGAAATCATGCCAATCAACATCAGTGCACACATTTTTCTTTTCTGGAAATGTTCAGCCAGTGTAGCTCTACAGACAAAGAAAGGAAAAAAGAAACCAACTGACTTTTAAGAATCAATAAGATGTGGATAAGTGAAATACGTATCAGTATAAATTACTGTAAATATCCGTCCAATTTGCATTTTCCATGTCTAAAAAGCATTTCATCTGAGGAATTTCCTGCCCAAACTTGTGTTGCACCAGATGTGTGTGTCTGCATCAGTATATTTCTGAATCATCTGTCTGCCATGTGTGGATGCTGACAGCAACAGCACAGCAGCTTCCTTCACTCGTTATGATCCACATGCTGCCCGTAAACATCTGACCAGTTTTCCTTCTCTTCTTCTCTCGTCATGACACTACACTTGGCAACATAAAAAAAAAAAAAAAAAAAAAAAAAAAAACACCACAGCTGATGATCACTCTTCATCTATAATAAAGCACAAATTTGTCGACATGGTGATAATTATAAGAAATTTAACGGAGGGACTGCATGGGGCAATGACTTGCCATAATTGCAGCGACCATAAATGCATGCTTTATTGCCTTTATAAAGTATTCATGCTCGATGGTTGATGTGCTCAGAATGTTTCACGACAGCAGCACTGATACACAGCATGACTGATCAGAGTAATAAAATCTAAAAAAGGGCAACTGGAGGATAATTCTTAGGAGTCAAAGTGGCCGAGGTACCACTCATTTAACATAGTTGAGTTTTATATTGCCATTTCAAAGTATTTCTAGTTGCTCTGTATGTAGAAATACATCTATCCAATTTTGCACAAATCTCTCAGCTTTTACTATCCATTTTGAGCTGACGAAGTGAGCTGCAAAGGCTGTGTGAGTCCTCAAAGATAGAATGAAGCAAAAGCCCAGAGGAAATAAATGCTCTTTGGCTTAGAGACGGGGATGACAAACTGCATCTCTCCAGGTTATTCTAGGACCTCTGTGTAATGACTGTGAAGTCAAACTGACCCACCTTTTCTCCAGTGACGCAAAGCTGGATGAGGAGTGCATCTCATTTGTATAATTACTTTAACGAAAAGAAGTCTACCTTCACATCGCTGCACAAAATATTCCAAATTAGCATTTAAATGAAGCTTCCGTTCTTTCTACATAAAGAAGAACAAAATATTAACCATCAAATTAAAGTGTTAATATTGTGACATCCAGGAACACTGTGTGTTGGGGACTTGTGTTCTTTCATGTCTGGTCAGGACTCGACTGAGTCATTTAAAAATCACAACTTTGAGATGAGTGCACCTTTTTCTTCATATTAGTGACAGTAAGTGAGAGGGGACCATGATCAGGACTCTTATTTCTCAAATTTTCTGATTCTTAAATCAATAAATTCATACATGACATTTTGATTACACCCTCAAGAACCCATAGTGCCCCGGAGCACCCATTCTATAGTTCACTATAGCACCTGGGAGCACCAATCAGTTTAAAATCTGTGTATCACAGCACTGAAAATAAAGTGCTGAGCTTTGTATTGTAGGTGGTTTAAAGAGTCATCAGTCTCTGGAACTGGAGAAATGCATCATTACATTGATATCTATGATTTTTTTCACTGTAAATCTAAAAAGTTCCCCAGATTTACAATCTTATGGAAGCTGTAAGATTGTGTTGTAAGCGACATCCTGACCCACCGTGTATAGTGGAAGGCGAAGAACACATTGTGAGTTCAAGTGTTTTGCTCACATCACATAATCACCATCAGTAAACAGCAGGACGTACGCAGCTGGGGTTCTGCAGGGAAGAATGACTGGGTCGCAGTGACTTTTACACATAAACTGAAAGTTTTTTTCTTATGTAGTTGTAACTGTTTGTTCTTATAAAAGGAAACAGCTATTTACAACAGTTTAAGTGCTATTTGTTTTTAATCTCTGATGGGGTTTTTTAAGATTTTGAATCAAACTCTGTTTAAAAAGCTAATGCTACTAATGCCACAAATTTAGTATCAAATTAAAGAGGAAGTTGTGTCGTTTTTTTTTTTTTTTTACATTTTTTTTATGAAAACAACCTGTGATTGTCAATTTCTTTCTGTTTTTGAGAAAGGGCTGTTTGTTTAGTCGGAAAACAATACTCATGTGAGTTCTCAGTGAACTGCAGCAATATTCTACAATCATGCTCGTCCAGAATAGTGCACTCATATGTTAGAGTATGGATACTCAAGGGAGAAACTGATTAACAGATTTTAATTTTCTATAAAAATTCAGTGTGGAGAATAAAATTGCAGCAAGTCACATCACTCAGTGACTCAGACAGACAGTGTCACTCTAGGATTTACTGTCAACTTTAAGAATTTATTAAATGATTTCAGGATTAATCGATAGTCTGTTAATGTTAACAGACTGCTAATGTTTTTCTAATCCTTTTTCCCACATTAATTAATTCATGTGTTGAATATTGTGGTTTTGAAGATTATCCAACAAAAAATATTAAATATTAAAAAGGCTGATGAGCATCATGGTTAAATATTAAATAAATGCTAAAACACATTTTCTTCAGTTTCTTAATTAAGGATTTTACAATATTTTCATCAGAATCTTGTGTTTGCCAGGCTGTTGTGAGTCAGGTGATAAAACCACACATCCTTCACAATCCTTGCTAAACAATAGATGAAACTTAACTTGATATGTTTAATAATTATTTGAATCCACCAGTAAATAACTTACATGCGTTCAACTATACAATTAAAATGGTATAATTTAATAATTGATTCCTTACTAACTTCATAAACAGGATACATGATATTAATGCATAACTTTAAAATATTTTACCGCTACTGAATTTGTGTTTTTAATAATCTCTCTAGATAATAAGTGGTTGGCAAAATTTAACAAATGTTAAACAGTTTGAGTGTCAAAACTGTAATTTAAGATGTAATAAAAAGGCAATACAACAATTAAACAATTAAAAACAAAACATTACTGTTAAGTTTCCATTGTTCAGTCTTAGTATTAGGCTGGAGGTGTTTCACAGAGCAACAGCTCATTAGGTCATTATTTTTTCATCTTTTACTAAAGATGGCCATTGTAACGTGTTGTGGACATACCTTAGTACCAATGGAAGCTGTAGATAAGCCCATATCCAATGCAGCACTACAACAGTAAACAAAATATATATATATATATATATATATATATATATATATATATATATATATATATATATATATATATATATATATATATATATATATATAATATTTTATAAATATATAAAAACTTTATATTTTAATTGTAAGCAATGAGGGCTGAAATTTATGTGCCTGCAGTGTCTTTAAAACCACTCAAGCCTAGTTATCAATGCGCCCTCCATTCCACTTTGGCACGCATCACTACTGTACATCAGATGTTAAATTGGCTGTCTCTCAGTACAAGCCGAGAGCGCTTTAGACTGGGGTTTATCCATCAAAGAGTATCTTAAAATGACTGGATATTTCAAAATTACACCAATTACAGCTCAGTGAACAGAATACAGGCAGTGCTGATCTTGAGAATACTTCATATCACTAAAACAAGGCGAAACAGGCAAAATGAAATGCACTGGATGCATATACTAGATTTTCACTAGCAGCATCTGCTCGGACATTTCTTAATAGATGTGAAATCTGCATCTGGTATAACTGTGCTCTGGTTTCATACTTATGTCACTGAATGGATTAAAAATGTATTAACCAAGTGATTTCATATTCAAGCTAAATTTGGTGCTGTTCAAACAGCAGCTGAAGGTCAGATCTTCTGCACAATTTCTGTCATGCTTGGGTTTCGAATCGGTTTTAAGCAGTAGTGTTGTCCTGAGAATCAGCAGGAGGGAGAAATAATGAGATACGCCAATCTAGAGGAGCGCACACGGGGGCTATAGAATGTGCCGTTTGGTTGTAATGATAGCTCAGATGAATATGTTGAAAAAAATATTATAAGCCCTTTAAGTGCTACTTGTTTATTGCTGTCCACAGGATAGCAAGTTGTGAGTAATGTTTGAATTTGTGCAAAATTAATGAGCATTTTGTATGACTTTAATTCAGTTTTATTATAGCTTGGTGATCTTACATATAGATGCATCTGGAAATCAAAAACATACAAGTATTTCTCAAACACAAATCTCTAGTCTCTGGCAATCATCACCCCCCTGAGGCCCTCAGTGGGTGTGATGCAGCCTTGGCCCCCTTTGGCAGCAGGCTGCCTCCTGGCAATCAATGCTCATTTTACTTACTCATCCACACCCCTCACATTGATCTGTGTCATCCTGGACATCCTGCATGCAGGCAGCAATTCAACACTGCTTTTCTATCTAGTCCGAAGCACAGATGGTCTACATGGACCCAGGAGAGAGGACTTGGTGTTCCAGGTCTTCAATAGTAAGATCAGGGGAGGATACTGGGCAATGTGAGGCCACTGGCAGCGCTTAGCCAGACAGACTAAATGATAATGTTCCATAATGGTTTGTACTTGGATGGATAGGCAGGTGGGTGGATTAGTAAAATGGGTGGGTGAATGGACCAGTGCATAAAAGATGGATGGAAATGGGGTGCCATAGTGATGAGGGAGGTGGAGCTCAAGAAATCACTACCATTATCTGCCCCGCCAAAGAATATAACACAGTAATTCAGGGAACGTTCAGGTGTCATTTTTACCCCAACAAAGGTCTGGAGGAGTGCTGCAAATCTATATCCAGTGTTACACTCTAGTGCAGAATGGTGAGGATCTATAGGGGTGCAAAGGGTAGATTAGCAATCATGCCCATGGTTGACTGGACGTTAATTGTTATTTGATAATTTAGATGAGACATTAAACAGATTCTTCAAAGTTAATTAGTCGAACTTCTTTCCTCCGTAATGTGTTTGAGACCATCAGCTGTGTTGTTCAGAAGTAGTGGCATACAGTAAATAGACATAATTGACTACTGTAGTAATCCATATTATGGCAAGAACCACTCAACTAAGTGAAGAGAACGACGAACCATCATTAGTTAGAGACATGAAAATCAGTCAATCTGAAAAAAAAAAGTAAAGAACTGAATGTTTCTTCAAGTGCAGTCACAAAAAAACGGTAAACACTATGTGAAAACTCTCTTGAGGGCCGCCCCAGGAAAGGAAGACAAGGTTACCTCTGCTGCAATGGAGAAGTTCGTTACAGTTATGAGCCTCAGAAATCACCACTTAATACCACCTCAGATTAGAGCTCACATAAAGGCTTCGAAGTGGCCTTCATGATTGAACTGCTGCAAAGAAACCACGACTGTCGCAGAGAAGGTGAATGGATGGTATTTGCGTGTATGGTTCCCATTGTGAAACATGGAGGAGGAGGTGTGATGATGTGGGGCAGCTTTCCGGGTGATCTATTCACAATTCACAGCACACATAACCCACATAGCTACCATAGCATTCTGCAGAGACATGCCATTTCATCTGGTTGGAGCCTAGTGGGACAACTGCCAGGTGCTCAATATGTATGGCAACTCTTTCAAGACTGTTGGAAAACATATGTATGTGTACACATGTTTCTTATTTTTAAATTCCCAAGTTCCCATTCCAGTAATAAAATCTATTTCCTATGTTCATCCTATCTCTTGAGCTCTTCTTCCACAGTTACCCTTAATACTGTACTGTACTGCACTGCTAGAAGAAATACTATCAACCATCATGGCTTTGAAAAGTCCACAACCTTTTAGGCTAAACACAAGGTTTTACAGACAGATCAGTTTTCTTCTTTTCACAACAGGAACAAAACATCTTAATATGAAAAAGCAGATTCTGTGAATAACAGACATATCATTGATCTGACTGGTGAGATTGTTGAATTCCATAAACACTTGAAAATAATGAGCCGCTTCACAGACAAATGTATCACTGTGGCCTGCATAACAATGTGTATACAAGAGAAACTTCAAGTACCTTATATTTGTTTGTGTCAATTTTTTCTCATTTTGCCCGCATCACTTTTTGAAATGTGTGTGACTCCTATGAATAAAAGAGAAAGAACAAAAAACAGATTCAATATTAGTAGAGGCACAGTTAAGTCCCTGGGCAAACTCTTGAGTTGCCATTTCAAATGAGGTCACTTTCTTCCCCTTGGATTCTAATGACGTTTATTGATGTCTTTAATAAGTTTTTCCTTTCTGTTGGGTATTAATGGACAGTGCGGTTCTGGGGTGGTGCTCATGGTGCCACGAGGAACAGAACAGGGAGACAGATGGGGAGAGAGCAAGACAGACAGAGATTGAGAGAGAGAAAGTGGAAGGGATCCCAAGAGTTTAGTCATACTAATCCCTTTGGCCGAGAGCTGTGAGTCAATTATTCTTCATTTGTCTTTTATCTTGCCACTACTGCCTGGGAATGGTGCTCCTCCAAGGCCTGTCAGGCACTTATTGATGCTGTCTGGCCTGAAGGGTTCACACAATTCTGAAGACGGGACCAGGGGCATGCAGGGTCCAAGGGGGTAATTGTGTCAGGAATTGGGGTTAGTTGCTGAACGACTACCTTGTCTTGGCTTGTAAAAAAAATGACAAGATGAAGCTATATCTTATCTATCTCCTATAACTAAAACTGAGGAAAGAGTGTTTGGCAGCGTTACAGTTTTGATTAAATGTATGGGAGTGAACTCTGTTTTGTGTTTGGACATGATACAACGATATTAATCGTGACACTGGACACAGCTGCTGCTGCAGCTGGACTGTTTAGTGTCAATGTATACTTATGTGTATGATGTCATAGAATAGGATATGTCAATTGTGATTAAGATCAGAGTGTGGGAAATATGTTTATTTCATTTCTTTTCAAGAGTTAGATGAGAAAATTTATACCACTCTCATATCTGTTCAGAATGTATGATGCTCGGGCCAGAAAACAATAATAATGGAAAGTTGCTATGGCCACACAACTGTTTTTTGCTTTTTTTCCTTCATGTTTTCTGTTTGTGTACAGATTAAGCAAACAAGCTACAATATGTTAAAGTGAACTTTAGAAGTGTTGAACGCTTATTTTTTAGCTTTGGAGCAAGCAAGGCTAGCCGTTTCCCTCTACATCCAGTTTTTAAAGATAAGCTAAATGTCTTCTGACTACAGCTCTATATTTAGTGTTAAATTTCCTCATTCAACTTTCAGCAAGTTATATTTCAAGTTGTATTCCCAAAAATGTTGAACTATTCCATTCAGGATGCAAAGAAATATCCAAAACAAAACTAGATCAGGTGTTTTTGTTGTAGATTTTCATCCTCAGAGGAACAACAGCATCAGTTGTTTCATCAAGTGTCCTTAAAAGACATACGTTTACGCTCAAGTGACAAGAAGTAATTATGACGGGAGCATAGGAGGGAGTCTATAGTGATATTATAGTGTGACAAAGTGAACAAAGGGAGGAAGTCGGGGTGGAGGGTGTCGTCTTGCCGACAACAGATCAGAAAACACTTCTATGTGAGGTTTTAGAGGGTATGGTCAGACAAGATATTTTAATGTTTAACTTGGAGGACTGATTTGACTTGTACTGTAGCGTTTATACGGGTCATGGGGTCAAACATATGTCTTGAGGTCACTGTAGGGACAGTGTTAAATTTTAGGTCGTGAGGTTAAGCTGTGGTTTGTCTAAACCCATGTGTATCTTGGACTATTTCTTATTGTGTATTTGTCACATTCTTCTCCTCCGCCTCAGTTGGCTCTTCCTGTCATCATGTTGTCATGATGGTGAGGGCTCACACACACACACACATAAACACGCACACGTCACATGCCCCCGGCCTGTCACTCAACTACAATACATCAGCATACAGTGCCACGCTGGCTGCTAGTCTGCCAGCTGAAAGAGATGCGAGAGCTGTCAGAGATTCAAAGACAGGTCTTTTGGCTCAGTGTGGTCTGCAGGAAATGTGTTGATCAATGTGTTCCTCACCTTAGACCACATGGACCCTCCGTCAGAAACATGTGGTTCATAATTTATAGAATTATTAATTGAATTCCAATGCTTGCCTCCACTTTATTATTACATTACAATGTGTTAAACAGTATCACGCTTCATTCTGTTGTGTCAAGTCTGAGTCATATCATGTTGATGTTGGCTGCTTAAAGATGCATTTGTTGTTTGGATATGGACCTGATAATCATCGTCATAGTGGCTGAGCTCCAAAATGACAAAAATCTGTCACCATGGCTGTGGGCTGATAATGAGGCTTTAAATGGTGCAGCATTGGTTTTTTTCAAAACAGCCCCAGTTAACCTTTAAATGTTATGACTATAAAAGGATTTACCAGACCAGCGTGTCAGTAACAAATCTGCTGATTTCCTCGTGGTCAACATATCAGCTCTATCCTCCATGTGTCACATATTCTTTCTGTAGCGCCTCCGCTTTCATTTATTCTAAAAATCTGTGTGACAACACAGAGTAGAAAGGCTAGTTAAAAGGGTGAAAATGGTGACAGACAGCCAACAGAGTGATGGAGAGAGAGGGAGAGAAAAAAAAGAGGGAGAGGCGTCCTGCTATGAAATACCTCTTTGATGCTTCAGTACAACCTGAGATGAAACGTCTGGTCTTTCATCTCCAGTTTTTGAGAGAAATATGGATGAAATGTCTCCATTTTTGAAATCAGTGGAATTTGATTGATAACAAATCAGTTGTTTTGCGTTTTTTATTTTAAAAGCTGAAGAAAATGCACAATCAGTTCTGCTTCTACATTTGAGACTTCCTGAATTTATTCAGAAGATGCTTTCTCCCATCATCCTTCATTGCCACAGTCCCTTCATAGAAGACCATTTAGACGGCATTTTGGACTTATTATGGTCAAAGGAAATTTCCAATATTCTCTCTTTTAGGTCCATTTTTGGTGTACCAACTCCTGTCTGGTGCAGTGCAGGAAAAGAACGCTGATGACAGTGAACCAAAACAGTAAAGTTGCAGCTGAACAGTTGAACAGCTGAAACTGTACAAAATATACAAAAGCAGCATAACATTGAATTTTTCAAAAGGGTCTCATGTTTAGAGCTGGATACTTATTCTTTTTTTCACTGCAGTCTGTCCAATTTTTAAAGTTAATTTAAAAAGCGACAAAGATATTTCTTGCCCCATGTTGCTATGCCTACAGTGCACAAATACTAAAAAAAAACCCCAGTGTGATCCATTTCCAAAGACATGCTGCGCAGCAGAGGAAGCGGAGAAATAAATGAGACCGATGACATGTTCAAATTCATGAATGGGGCAGGCTTCATGCAAGATGTCATCATGACCGATGTCATTCTAAGTTTGGCTCTTATTATTCTTGAAGACGCAAACATGGAGCAGATGGAAAAAGGGTCACAAAAGGGTCGTCTGACTATAAAAATATAAAGCAGGGTTGGATGCGTATTAATGCAGAGTTTAAGACCAGACAGCTACTTAACTTAAGGGTTAGGGGTTAGCTTTAGATACCTGGATCTTTTGAAAAACATCATGTTCTGCTTTGCCTGCACTGAAAACAAATATTCTGTCTGTCTATTACGATTTTGCGCTGACATTTGATTTTTGACATGTGATTCCCTCTGCAGAACATGGTCTGTTATGTGACTACTTGTCCACACCAATCATGTCACTACTGATCATGTGACTGCCAACATGTATAAGAAACAGCCCAAAGGCGACTATTCTGCATTCCACCTCATAATGAAAGCCTGAAACGCCTTAATGGCTGAAATGCGTAGGAAATGACTAAATAGTCAAAAGATATTAAAGGCTTTTTAAATCTCTACCTTCTTGAATGCCTCAGATTTCTTCCACAGACTGAAGAGGGACATCTTTTTCATATTCAAGCAGCACTCCATGCAGACTGTTTGGTGACTAACTACTGAACCTGATTATAGTGTTTCCTTTTCCCATTAAAAATGATTTACATAAATGATTTAAACAGTTAAACAGGCTTTTATTTTGAAATATAAAGAGAAACATCATTTACTCTGTACCCTGTGATTATCTATGAATACACCTTAAATTTATATGGTAAAACAATTATTTGTTGTGTTTTTATAGTATAGGAAAAAAAACTTTGCAAAGGACAAATGCTACTATATTTTTTTCTGAATTTCATACAAAGCACAAAAAATAAATGACATTTTGCAACTAGACTGAGTAATTTACTCCACTTAATTACCAGACAGTTGATGCACTGTGTGTTTTGCTGTGCCATTTTGAGAAAAATAACTTTGGTGTGTGTGTTTTTTTTGTACTGTTTTCCTTCTTTATTGCGTCCCTCAATGAAGTATTGATTTTTTTCCTCAAACAAAGCAGAGAGTTGGAAATGAGTATCAGTCAGTCGCTGTGGGAGTTTGCTCTGAGGAAAACTAATGTGTGTGTGCGTCTAAATTCTCCTTATGTGACCTTTTTCCCGTGCACAAAATGACTAATTGGTGAAGAGGCAGAGCGCTCTGCCAATTATAAGGTATGACTTATGAATTTCAGATTTGTTGATTTGCATGAATTAGCTTCAGGCTTTTCACGCACAAAAGTCACGGCTCATAGCTTTCTATGTGATGCAAGCCAAGCTGCTGTCCAGCGTCTAACCTCCTTTGGTTAATTCTGCTGGAGCTGGGGAACGCCAACAAAATCAGTCAGAAGTTTGTCCAAAATTTAAGTTTCATGCACCAAAAGTTTCCATTTGCTACGTCGTTTATGGTCAATGAGGAAAGGAAAAGAAACCTGACATGCAAAGGGAAGTGTTAGTTACAGGATATTCTGTGACATATTGGTTTAAATATGGCTAACCTCAGGCTCACCACTCCTGGTGTCACCATTTATCCAATCAGAAGTGCATTTCCTGTAAACCCTGTTGCTTCCTGCCACATGGAGGATATTGCCACTGCTGCCCTCTCTCTATGGCAGCGCTCCACATGTTTGTTTCACATTTCGCTTGAGAGGATATGCAGGTTGTAAGTGCTTTTTCACACAAAGTGAACTGATGGCTGCCAGTCCTCTTGTCAGTGGTTGCATTCGATTACAGTAATTAGACTAATGTCTCAAAATTAATGCAGTAATGATTTACTGACGCAATGGTAAATGTACGTCTGTGAACAGGGGGCACATTTAGGGCAAACTGGTCAATTAGCCAGTCAATTAAATAATCAATCAAGTGGTCTGTGTGGCTTTTACATTTCAAATTGATTATTTTTTTTAATCAGAAGTCTTTCTGCTTATAAAACTGCACAAATGTGTGTGTGTCTGTGTGTGTGTGCGTCTGTGTGCTGGAAAGTAATAGGATATAGATAGAGCCTCACAATCTGATATTAAAGCCTGACACAGTGAAAAGTCATGTGTGACTTGACAGCAGGTGGGCTGAAGTCAGGGACCGTTTCAAAAGTGCACGGCCAAGAGAGCTTTTCAGATTATTGTCAAACAGCTTTCAGACATTTCAACTTTATTTTCATCTGTACCTCCTCCCAGAGCACACACATAGCTGTGAAGTTAGCGGTGAAATATTGTACATTTGCTTTGAGATCCATCGAATGTTTGCGGTCTGAATTCTTCTTTCCGTTAAACGCATTTTTCAAGAGTTCACAAATTCATATAAAAACCATTCAAGTGCTTAATATTACAAAAAGGATGTCCAAACCACTTAAAAGTATAAAGGGGCCTATGGTTGCACATCTGTTAACAGATGCACATCTGTTATTGATTCAGACATATCTTATATTTCGTACCAGATATAAATCTGAGAGCGGTTTTCCAAAAACTCATCATTTCTGCAATTAATCAAACATGACATGTGTAGCACAGTGGAAATGGACATTATTCTGACATTAATTAATCATTTAAATACCTAAAAAGGAAAAAGAACATGCACAAAACATGAAATTATTTATATTGGAAATGTTTGCTGACACATATGCACAATAAATACATTTCTCTGTAATTAACAAATACAGATATAGAAGCTTTCAGTTTCACCGCCCGTATGTGCAGACAGCTTAAAAGGGAAAGTGGTGTGTGTGTTTTAATGTGTGCGGTTACATGAGGGACCTGCTGGTTGGAAAAGCGTCTGCTCTCTGGCCGTCATCTCATTCACACACACACCTCAAGCACTGTACCATAATTCATAATGAGAAAAAGATTAAATTGGATTCACAAGGAAGGCAGCGCTGTGTTTCCGGCCAATGGTGTCTCTTAAAAATGCATCAGCGCTCATTATGTTGTGCTTAATGGCCTTCGAAGAAGTGTGTCCCCTTACCATTTTGGTCACGGCTTAGGAAAAGTGGTGATAATAGATACAAATGAAGTCGTGAGTAAAGCTGGACACGCAAACTAACACACACACACTGCCCGTGACTCTGCTCTTGGACCGCTGTGCTATATCTCATCCACAGTTTGACTAAAATTGGCCTCAAATATGATTCACAGGAAAGAGCAATAAGTTATGATTAAAAAATGATGGAGAACCTCATCCCCCAATTAGGACAGAGACTGTTTCCAACATCTGAAAAGACTGGCTGGAAGTCCTCATCCGCTGATGTTCCAGACATATGTGATCACTGCTCCCAGCCAAGGCCTGCACAGGCTGAGGCCGTAAGAGCCCGGTTTGCATTACCGTTGGCTAAAAACTTTTAGCAGACAAGTCAACTTTTAATGATTTGAAAATACCTTGATTTTAAACTGGCGGCCGCATACAGTCACACTGATTCCAGATTTTTCATGTTATTTTCTCTAGCTTATTTAGTATTTAAAATGGCTGTGTAAGTTTTAAAATAAATTCAAAACTAGAACAACGAAGCCAAAAAATGACTCGAAGTGGTCAGTGATCCCATTGAACACAACTATAATTATCTAGTCTCCATCTGGTCGTGTGGCCTCCTGTGCCAGGAGTGGACCTCCTGCTGTCCGCTGTCTGAGCACAGCCAAACACATTTAAGCTTCTCAAATGAGGTCAAAGGGGCGGGCTTGGCACAGCTTAAGTTACAGCTTGGACATTGTAGTTTTCAGTGATATACATGTTGGCCGAACAACTCCGTTCCCACAGCTCTCGCTGCAATCAATCATAATTTGTTGTGATTGCTTTATTTTTTGTCGTTTTCCATCTGAGTTTCAAAATGTTTGTTGAGGACCATGAGGCTGTTGTGAGGAGCACGAATACATGTGTGCAATCAGAAACTTGAAGGATCTTGAAAAGTACAAAACCAAAGTCTCCATGGGATATTTCACAAGTTTGTTGGCAGAACGGATGTATGGGTGAGGGCTTGCAGAACCTGAGATATCGTCTTTTTGATTCTATACATTGTTCTGTCAAAACCTTTCCCCTACATTACCCGCAATACAGCATCAGCTTTATACAACTTTTCCCACATATCCACTAGGACTCCAAGACTTGTAAACAGACTTTGATGTGTAAACTCTGTGGAATTCCCCTTTAATGATTTGGGCGAAGTTAAAGGAAAACTTTGGTATTTTTCAACTTTGACTCCATTTTCCCATGTTTTTCTGTCTAAGTGATTAATGAGGATAACAATTTTTTAAATAGCTCCAGTATTGAGCAAGAGTGTTGCAGCCGGGAACTGTGAAATGGGCTGCAATATAATCCTTCTGGGCAATAGCGCACAGTCAGTGTGCATCCACTAAAAGTGCTTGTTTTTGCCACTGATTGCTCAGATTGTTAAGCGTCTGACAATGTGATGGACAGAGCTCACAGAGATGGACCTTTTTGTTAAAGAGCAAGAACCTTTTTGTTTAACCAGAAACAGCTGTTAAATCACTGTATTCAAAGCCACCAGACTACACTGACAAAAATGTCATTTTACCTCACAGGACACAGGAGCAATCTACTGCCTCAAAGGTAGTTTGTGTTATGTGAGTTTGGTGTTTTTTAGGTTTGAATTAAAAATGTCATATTTTGCCAGCTATATCTATCAATATCTTCAAAGTCTACAATGTCCATGAGCACATAGATACTATGAGTCTTACCTCTCAGCAAAAGGACCAGGTGAACAGCCCACTCAGTCCTTGAGTCCTTCAAATGTCATCAAAACATGTTCATGTCCTCGTCCGGAGGTTCGTCTAGTTCCGTCTGAGGTCTGACTTGTCCCCTCATCTGGGTCATGAAGTCTTCCAGCTACACCTGCTCACATCTGTATTCTTTTTTTGTTTCATTCACCTGTAACCATCTGCTGAAAGTGATGTTCCAGCTTTGTTCTTGACAGTCTTTGTCCCCTGTGACACCACATGTTAGGTTGGCCCAGTAGAGGGTGGACTTTGAAAAGCAGAAGGCTTGAGGCAGAGGTTAGGTGTAGACCAAAGCATGTGCTTATTTCATCCATAAAGATGACATATTTTTCCACATAAAACACTGTGGCCTGCAGATAAAGTGTGGTCCTGACAGCAGCCATGTTTGTTGGAAACTGGCAGCCTTATATAGCCTTCCACTGGCAATGACCTCGACCCCTCCCATGGTGTGGGGGAATCTGCCCCTCACCTGACATGAAAACTTCACCAACACAAGAAATACTTTAAAATGCACCTGTACCATATGACTGTCAGTTAATATGCATGATCTTACTTCATGTTACTCATTACAAAGGAATCATAGAAACCCTAATCAGCAGGGTAAAGTTCACTCTCCCCCCTACAATATTTACCACATTGTATCTTCCGGAACCTTTAAAATGGTGGTCAGGTAACCTGGGGACTCTTTTAGCCTGTACACCCTGGAGAGGACATACAACACAACAGAGGTGAGTTACCTGAACACTGCGTCACTATCTTTTGTTTTAATTTTAGCACCATAGACACTTTGTCACCAAACTGAGTGTTTGTTTGTCTTCAATCATTCTCAGCTGGGAAGCAGCATAACATCTCCAAACACACATTTTTAATACATGCAACAATCTGAATAAAACATTCAGCCCTTTGGTTTGCGCCTTGTTTCTTTGAACAGTCTTGTATACACACTGTGCTACAAAATAATAGTATTGAAGAGGACCTCCATTACTGTCATGTTAGTTCTTGTCAAAGCCAGCTTTATTCTTTGCACTTTGCTTCCGGAGAGAATGCTAAAAAGGTGCCCTATCAAATCAAATCCAAAGTTAAAACAACCTTATTCTGAATTATACATATTTCTTCATTTAACCCTCTAGACCCAGCAGAATTGTAGATTGTTGCAGCAGTTCACTGATAACTGAAATGAGCATTTTTCTTTCTTAATCAACAAACAAACTCTATTTCAAAAACAGAAAGAAACTGACAATCACAGGTTGTTTTCATTTTTAAAAAAACAGCTTCCTCTCTAATTTGATACTAATTATGTGGCATTTGTAGCTTTTTAAACAGTTTGATTCAACACTTAAAAAAATAGCTATTGAAAACAAACAGAACAGCGACATTGGAAAATAATCGTACAATTTATGTGGAAAAGTTGCTGCGACTTGGTCAGTCCTGCCTGCTGACTCTTGGTGAACTGTACCCAGAAAACTGCCTCTTTAAACTATCTACAGTAGAAAGCTTTATTTTCTGTGTTTTGATACACTGGGAATGATTTTAAACCCTCCAATGTGCTGTAGTGAAATATAGAATGGGCGCTATGATATTTTGTGATATACAATCACTTCAAAACATGTCTCAGAAGGTGTGCTCAGCTCACTTGTACTACTGCTATCCAGGATCTACATCTAACTGATCTAAGGAAGATGAAAGGAAAATGAAAAATGCTGTATGGATTTACTGTTGAATGACAAAATGTATAAAGGTCAATTCTGGGCTTTGTCTTTTGTAACTAAAAAGTAATTGATTTTCTTTGTAAGTTTTCCATCGCACTTTAAAGGGAAGAGGTGTATTGCATTTCAGTGTCGTCAAGCACAAGATGGCTTAAACCTGCCAATACTGAATTCAAAGCACTGTCATTAGTTTTCATGAGGAGCGAGGGAGCTTTTTCTTTTTTGAGATGGAGACTCGTTATCCTCTCCGAAATGAAAAACAATTAAAGGTCCAGTGTGTAGAATTTAGTTGCATTTAGTGGTCCAATCACTGCATTGCAATCTCCTCACATCACCCTCACCTTCCTAATGTAAAGGAGAAACAACACTTTAAGGCCTCTGTTTAGAGTCAGAATTTAGTTTGTCTGTTCTGGACTACTGTATAAATAAGGTGTTTCAACATGGCGGCCTCCATGAAAGGGGACCCTCTCCCACTGTAGATATAAAAGGATATTTTTTTAAGTAACAAACATAAAAAGATTCTTATTTTCAGGTGATTATACATGCATCAAAACATAGTTATGAATATTATATTCCATGTTTGCCTTATTCTGAAAATAGAGGCCCCAAATCTTACACACTGTACCTTTAACTGTCCAATCACAGCGCAGGGAGCCCAGGTTTGTGTCACTAAATGCATATATGAAATGTACGTATCAATGTGTACTGTTTTTAACTTTCTTTGGGACTTTTTAAACCTTCCATACATGAGACATCTGGAGTGCTCGTAAAGTGAAGATCATTTTTAAGTCATGAGAAATGTAAGAACTTCGAGCAGTCTGATAAATGTTTCTGCTCACTTGGATTTCGAGGAATTTGGATGAGCGATCAGCTCGTCACAAACACTTACAGCCTTAAGCTCCTCCAGCCTTACAACACTTTGATACAGTTTATTGTCAATGCTGTAATATATTAATTCAGTAAGGGAGATTTATTTGTTATGTACGCTGCAGCTTGCAAACTAAACCTTAGTAATGTTCCCACTGTTTAAATGATAGCCCTGTGGTGTCATGTTTCATTTATGTTGCTGCTTCAAGCTGTTTCACCGCATGATGCAACTGGACGTGCACACTGCAATAGTTTCAGATGAGTGAGTGTTATGCTGTCCACTCTACAAACCCAGGAGTTTGCACACATGCAAGTTTGGATACAACCATACACACAGAGAGAGACACTGTTGGGACTAGAGCTCAGGGCTATCTCTCTCACTCTACATAAGAGTCAATGTTGTTTTCAGTCAGACAGTCATTCACTCAGCGACACTGTTCAAACAATCAGTCTCCCTGTCCAAACATGTTAATCCACCTACTTCATCCTTATTCCCATGGACACTGGCTGCCACAGGCGCAGACACACGCACACACACATGCACACAGCAGTGTCAGCAGCATTAGCGAGCATCTTCAAACAAATACCCCTTTTTTGCATATTTAAGTGAGAAGCGAATCAGAGAACACTGCTGGGACTGGGAGAGATGGATGGATTTTCTCATTGGAAAGAGAAATAAACAAGTGTGTCAGGAGACTATTGAGATTTTTTTTTTGTTTCATATTTTCTTGTATTCCAAGATTTAGAAAAGAGATGATATACAATGAATATACTGTATATTTTATGTAAATTGATAGTTTGGCAACTAATAGAAAAGTGTACATTTTTTTTGCATTAAAACTAACGCTGATGTCATGCTGCTGCAGAGCTGCTTGTCTGTTCAGTGCAGACTGCTAACATCTGCTGTGCTAATGCTGATGTTTGAATATGAAGCCTCATATAAGTCATTTGAAGTGGCTTGCAGGGGAGGCTATTATAGGCTTTGAGTTGTAAAAGAGACAGCTTTCTTTTGATGTTACTGTCTGTGAGAGTAATCAATACATTTTATGCGCATTTCATATTGATTGTTGTGGCATGTTATACTGTATGTACTGTAGTTTAAAGAGAAGCACTTTCAGCAGATGGATGGGCTCAGTTATTTTTCACATCTGAAATACACTTCATGGACTGTGGCTCTTCTGTAGGGAGATTTATGGACATAAAAGCACACTGCTAACATCTCAAAAATACATCAAGGCTTATTGATTTCTACGTGCTTGGCAAAGTTTTCAACGTTAATGTCCTCATGAAATAATCACATGAATATATTGTATATAATTCAAGAAATTCTAAAATCTTATTATGAAAGGTTATTTCATCATTCTTAAAGTTCATAATAGAAAATCTTCTTAAAAAACTTTCTTTAAAAGTCTGTTTTTATTTTATATTGGCATTTTTCTCAATTAGATTTTATTTCATAAGGTCTCTTTTCATGAGTGGTGTTGTCATCGCCCCCTCTCAGCCAATCATAACTACCAGATTTAGCTAGTTAGCACCTGTTAGCTAGAAAAAAAAACAATATCAAGATAACTGTGAATCGACTGGCTGCTGGTACACAGACGTACAGTACAAATGCTAACATATCATTTTATTAAATTTAACAAAACTGCACGTTACCTAGTTAATTAGGCAGGATTGGTACTTGGTGTATTGCAGTGTTCATGAAAATGGTTACGGTTAGCTACTTAATGACTTCTATGAAGTCTTTCTCTGTGGTTGCTCGAGCCAACATGGACTAGTTAGCATTGCTAACAAGGATTCTTCGCCAGGCTTTGTAGGAACAGTTTTATCTATGGTTTGAAAATTGTGTTTATAGGTTTAGTTCCTGTGTCCTTGTGCTGTTTATTTACGGCAGCAGCTTGGTTAATGCAGAATAACTTCATAAAATGTGTCATCATAAATGGAGATGTGATATAATATGATGCCATGAAAGAAAAACTTCTGAATAAAGAAAGTAAAATATAAAGAAAGATAAAGAACTATAAAGAAAATAAATGATATGCTCATAAAATGTAATATTAGAGTAAGAGTAAGAATAATGCAATAGCATTAAAAC
This sequence comes from Sciaenops ocellatus, assembly GCA_033000465.1. Classification (NCBI taxonomy): domain Eukaryota; kingdom Metazoa; phylum Chordata; class Actinopteri; family Sciaenidae; genus Sciaenops; species Sciaenops ocellatus. The sequence continues at coordinate 6,992,729 of CP136886.1, forward strand.
TTAAACATGCATTCCAAAGTGATTCACAGAGCAAGAACAGAAATACAAAGACAGAAATAGAAAATGAATAAAATTTGCAAAAATAGATAATGTAAAAATAAAGTTTGTTATAATAAATAAAAGTCAGAAAACAGTGCATAAAAACCCAGGAGCAACTCAAAGTAAAAAAAATAAAGTCCATGAAGTGCATAAGTCAAAAGTGAAACACAGTGTATAAGATGTATCAGAGGATGATCAAGGTTTAGAAGTCCAGCAGTGAATGACGAGGCACCTCAAATAAAAGTCAGGCTAAAAAGATAAATAACATTTCACAATAACTTTATTTTACAAATTGTTGGTTTAATTATATTTGACACTTTTTTTTTTTTTTTTTTAAATACTAAACAATTCATGGTACTAAACATCTCATTAAAAAATGTCGATTTACTCTCCTCAGAAATCCATCAGTTAATTCTGGTATAATTAATTTAACTGTTCAACCCTGACACGAACAACAACAAAAGAACATCTCGAAAATATAGGTTTTATTTTCAGTGATTAGTTGGGTTACAAAGGTTTGTGTATAACAATATCATGAATGCTCAAATAGTTTCATTTATTTACCTCAGCTGCAGACACATATGAAGCATGCCTGTATAAGAGACACACCTCTATTCCTAATATTATGTACATCATATTTGAATTCATTATTTTGTGCTGGCTATTATTTGAACACCAGCTTTTGTAAGAATATACAGTATATTGATCAGGCTGTAGTGTGAACTATGATGCTACATGAAGGACTTGATACCAACACTGGAGAGACACAGGATGAATCCAAAAGGAGAACAGTCTCCAGGGACGGCTGCTTCATATTACGCACATCTGCTGCCAGAGAGAGGAACCGGCTCCAACAGACATCCGTAAATGTATCAACACCATTCATGAATCATGGATCACATGTGATCATAATCCCAAGCATCGCTGTGCATTCTTTCAGTAGAGTTAAGCTGTTAAAAGTGCCTTTGTTTATACTGATACCTCTTTGTTTCAAAGCCCATTGCGGCCCTTCAGCGACATCCCACAAGACGTCTTGAAAGGAAGAGCCGCAGGCCTGTCGAGGAAGCCTGTGACATTACCTCTCATATCCGTTTCTGCAAAGTGACATGTGTACATGTGTTGTGGCATTTGTACGCATGTATTTGTATGTAAGGGTGTTTAATGGTGAAACATTTCCATACCACAAGGCTTTGGAGTATTGGGATTTGCAGCAACATGAAACAACGCTCTGTATGACACACGCATTCAACCAGCTGTATGTACATCCACATGGAAGTGAGGGAATTGGAATCATTGTATGGGGGAGTATTTTTGTTTCAGACTATGATCTCTGAGCTTCTGTTGTGGGTGGTGACGCTTTGAGGCTACATTTCCTACCAGTGCGTGGGAGGGGTACAGGGCAAGGGATGGATTGAGGAAAAAGAGAGCAGTGAATGATAGAAATTACACAGTCCTCTGGTTTTCAATGTAACTGTGTGGGCTTGCATCTATGTCTCCCTCGATGCAAGAAAAGCCACCTTTGGTCAGACATCTATTGCCCCCACGTACCTCTATAGCCAAGGCTTTCACACTGTCTGAAAGAAACTTGGAAAAAATAGGTGAGGGAAAGAAAATAGAACCATAAGTGAGTGAGGAAAAGGGTGCCAAGGAATGAAGGCAATATTCATCAATAAAAGAACAGTGAGGTTCCTCGCCGTGTGACCTTGTAGGGATAAACTGATTTTTGCTGTGGTTTGGTTTTCTGCAGTGTCTGCCACCTACAGTAAGAGAATCATTAAAGTGACTTTGCAGAAGGCTGGCAGCTCTCCCTGACACATATATCAAAAGCAGTCTTATTAACATTAAAACAGGAGAAAGCTTACCCCGCACAGTCTTCCATTGATCCTCTCAGGTGCAATTAAAAACTAATTGGTAAGGCTGTTTTGATGGCATATTCCAAATGACTACCAAATGTGTGAAGTAGGAAATTATGAGGTGTTTAAAAAAGTTGTGTTGTTCTTTAATTAGCTGTCAGCGGAGGGCATGTGATTTATTGTGAAAGGTATGTGGAGAAATTTTGATGTCTATCATAAAAGTATCAACCCTCCCTCGAGTTGTATCGTTGTAAACCTCACTGAAACGGCGGCGCTTGGACGCTCGATGGTGCAGGCGATAATGTTGAGCTGAGGTTATGGCACCCGCTGATGTGAGCTGCATACCTTTGACCTTTCAGCCCGAAACATCAAGATTTGTTGCTTGTTTTTACCCAAGACAGCAGCTTCAATCCTTGATGTCCTGTGTCTTTGTCTCCTTTGTGTTCAAATGGCAAAAGGCAAAGCTAATATACTGTAGCTTTAAATGCTAACTGAAAGCTAAGCCTGGTCCTCTTTAATATAATTAAATTTTATTTATATAGTGCAAAATCATAACAGAAGTTATCTCATGGCAGTTGTCATAGCAGGTCTAGAGTGTACTCTTTAAATGTGACTCAGCAGTTCCCACCATGAGCAAGCACTTGGCGACGGTGGCAAGGAAAAACCTCTAGCTCGTGGGCGGCCATCTGCTGTGACTGGTCTTTCAGTTAAAACATTTGTAATTTCTGTCAGCAATGTGTAGCTCTGAAAATGATTATGAAGTGTTAATCTGCTACCGTTATTGTAGACATACATGCCATGCAAGAACGGAAAGCTTGACAGACATAGCAACAGTAACTACAGGTGGCAGTGGTCAACAACACACTAGGTAATGCTTTAGCCTTCAGGCACTTTAAAAATGTTTGAAAAAAAAAAGAATATGTGAATATATATAAATAGTAATGAAACAGATGGTTTGTAAGCCAGCTGTTACACACTTGATTAACAATATAATTTCATTGACATTGCAGTGACACATTTAAATCAGTGGGATAAGGGTTAAAAGTGATTGTGTCAGCTTTTGCAGCTTACCGTGTGATTAAAATTGATTTGCACAGATGAAAAGATTTGTTATCTGTGCTGTAATTCACGCAATATGTCAGTACTAATGTTCACAATGTAAACATAACTTTTTGCTTGTTTGCTAAAATTACATTCATTATTATCACAGATGTGGTTATAAAATACTGTTTGAATGCCGTTCACTTCTTGAATAGGGTTGGAGGCAGTGGTGGAAAAAGTACTCTGGATTTATATTTTATTTAACAGCGTCCTTGTAATATTTATTGTAAAAAGAGTAAAAAGAATGAAAAAGTTACATCAGCAAGAGTGTAGAGAAGTGGATGTTGTGGCTGTATGCAGAAGATGTGATTCCTGAGGAGAGGACATTGAGTGCAAACATTAAGTCACCTGAATGACTGTGAAGCTAACTGCTGACAATTGAAGCTGTATCAGATGGCTAGCACAGGTTGGTTATTGAGTTACTTTACAGCTAGACAAAGAGCAAGCTGAAAAATCCAATTTTTTTAACACTGTATCTTGATGAAAGAAGTGAACATTTATTTAAAAACTACTGATAAGACTGAAATATTATGACATAAATTTAGCTTCATGGCATCAGTGTTCACAAATCTGTATGTCGTGCCAGCATGATTTGATGTGTTCACAATGAAAATCAGATCTTTGTCTTTGAAAAAGTTTACATTTATTCATTCATTGGCAACTTTTAAACACCATGAATATGAAGTTTTATATAAAAATATAGTTGCATTTATGTATTTGTTGTCCTGTCTGTTCTAAACACAATTTAGAACATTGAATGGGACATGACACACACACACACACACACACACACACACACACACACACACACACACACACACACAGGACAGATTCAGACTTGACTAGCGTCAGTTAGACTCTTCATGATCGTCAGAAGTGTTTGTCTTCTGAGCCAAGATGCCAAATTGCACTCTTTACATACCTGAAGACCTCATAGAGGTAGAGCCAGCGACCAAACTCGACTGTTCAGACTCAGATACACATATCTGCTGGCAACTTCCAGAGAGATGCTCTCCCACACTGACAGGAGCAAAAATCCTGCATATTTGGAGCTGTGTGGACAGGAAAGACATGGAAGTGAAGAGCGGAGCTGCTATCGTCCTCCAGAAGAAGGTAATGACGATTGTTTGTGTTGAATACTTCAAATACATTAGCTCAAATTTATCAGTCACTTAAGTAGTGAGAAACAAGTAGAAGAAAAAAAGTACAAAGTAAGTAATGACGGAGGCCCTGCTACTACTTAGTAATTTCAAAAATGAAAATAACTGATCAAGGAACATGTCAGCCAGTGGCTCATTGATGTTTTTAAATGGAGCTCTGTGGCACAGAGGAATACGATACATCAGACTTACACACTCAGGATTTATTTGATTTGGTCTTTTCATGGGACTTGAACAAAAAGAAAAATATAGAATATAATCCTTGAATTTGCTTTAGATAATACAGTATATGACCATAGAGAATATCATAATATATATGTCATTGTGTCAAAAACTGCAGGAAGTTAGAAAACTAGCACTTTGGTTGAAGTTTGAGCAGATCATTTCTGGTGAATGTTACATCAGAAATAAGTTATCTTGATATTTTTTTTTTTTTTTTTAACAGTCATACTTGACATTTGTTCTATGAGCTCTTGGTTGTTTTTGTTTTAACTGCATATTTTCTAATGCAGGATGAGGCAGTTTAGCAAAGAGTCAATATAGTTTGTGTTCAGGTCTTTAATATGCAATAGCTGTTGATTTTGAAGAACAGATATTTATGCTTCAAAACTGTATTCTTTGTGTCTGATTCCTCTAAGAACAAAAAATCAAGAGATGAGGATAACTTAAATCATTCATAAAATACTACAAGTCATTGTTGTATTTAATATTATGCTGCAGTTTGGTGTTTAGCAATCTTTTAACAATGAAACACACTTGCTACTTTTGATTTGACGATCTAGAAGGACAAGAATTGCTACTTTGCCATCCCCACAGATGTGAAACTCAGTGAAAGGATCAGTCCTACTGAGCAATCCAATGTGGAAACTCACCTCCCTAAAGTTGATATGGGGATGAGTGATAGAGAGATGGAAGTAGAGATGGTGAAAGACAAAAAAAGAGCGAGGGAAAATCAGGAACGATGCACAGGAAGATACGTGCACATCGCCGCTGCTGCAGGACAAAGAAGCAGAGCATGTGGAGGGATGTTCGCAGGAACTGGAAAAACTGTGCCAAGCATGGCAAAACATCCAGACTGAAGGACAGGATAAATTTGAAGATGCAGAGGAGATGATAGAAGAGCTGGAGAAGCCAAAACAAGAAAAGAGCATTTGGAGACGCTCTCTGAATTGGCTCAATAAAGTGCTCAAGGAATGCAATGCGCAAAAGATCGCCAGAATGTACAAAAGTGAGCTGGAAGAGGGCAGTCAGCTTTACAGAACATGTAAGGGAATCTACTGAAACACTCAAAGCAATCTTTTTGCTTTATTTTCTCAATTATTTCTCATTTCCCAGCTGTAAACTACTTATATGAATTGCCTTGTGGCACACACTCAAATCTTCTTCTCTGGCCTCTTTACTGTTTTAGCTTTCATGACTCGACCAATGACCCGAGCTCAGAGACAGCGGCAAAAAAGGCAGCAGTTGGTCTATTTCGACAGCCTGAGGCAGAGAGTGAAAAACCTTCCAGACGCTCACTGGGAGATACAGAAACAACTGAAAGAGGCAAAGAGACTCAAGCAAGAGGAGTGAGAAATGAGAAATGGATGGCCTGAGCATTCCTGAGTCTTCGCTGGACCAACCCAAGAAAAGGATGAGCAAGTGGGAGAAGAGATTCTTAAAGTGAGTCAGGCAGCTTTCTACACAGGGTCTTCGTGCATGATGTCATTAGCTTCTAAGCATGTTAGCATTATGTCAGGCTCATGTTAGAGTTGCCCTTTTTTCTGTTTTTCAGGGTGAAAGAGTACTTCACCCGCAAATTCATCTGATTTCTAACTGCCCCCACCTGCATGATTCCTTTGACACACAGTGTGATGTCAACACTGGACTTCCACATTCGTTTTCCAAAAAGAAAAAAAGAAAAAACATTTTTTATGAAAAAATAACAATTGCATTTAGTTTTCTTCTCATACATGAATGAATACTAAGATATCAGCCAACAGTATATATATATATTTTTAAGTTTTCTTACAGCCCTTAAAATCAAGAGGGCCTTGCAATGTCTAGTGAGGTCGGGGCCCCCAGGTTGGAATCCACAGCCCTAAGTCTCTTATTTGTGGTTGTACAGTTTCATAAGGCTGTAATTATCATTGAGATCATAACAAGTCATTTTATACACTGAGGTCAAATAAAATAAAATAAAACTCTCTCTTTACAACAAAATGGCTACAATGGAGACTAACATCATCACACATGAATACAACTGGGCCTAATGAACCTAATAAAGAGTCTCAGCTTTCCAGTCGATCCCAATTTATACAATGCCAATACTGTTTTACCCAGTATGCAGAAATAATAAGTACACTAGGCATATTGCATACTTTATACTGCATGCAAAAATCTGCATGGGTCTTGCCCAGAGCTACATAAGATTAGCATAAAGCGAGCATGTCTGTAAAGGGGTACCCGTAGAACACATTTTTATTCAGATATCCAGAGGTTCGTTCTAGGGACCCATAATGGCCATGCCAGATTTTACATCGCCAAAATCTAGGCTAACTTTGTAGCATTATTTAGACCCCTTCTTGTCAAGCTAGCATGTCATGGTTGGTACTAATGGATGCCTTACATCTTAGCAGTTCTGCATTTAAAACTGAGCCTGCTGAAGTCTGAAAAAACTGACACCAACATACGTGGAAAGTGGATGGGATTAGTCTACCGACACTTTTGCTGTACACCTTACAGTTCATACCAAGTTAAATCAAAGATTTTATTAAAGGGATATCTAGCAAACAGGCCAAGGAGAGGGCACTCATCTTTCATGAGGACAAACAACAGTGAAGATGATCCATCAGTAGTTCAGAACTCCTTGAAAAGATGGGTCGGATGTATGAACAACACAACATAACTGACATGTAAAATCCCAGTTTAGGTTATTTAACATTTTAAACCAAGCACTATGATGAACGGCCTGTACTCGGCACCCTTTGGAACTGAGACGCAATCTTACAAACCTCAAACCAAAGAGGACAAATGTCACCAATAGGCTATCTGATTAATAGAAGCAGAATTTAATTGAATACATAAAGAATTTATATTAGTGAGTAAAATGATTTACATGAACAGAAAAAAAAAATGCATTTAATTCACCCTCATGCCTCCACTAAATTAAAAATGCATTTCATTTTCTGTCCAATTTTAAAGACTCTTATTTCAACTCTTTACTTTTCATTTGGTCTGAACACATATTCCAGTTTATAGCACACACATCGTCTCAGTATTTTATAACAAGAGGATGGAAATTGAAAAAAGATATCATTCTTGTAGAGTAGGAATGTGTGTGTGCTTTTTCCAATCTTTTCCCGTCTAAAACTTTTGATCCTCCTCATCTCCAAGATAATGTAATGTAATGATGATGTAATTCAACCACACATTGGCTTTATTTTTTTGTCTTTCCTATATTTAATATTAAAAGCAGTGTCATTTCCTATTTCATAATATTTGATTTCATCAGTTAGGGATGCAAAATGTGTGTTACAGTATGCTGTCTAGTTCCGACATATGGATGTGAAAAATATTAACAATCTTTGCGGATAGTTCTGCTGACCCTGGTTTGTGTCATTCATGAACTAATGGTGCATTCTCTGTGAAAACTTAGTTTTCTTGGCAGATGTTATGCTTTACTTGACGGGAAATTTTCAACGAAGCAAGCTGTTGTCAGTCTGTTCCTGATATTAAAAAACTAATATTGACAAAAGGCTTAACTGTAGGCACATTGCATTCCTTTCTTATGCAAACTCTAAAAAACATCATTGACTGCATTTTTAGTGTCTTTATATTGAGATTATGTTCAGAGAACATTACATTAGTGTACCCTGCTGGGATGCTGTCAATGCCTAAATATAACCATAAAATAGTTGAGTAATGCTGTAGTCACTACCCATATTATAAGATTGAAAGATGATGGTATACCAGGAAATGTTCATGGGAGCATCATTCAGTGTGGGAACTCTATCTTATGCCATCATTTCATCATTAAATATAATTCAGTTAGCAGTATGTTTCTCTGAAAATGTATTCACTGTAGCAAATTAGCTGCCTATAAATGTCATTTCTAGAAAAAAGTGCTGCATCTGAGTTCATCCATCTGCTGTGTTTTGGAAATGTACAGCTTACTGTATAAAAAATGTTTATGTGGTCATACACGCTCCATCATTTGTCTTGTTTTTAATTTATCTCAATAACTAGAACAAACTAATAGATACTGTTAGTCACCGCCTTGATCAGCAGTCAGACACAAAGACTCTTGAAGCATTAAAATCTTCTTTGAAACCAGCAAATTCTGACTAAATAATAACCGTAGAGACAGACAGATTTGCCATGTTCACATCTTAAACAGTCTGTTGGATTAACTTGATCTGAACTGGTTTCTCCACAATCATACATAGATTTAATTATTCAAATACTTCATCAAAAAAATATTACAACTTTGTATTTGCTTTTTTTTTTTTTTGTTTGTTTTTACAAATTTTAAATCTGAACTTAATTAAATTCAGATCATTTGTGATTATTTATTATAAGGCTGTAATACAGACTTCCAAATTAATTGTACTCTGTGTACAGACAGCATATACTGCCTTCAAACGCTGCGTAGATGAACCAACTTGAAATCAAATGTCGAGTTACCCCTAAAAGACGATGATCTCCTTCAGAATTATCAGAATTCCTCATCTCGTACCTGGTAGTCCACACAATGAGGATGTCATGACAAAAACAAGCAGGCCAGCATCGTGAGTTTAGTCTTTTATTAGGAGTTTGGATTAGAGCTTCCAATAAACACCATGCAGCATGAAGCCGTCTGTTTTCAGAGGAGCAGAATTGTCAAGAGAAAACGATGTAAAAACATCAGTGATGACTTTGTTTGAAATATATCTTCTGTCACCTCGTGTCTGGAAACACTGAATGTGAAACAGTTGATTTTCTGTGTTTTGTGGATTTACAAATGATGTGATATTAACAAAATTAAAGCAAATAAATTGTCACAGAGAAAGCTGTGGTTTGGATGAAGTACAAGAGTTAGTTTTTCATTTCAGCTGGCTTTCAGGGAAGAGATAATGATAATGTGTCAGAAGCATCACAGATGTACGATAATATATTATTTAATATTCTCTGGAATAGAGCTGGAACCAATACAAGTAGTTGATTAATCCTTTAGTTGTTTAACAGAAAATAAATTATAAAGCAGTTGAGTTGTCCAGTGTTTGGAGAAGTGTCACTTTATAGGTTTGATAAATTGCGATGGATATAATAAAATCTATTTTCATCAAGAATGTTTTCAACCTCATAGACTGTACTATCTGAAGCAAATTGAAGGATTATATTCTATATTTTTCTTATTGTCAAAATGTCCCATGAAAAGACCAAAACTAACAAATCCTGTTTGCAGCCAAAGTCTGATGTATTGTATTCCTCTGTGCCAGCTCCATTAAAAGAGCTCCATTAAAAACATCAATGAGCCTCAGTGTCACACTGGGTGACATGTTTTCATTTTTGAAATTACAAAGTAGAGAGACCTCCATCATTACCTGCTTTATACCTTTTTCTCACTACTTAACTATATGTGAAGTATTCAACAAGAGCAAATGATTACCATTACCTTCTCCGGGAGGACGTTAGCTGCTCTGCTGTTCACATCCATCTCTTTCCTGTCCAAATGTTTCCATATACTCAGGACCTTTGTTCCTGTCAGTGTGGGCGAGGATCACTCTGGAAGTTGTCACAGATATGTTTATCTGAGTCTGAACATCTGAGTTTGTTCGCTGGTTTGCTGGCAACATTATGACCACCTGCCTAATATTGTGTATGTCCCCCTTTTGCCACCAACACAGCCCTTACCAGTCGAGGCATGGACTCCACTAGACCTCTGATGCTGTGCTGCGGTATGTGGCACCAAGACATTAGCAGCAGATCCTTTAAGTCCTGTAAGTTACCACGTGCGGCCTCCATGGATCAAACTTTCTATCAGAACCAGCATTGACTTCAGCAGTTTGTGCTACAGTAGCTTGTCTATTGGATCGGCCCAAAGGGGACAGTCTTCGCTCCCCACGTGGATCAATGAGCCTTGGCTGCCCATGACCCTGTAACCGGTTCACCGCTTTTCCTTCCTTGGACTACTTTTGAGGTACTGACCACTGCAGCCCACAAGAGCTGGAGTTTCGGAGATGCAATGACCCAGTAGTCTAGCCATCACAATTTGGCCTTGTCAAAGTCACTCAAACACTTGTGCTTACCCATTTTTCCTGCTTCTAACATCAACATTATAAAATATATATATATGTGATATAAAACATTATATTTACATTGCGAACATGAGTACTGAACAGATGCCGAACATATCCAGTAAATACAGTATAAACAACAAATCTTGATCTTTTCATCTGTGCAAATCAATTGTAATCACACAACAAGTTGCAAAACAGCTGACACAATCACTTTTAACCTTTATCCCACTGATTTAAATCTGTCAGTGCAAAGTCACTGAAATTATATTGTTAATCAAGTGTGTAACAGATGGCTTAGAAACCATCTGTTTCACTACTTTTTAGCTACACTCGCAGATTGCTTGCATTATTTTTTGCAAGCTTTTCCACATATCAGGTCTAATGTTTCATTTAGTTTTCAGTGCTCAAGGTGTGCTAGGAATAAGATACTTGCTGTGAACATAATTCATCATTAATTCAGTTAAAGGTTTATAAATTTTAATTATGATGAAGTGTTATTTTGCTGCATAATTTGCTTGATAAAAGCACTCACTAGAAAGCAAACCACAAGATCTGTCTCCACCCTCTTTCTGACTAAAAAGAGGCTGACGGTTAAAAGAGTTCATCAAGAGGTAAAGCCAACGAGGAAATGACTTTCCTCCACCGCCAGCTCAACCAAACCCTGCTGTTTTTCAGTAAATGAAGCCCCCCGGATACTTAATCTTGTGCTTGTTCGGGCCTGTCTGAAGAAAGGGGTTTGGATGCTTTTTTTTTGTACAGAGATAGAGTTTGCACATGAGACAGCCATCAGTAATACGAAGGCAATAACCGCTGTGGAAAAAAAAGAACTGCTGACTAACGCCAGACAGCAACGACCCAGGGCGAGGTCACGCCGATCATTCTGAGAGACAGAAGTCCAGACGAGGACAAAAGACCTCTGTGGGCCTTACGGCTAAGATATCTGCAGTGATTACAGATGGATCCTCTTCCACTCTCTCTCTCTTTTTTAATACTCTTCATTTTGCCCTTTCTCATTTTAATTTTTCTCATTTTCTCCCTGCCTTCCCTCACAGTGTCTCCTTTTCACTCCCGCACTCTCCCCCTCCCTCTCTCTCTGACTGGCCCCTGGACAGCTAACATCATCAACGTCCAATAAAAGATAATTCCTATCTTCGAAAAGGTCCAGATGAGGACCCGAGGTTCAGTGCGCTCCTTTTAGAAGCTGATTAAATGGAATCTGTAATAGCTACAAACCCTGCTTTATTCAAATGTTTCCTTAAATGAAAAGGATATTTGAACTCAGTGTCTTTTACACATTTCAAATCAGAATCTGAAATCTGAACTTAATTTTTTGCTTTTGTTATTATTGATTAAAAGGCAATAATTAGCACTTTTCAACATGATTGTGTTCACTGTTTTAAATAAAAGTTGGGCAGATGAACCAAAAATGGAAAGCTTGGTGAAAAAAAGCAATTTATGTATTTACTCAAATACTTAAGTACACATTTTGATGTACTTTACTTGTATCTCCAGTTTATGCAACTTTAAAATTTAACTACAAATATTGTTTTTGTAATTCAAGGTTACTTTCTAGATTTGGATTTTATCATAGACAGTATAATATATGGATATAGTATCCTTGATGTCACCCACAGATTTCTGAAGAGCCCGTGTGAGGCTCAGAATGTGGTGGCTTTCTTGGCTGTCCTGCCTGACTGACATGGATCGTGGGGTGGAGCTGAGGTGGGCTGAATGACGCCTTCGGTGCTCAAACAAGTCACCTATAACGGCACCCACGGGTCAATCAAGGGGCCAGGCTTTTAATTATGGATAACTTTAAATCTTAATATAATTTAAACAGATGAGTTCTATAAAAATTTAGACTCAGTACAGTTGTCATGAACGGGGAAATTAGCTCTAGAGACCAAAACTGTTTTTTGTACCAGGCTGTAAACATGTTTATTTCTGCTGTGAAGTTGGACATTTTAACATGGGGACTTATGGAGATTGACTTGTTCTGTAGCCAGCCTCAAGGAGCCGTTTGAGGAACTGCAGTTTTTGGCGCTTCGGTATTGGCTTTATTTCACAGCCACGGAGGTTGCTGCTTGTATTTTATGTACTAAACTGTACATATAATACTGTATGATCGTGTACTCCTCCTGTACACTGTACATTGTTTTAGATCAAACTACCCAACAGCATGTAAAGCACTTCAGATTAGCTCCATCCCAAGCTCCTGCAACATTTAAATGCTGCTTGCACATTATAGGATCAGTAATCATTAATCATTAAACATTATTATTATGCTAATGCTTCCATTACTTATTCTCTAAGTGCATTTTGCTGATAATACATATGTACTTTAACTTGAATTTTGTTTTACATTGCAGTATTTCATTCCAGTGAAGGAGTACCCACCACATTCAGATAGTTAATTAGCAACTATTTTGTTAATGATTTCTTTGTCTTACATGAAAACGACATCATATTTTGGGGGTTTCAGACTATTGACAAAACAAGCAAGTTGATGTCGCCTTAGGTTTTGGGAAAAGGAAAGTTTTCTCCTATTTTCTAATATTTTGCAGACAAAAAAGAACAAAAAGAGAAAACAAACAATAGATCACAATCATGAATTAAAAAGAATTGTTAGTTGTTGCACTAATTAACTTTGATTTTTTTAGGCACTGTCTGCTGCGGCGTAACAACACTTACACCATGTGCAAACACTGTTTTTTCTAAGTCATTATTTTACCCTGGTTGTCAAAAAATTGAATAAATAGATATAATATTTAAATATTAAGGAGTACAGAAAAGGAAGTTAATCAATGCAAGTAAATAAAATGAAAAATAGTTGGCAAAAAAGTTTGACTAATTATTATTTAGCATATATGTAACATAACAGTTTATAAATATGCTTTCATGGTAATGTATCACTGTGGCATCATTTCCAGTGTGGCTTGTAGTGTGTTTCTAATTTCTCTTGCAGCTCCAGACTTTATAAATCTGAACATTGGAACTAAAATGTCCCCCAGAAGCCAACTAGCGCAACAGGACACCATTAGTCCTTTTGTATGCTTTCTTTAGAGTAGTATCCCTGGCAACTGCAGTACCTGTGAGACACTGATTTAAGTTCTTTTCCTCACTGCCAAGCCTATGAGGACTCACCATTAATACTCCATAGGGCTGCATTGTCAGCACACTAATGAAGCCAGAGTGTTCTTTTTAAAGTGTCATTCTGGATTATGGCCATAATATGAGGGTGAGGGTGGATCTGTATAAGTGTCTCTGCGAGACCTAACAGCATGCGTCCCCGCGCTGTGCCACCCCCTTCGACTTTGCTGTAACACACTGCGGGTACGTTTGGGGCCTCAGCGCCTGCACCGCCCAGGATCCCTGCCGTCACCTCACCGGGCGACTGACACTGGAGTAATTTCATCTGACAGGTGACTTAACAAAGCTTTGGTCCATGGCAGGCAGCAGACTAAAGGCTCGAGGATATATGTTGGACCTGTCAGCCTTGTTTTCAGCTGGGAGCTACGTGTTCTGTCAATATTTAGATTTGCAGCCAGTTTCTGATCAAGAGCAAAGAGAATGAGTTATTACAAACTGTCTGCAAACTTGTTTAATCTACTGAGAATTATTTAAATATCACCTGATGTCAGACATTGAGGAACACTGTCTTATGCTAAAACCTCATATTTACTTTTTTAAAATTCTCTTTCAGCAACATGACGTCCTCACTCTGGCCTACTTGAAACGTAAGTAATGTCACAGTGCAGCCTCAGACGAGCCGAATGAGATGCTGTGGGCACCATTCATGACAGCAGATAGGGGTCACGGACGGCTGGCCATTCATCCACCAAACGTCTGACACATTTATTGGACATGAAAAATGAAAATATCAATGGCTTTAACTCCAGGGTCAGAGTTAGCTTGAGAGACAGGTTACCTGAATGGCTGCGACACGACGGAGTGGAGAAGAATCCACTGCTGTGAGCACACATAATCATAATCGATGCTGTCACTATACAAGCATCTCATTAGGCAAGCAACAGGTGTAAGTAATCAAATGGCAGGTGTTGGTAATTATATGACAGCAATGCGGCCAATGAGCACCGTTTGTGGCAATGTTCCATATTGGCAGGAAATGCATGAAGTGTCATGAAACGTAATAAATAGAAACTAATTTTCCCACTAGTGTATTTGCACAATGCTGGAGGCATCAGCTGTCAAATTCAGGTTAGTCATGGATGAGACGCTTCACTCTTTCATACCTGCTCTCCATCAGACTCAGATTTTTTTTTTTTTTTTTTTTTTCTTTAAACCAAGGACTTTCTGTTTTCAGTCCTCTTTCTTTTTTCTCTCTGTTGGATAAATAGTCACAAAATGTGTGAAAGGATTCTATTAAATTGAATTTAAAAGGTACAGCAAAGGAGCAAATGATTAGTAGGATTTTTTAAGGATTATGTTTTGCCATTTTTCATTTTTATTTGATAGGTAATACCAGAAGTGGTCAAAGAGCAAAACAGGTGACACAAAACAAGCCAGAATCAAACACATGACGATTGTGTACTGTTCGTGGTGTACGTCTGATACCGCAAGGCCATGTCGACCACCCATCCAGGAATACATTTAATTTTTAATTTTTAATTTAATTTTTCTAGCCTTTATTTTAGCAGTACCAAACTCCAAAATCTTTGGTACCACATTAATAAATTATTTACTAATGCTTCATGGATCATTAAAAAAACATTATTAAGAACACACTTTGGGTTAATTAAATAATGAAATAAATTTCAGTTCCTTTGACTGTTTTTTTTTTTTTTTTTATCTTTCATCAGCTTGAGAATGACAGGATACATCTCGAGTTCATTCATTCTGCTACAATATGACTGGATTTTAGTTGCTGTGTTAGCTAGCTTGCACTTATCCTTGGGAGAAGAGTCATCTTGACTTGAATCCACATAAGTTTGGTTCTCAGATCTTACCAGTGAAGTCCTCTGTGTCAAAGAACTGATTTTAAAATGCCACTGTTATTTTTTAAGACTGCTTTATGGCCAAACTACATTTCTGATCTGCTAAATCATTATGAAGCATCCAGACAAGCATTTAGATTCAACAACAACAACACAACATATCTGGAACAAACTTTAAGAAAATTTGAAGTCTATTCTAATTCTCCTTTCTTTAAAATCAGATTCAACTGCTCATTTTATTAGATTTTTGTCTATTTGTTCATATTGAGCACTGCACTGTAGCGACACTGAAACATCTATTAAAACTGTCCTACTACGATTCTTTCTCCTCATTTAAAATCCTATCTATATTCTTATTTTATTGCCTTGTGTTTCTTTTACATCTGGTCTTAATGCTGTTCATGTCACATGAAAAGCCCTTTGAATTGCTTTGCTATTAAAAGGTGCTAAACAAAGAAACTTGCCTTGCTCACGTCCTGCAGACCTGATGGACTGTTATGAATTTTCCATTGGTTGCTCTCATTAATGGCTGTATTAATGTATTGTTTATGACTGCAGGCCTTTTAGAGAGTGGAAAACAAATGAGTGTTTGTTATTACAAAGACTTCTAATTATATAGAAAGGATGAACGCCATCTGCTTACACTTTCAAATCATAACCACAGCTGTGAATGTTTTGGTTATGTATACTGTTCTTACCTTATCTTACTGTTGATGTCGTATACAGACCTATTACATAACAGTTATAAAACAGTGTATAAAACTGCATGTTGATTTTAATAAAGTATGCATCCATTCATTCATCTATCAGGCTTTAATAATTTAGTAACCATTAATGAAGCCATTGGTTTATACTCATACATCCTTTATAAAGGGTGATTTTTTTTTTTTACACATTCTCTACTATGAGGAAATGTCAGTTGTGCAGCAGAGGTATTTAGTGTCTGAATGCCATCAAGTTCACTGAGTAATGTAATAAAAGGAAATCCAGGTTCTGTCTGTCTTCCTCTGGAGGTTTCTCCCTTTTTCTTTATGTGTTGAGGTTTCTGAGCAGTTTATCCTTATTTTCCTGGAGATGATCCTCTGTTGAGTCAGGGACTGAAGAGAGCCATTGTGACACTGAGCTATACAAATAAGACGTGACTTATTGTGAGAAATGCAACAGCTCTTACTCTCGTCATGAAGCCTTGTGAGAGTCTCACTGTTTTTTTCTTTATGAAGAAAAAAAACTTGATGGTGATTGCTACTAATACACCATGGGACTGTGCACAATCTGTGCTTGTTATTACACTACAATCAATGTTTTACTACTGTATATCAGTGAGAGGGATTAGACGCTCCTATGGAGGTGATAGCATTCAGAGGAATCAAGCTCACAGAGGCCTCAGGCATGGGAGAGGACGAGGAGGGAGGGGGGGGCAGACCTGCTCCCGGGTATAAATCAATACACAGCATGCAGTGATAAATCCTCCCAGCTCCGATGACCGACTGGCCCTCACACCCTCGCACACAAAACAATCTTGGTCCCCCATGTCAAAACAGCCAAAAGCTATCACTGCCATGGATCACAGAATGCTGATGTGTCAGCTGAAAGTCAGCTTAAAGCCAAACTGAAAAAGATAGCAGGTCCCTGGCTTTGGTGGATTCAACTACATGCGGTAGATCTTTAAGGAGAGCGTAGCTTTGGGTTTACTCTGTGTCAGGCTGTAATGTTTAGACAGTCTAAGCTGACTTTTAAGACAGAGTTCATCAGAACGGGTTTTAGACGTGGATTCAATTTTCAAGATTCATAAAACATCCATCAATTCCAAGTTCTTTAGCAGTGCTAAAGACAAACAAATAAGTAGATTTGAAAACCAGAGACGCTCCAGGCAACATCATAACTATTTATAACATACAGTAGCTTGACTCTGTAACACTGAATCACAGTGACAGGTTGGAGAAGCCGTGTAACGGGAGCAGAGTCTGGATCAGACGACACTGATGGGTTGATCTGTCTGAACACATTGACTCGTCCCAACTTCAGCCAAACCAGAGACACATTTATGAAACGGAGACAAGAATCAGACATGTATGATTCAACACAGGATCGTTTGACATCACCCTTCCTTCCCCGCAAGCGATCAGCCTGCGGTGTTCAGACTACAACACAAAAGGCACCATTACACGGCTGAACAGGTCCACTATTGTTGGTATCAGGTCGGTTGACTTTGGCATGTTGATGTATTAAGGGTGTCATCATTCAAACAGTGTGTGGGCTTTGGTGCAAGGCCACAGCACGGGTTTCTATTTGAAAAATCAATAGGAACCAAGCAGTTTATATCTGTGAAAAGGATCAGGTCTGCTGCAAAGGACACGCCACAAAGCAAAGAACACAACTATGTTATTTCACCTTTCTCAGGGGGGTAACAAGCATCATAAACCAGGAAGAAATATATGGTTACTTTTCTTCTATGTATGCAAAAGCTCTCAATCATAAATCTGATGCACTATCAAAACAAATTGAACCTGTTTTACTGCATCCAACAACTGGTGAGCAGTGTAGCGAGCTCAAATGGAAGCTGCAGTGTTTTCAGGAATGATATACTGTTCTATGTTCGCACGGCTGATGCATTTTTTATGTTCAAAACCAGAGAGGCTTTCTCACCTTCAATTTTAAAAGTGTTTACTCAGCAGCAGTCCTGTGAGCTGATGAAATAAGTTAGAGCACCTGAATTAAAAATGATTCTTCACCGTAGATCCTGCCCCCCAAAAACGGTCCCCTGCGGCGTCTCCTCCCTCGTAATGATGCGACTGAAAGAAGGTCCTGCCTCACCAATAAAAGCTAACCGTCGCGCAGTCACATCTCTTTTGTCTTTGGCTCTTTCTCTGCAGTCCTGCGGTGTAGTTTTGAGTCTTCTATCCTTTTATGTGCATTCGTATGTGTCATAAGTTGAGTGGCCCAGGACATTACTGAGCAAACACACCAACAAAACAGAAAATATTTGACAAAACAACATTGAAGGAAACTTAACTTAGCACATAGACAGAAAACAGAGAAACAGCTAGCCTGACAAAAGGTAACAAAATCCACCTACCAGCATCTGAAGCTCATTAATTAACACATTACATCTCAGTCATTTGATCCGTAGAAAAGTGTGAAACGCCTTTTTACGCAGGGTCGTGTGCCGGACCATTTCTTATCAGTAACTTTCTTGATTCTCTGCCGGTTGCCAGCCAGCATGTCTTAGAGGTGCTGGAAGGAAACTTTTGTTATATTTGGACATAGTCAGACTAGCTGTTTCTCCATTTACAGTCTTTGTGCTACATTAATGTGGTGCCAGGAAGAAAGACAAGAGGACTCTAGGATATCATTTTAACAGGTCGACGCCACATGAGGAGACTTAAACCCCGGGAACTCAGCAGGTTAACTGAGCTATGCTAGAGCTTAAAGGTCACACAGGTCCATGAATACACAGTGATGATAGATGTGATTTCATATGAAGAAATACAACTTTATTTAATACATTTAAAATGGTAAAACCGATCAAGTGACAAAAGAAACAATAATATACAAGCAGCTGGCAACTACAACTGATTGTACACCTCACTCACCCTCAAGACTACGCTTTGCACTAGGCCATAATCATCACAATAATAATCAACTGTGGCCCTGACATCACAATCAAATGTCTGTTGTTCTAAACTAGAGCAAACAAGGGGTGTACAAACAAAATGGCAGTTGTTGTGGCTTCAGACATGACATGAAAGTAGCTTAATTTAAATTTCAAACTAGCAACAGGGGGAAACCATTCACACTCTCTAACTTAAAAAAAAAGTTTAAAAAAAAAAAAAAAGTCTGCTAAACAATTCCAGACAGAACCAGGTGGGTTTTTTTTTCATCCATTCTTCCATTATTTATGCTAAGCTAAGTCAGGCTAGCAGTTTCTCTGTTTACAGTCCTTGTGCTAAGTTAAGTTAACCAGCAAGTTGGAAATAACTTAGCACAGAAACTAACTACAGAGCCAGGCTAGCTATGTTTTTAATACGCGCTTCCATTTTTTGTGCTAAACTAAGCTAAGATATCCAGCAGCTGGCTGTAGCTTCATATTGGAAAACAGACATGAGAGTGATCTAGTTATTATTCTCATCTGACCTTCATCAAGAAAGCATTTCCCAAAATGTCAGACTATTTTACTCAGATTTTTTCATTTGTACCGTTGTGTCATTGATTTTTTGATGTGTTTTTTTAAGAAAGTTCTCTGTATTTTGAATTATTATTGTGTTTCCTCTTTTGTAGATGTATTTTCTTAAATGTTATGTTTCTGTTTGGTCAGTGTTTTCCATCCAATCTTGTGTTTTGCCCCTCAGGCCCACCATACATAAAACCTTACTACCCAGTACTTACTGTAGCCTTTTCGCTAGTCAATGGAATATATGTGATTTCACAGATGTAGTGATGTGGAAAAGATAAAGTGTATACAGTGTAACATTTATTCCACTTATTCACTTGCAGTGTACTTTTGGCCTGCAGCTCCATCCAAGCCAACATAGATATCGTACAAGTTGAAGATTTATTTTGACTTGGACACTAAAGTAATCCAAACTTCTCAATGAACTGACACTTTGAAATTTACACCAGATAAAGAACAAGTAAAGTACAAAATCCAATTTTGCTGTCACTTTTGGCACCTAATGAAAACTATTTGTAGGATGAGGAGTAATGCTCTCCTGTTGGAACATGTCCCCAAGTTGCCTGCCCTGGGTCAATGTTGTTCCTTTGGGGAATTTCACAGTGAACAAGATGAAGCACATGTTGGCCTGGACGGGTGCTGGCCCCAGGAAGCGCGCTTTACTTCTGTGAATTATTTACAATGATGTATAGGCCCTGCTGCTGGGAAGCCATTCTGTTTTTGGCTACAACCTCATATCTGTTTTCCAAGACATATTTGTCACTAGGAGGAATTGAGAAAAAGAAATGGTGGACTTGATCTATGTTTCTGGCTCCTTTTTGTTCAGGACACTCCAACACCTGAGAGAAAGGAGCTCAAGCTGGATTTTATAATACACTTATAAGGATTAGATATATAATACATTAGCTGCTGAACACAGAAATACAGGAAAAACAAAAAGAAAAATCTTTGTCCGTCTGTGTTTGGTGTGTTCACGTACTATTGGAAAGCTGTGGACAAGCAAAAGCTTCAGGGTGCCCAGTGAAGTTTTCTTGCACAAACACAAAGTCTGTTTACATTCAGTGGTACTGACCCAAACTAAGTGTTTCCTTAAGGTCTAACAAACTTGGTGTATGCACTTCCTTCCAGACAATTGGCATTTTTTTAACAGTTTGAAACCTACGTTGTTTACTTGCTAGCTCTGTTGTTCATCCCTGCCTCTTGTTTGTGCTTCTTGCTGCGTTACTGCCACCAGTTTATCACTGGAATAATGTGAAACCATTGGCAGGAATGTATCACCGCAACCACATAACCATAACCATAACCACATACAAGTGCATCCTTGTGCATAGGCACAAAACAAACAGGGATGCACATTGTTCCATTGCATTACCAATGGTAAAACACTAAACTGTGGCATTCTTGTTTGTATTATTAGCAAACATTTGTTTTTTGTTTTTTTCATTGTAGTTGTGGATGCTCGATTGCTGAAGAAAAACAAATCTGGCTTTGACAGTTGCTATTTTCTGTGTATTTTTCATAGCTATAATATAGCATAATTACAAATTTAGAGTATTCAGCATGGTGATTTCAATGTTCATTGCTTATTTCAGTTTAAAAACATATAAATGTAGATCATTTCACCCTGAACTTTTGTCCCCTCCTCTGGCAGTGAGAGTAATTACACAAACACCAAACACAAGAATTTAGTCCACCACAGTGTATTAAAGAGTCAGTGCTTAATACAGAACCCAAAGTTCAACTAACAATCAATGAGTCCTGATCTGAAAAAAAAATCCTCTTTGCAAAGTAATTCCTAATAATAATATGATTCATGTACTTAGTTTGAGCTTCTTGTGTCTAATAGACAAGCTTAGTGATTATGTTCTGTCTCCGAGGTTAGTTACCTCCCATAGTCCGGCCAGTGAGCTGCTGTCTCCAGGGAATGGACAGCCTGGGAGCCGGGCGGCTTGATGGTGGCTCCATGGTGTAATTAGAGGAAGAAGTTGGAAAATAAACAGGCAAATTATGAAATACTGATTTTTTGGCCTATTGTCAGGGGTTGGAATCTAATTAACCATCACTCTAAGGATGGACTGGGCCTCTTCTTGGTGAGTAGATGTGTCCTTTTTGGCTGCAATTGGTTGTTTATGTAAAACGCATCAATAATGGTGTGGTGCAAAGTCACCACAGACACCAGATTTAAACCTCTGTATACTGCAAAATACAGAGATTACGTGATTGCGTGAACTTGGTTGGCAAGGCCTTGAATGTAACAGACGTTAACATATATATAAAAGTCCTGCTTTAAGTAAATACCTTATTTTATGTGGTCAAATCGTATGGAAGATGTATACTAAAATGGAAATTAACATTTCTTGTGGCACTCCGACAGGATACTGAGGATACTCTGACATACACTTTATATACCACAGCTGAAGCCTAATCTATTTGCCATAGCCATTACCATTTCCTAACCTTTGCCAAGAATTTCTAGAACTTCCTCTCCATCTGGTCACATTCATGTCCCATTAACGCATGTTCCTAACTTAACTTCTTTCCAGAGTTTTCATGCTTTCACATCTCACAGATTCCCAAAGATCGAGGCTACGCCTGGATCGGGCATTGTGGTTGCACCTACTGTTGTGGTCCTGCTACTATTAGTCCCATTTCCATTCTAAATATCATATAGCTATTGTATATTATTGTTATTATTATTGCTGCTGTGCCTACCAGTTGTGGCAGATGAACGCCCACCATGAGCCAAGGTTTCTGTCTCTTAAAGGAAGTCTTACCTTGTCACTGATGGCAAATTCTTGCTCATGGTGGGAATTGTTGAGTCTCCGTAAAAAAACATTATCTATATGGAAAGTGAGATAAGTTCTGTTATGATTTGGCGCTATATAAATTGAATTCAACTGAAAGTTTAGCCGTCTAAATTTACTTTAAAATACTGCTGTTGTTTCTTTGCCCTCCTGACGGAACTCTTATTGGTCATTTCAGAAAAGAATGAACCCTATCACAGAAATGTTTGCTTCCATTATAGTGTTCTGAAAAAGTGAATACAGTCACTGTGAAGCTGTTCACGCACAAGATTGTCCATCCCACATTTGCTTGCATGTATACTTTTTACTTCTAAACTACTTGAGGATTTTTCTCTTTCTTACTAAGAAGAAGTTATCAAAGCATTCTGTTCGTTTTGATGCAGTAGCACAATTTAGTTATCGACAGTGTGAAAAGGGAAATTGGGTCACCGAAATGTGGAGCACGAGGCATTCTCAGGACACACAAAGACAGTATTTAGCCTTATAGGTTTATCCTCCAGCCTGTTTGAAGTCAGTGATTTCAGGTCATTGGCATTCAAGCACTGATGAGCAACAGAGATGGTTACTTAGTGTCTAGGGGTGAATGACAGTTTCAATTAAAGTAAATTTTGTGAGTTAACTTTAAGAGGTGGATATTGATTGATCTTGTTTTTTAAAAGTCTTCATGCGTGTGATTGAAACTGCTAAATCGCTCCTGGTTTCCTGGCCCGAATGTGAGTCAATGTAAGCCCCTGAGGAGAAATGTGGTGGTTTGAAGCCGAGATCAAGAAGACTTGGCTGAATAAAAATAACACCAAAACACATTTACCACTGAAGAGTTTCCAAGCTTTTGAATAGCAATTGATTGCAGCTTAAAAGAATGGACAGACCATTTCAGCTCTTGGTTAGCCGACAGTACAAAGACGTGTCTGTAAAGATGACTTTTTCTATCTTGAGATTTTTTTCATGTTCAGTCCCCATCTTGAATACGTAGAAGAACTGTCACTGACACACAGAGATAAAAATACAAGTTATCACTAAAGCACACACACACAGTAGGAAACTGGAAAATTTGTTCTCAACACAAACTTTCGTTTAGCAAGATTTCTAGCTAACAAATGATACCATTTCCAGGACAGGTTAAGGCATTACCACGATATGGCACCCATTTCGCTGGCACGTTAGCAAAGAGTTGATAGGCCTACGGAGCAACATGGTGCGTGCACATCAGTATTAACCGTCCACCTTGTTCTATTTTGGTCTCCACCAACTCCTCAGGGAAATATTTGTCTCTTTATTTGCTAAATGAACACTTTGTTGAGCCATGCCTTTGCAGACTATTATTCTGAAACCCTAGCAGTCCAAAAAATGTCCCATTGGATTGAAATCCCATTTGTCCAACAGCCCATTATCCCAAAAACCAATGCCCATTACTCCACAAAGTTGCTGGTTGTAAAACCAAAGCAACAGAGAAGCTAAAATATTCCATAAAGCTTCATAGTTGGGAAATAATTATCTGTGAGGTCAACATTACAATCAACTTTGTCTACACTCCACATTGTTAACCGATTAATACAGCTTTAGTATCTTTTTACTCAGTTAAAACTGGATAAGAAGTGCTGGTTTCAAATTCAATGCTAGTCAAACTTTGGATTTATTATTACTAATAAGAATTTTGCTCAAAGGTTTAAAAATAATAAGACATTTGTTCCAAATCTTCTTGCCACATACAAAAATATTTAAATGTTTGCCAAGATTTTTCCCAAAGCATTTTCCCAGAGTTACTGACATCCTCTGCTGTGTTTTGCAAAGTCGTGGGAGTTTGAGCGGAGAGGTGGAGCTGCATTATGAGATGATAACGTGAGGAGATTGAGCAATCCAGCAAGCATGACACTGCCTCTGGCTGGACTTCTTGATTACCAGCCGTTCGCTGCTTCTGTAACCTCAGCGGGCCTCTTCACCATGGAAACTCCTCATCGCTCGCCTCCCATTGTGCCTCATTACAGAGCCATTGCCTCGAGCGCTGGTCCAGGATCAGCTCACCCGGGCCTTGGCACTTCAAAACTCACACATTGCCTGTTATTAAAGCTGATCTGGGGTCAGAGCCCATAGACAGTGACAATTGACTCTGTGCCTGAAGGTCGGATTCTGGCTCCAGTATAATCAAATTGGCCTCTTTGTGTGATGATGTTATTGGCTCACCTATGCAGATGGTTCATGTCACCATGAGCTAACAAACACTTCTGTAATAAGGTTAGTGTGATTTCTTATGTTAGACCTTTATGGTGGCATGAACCATGCTGTATATACAGATGCTGCCAATGGTTAGCTGTTGTGCTCATTCTACAGATGAAGGAAGCGAGGGCTTTGATTGGAAAATCAATATGGAACGTGGAGAGATCGTTAATGAAACAGCTTAGTATTTTGCACAGTGAAACTCAGATCAAACTATTTATTTAGAATATTGACAAGTTCTTTAAGGACTGCTTAAACATTTAGGCTGTGAAAATGAAATATCTAATATCAGAATATGGTATCAGCATGTAAAATGAGGTCATGTCCCAATTATTCAGATAAATGTTTTGAGATAGGTTCCTAATTCATGTAATTAGTAACGTTTGCTACTCATTTGTTCTTTTGTTAACTTTCTGTGTAAATACAGTGTCAACACAACTTCCTCTCAAAGTCTCAGGCTAATGGATTTTCTTCTTTTGTTCTGTTCATTGCTTTCTACTGTGTGTCAGTTTTACCAATCCCCTAAACTCGGTATGGTAGGTGCGTTTAATTTAAATGACCCTCTAGTCTTAAAGCAGCTAAAAAAACTTGCTGCAAATCCTCTTTTGTTGCTCAGAGATTATTAAGAAGGTACTGCATTAGCATGTACATTGCCCCATCAGCCATATTCAAAATCTTCCTCCTTTAAAGACTGATCTCTGAGGCTGTACAAGAGCTAACATCTTACAGGCTCAGGTTTCAAATGTATGGAACAGACAACGTTTTAGAATATGGTGGCTGCCTTCATGTGAGAATCAGTAATTGCACACCTCTCTTTGAGGTAGTGTGCTGAAGTGGCGGCACTAAGACTGACGGGTTAGTCTTAAAATGACGGAAAGGGAAAAGAGATGCAGGCTTCGCTGGCTTTGGAATGAGTCAGGATAGCCTGGAGACATCAGTAGAGAGAGGGCTAACACATCTGTATCCCAGACAACACCCCTTATCGCTTCTATGGTCAACTGATGCAGCTGAGAAGCACCTTCATTCTCTGCCTCTAAAACGCTACACAAATCACTTCAGGTGCTCTTTTGTGCCAGCGGCAATCACACTCGCCACTCCTGTGCTTCCTGTCCCAAGAGGTTCCGCCTCAACCACAAGGCAGCAGAGGCAGGGCGTCTGCACTGTCTACAATGATCTGTACAAGATTGGCCTGCACTGTTTCTGAACTGTGATCTGTGACATTTCTTAACATGAGCTGCCAGTAAGTCACACATCAAAGTTTGCACATTATGTAATCTGCTAATTTAATCTATCTGATCTATAGCAGTAATTCACAAGTTAACATAATATACTGTTCAATTTTTAAATACATGTGTATATCCAAACTGCAATGGCAATGATTTATTGTTGTTTGCTTAGGGAGTGTACAAAAATGATTAATTATTAGTCTGAAAAGGGGGGATGTTTATGAACTTTCTGTTTGGTTTCTTGCTAAAAGAAGATAGATTTTCTTCTTTTTTTTAAATAATGGATAAAATATTTGCTACAAATTATCTCAAATTAAATTTGTGCACCTTTAGTTAATAATGACAACATGAATTGTGCCAATTCAATAGTCATTTAATTGCTCTGAGATATTGTGTGGAGGGTGTTTCATTATTTTCAACTCAAGGTGATGGTGTGCAAAGACAATATTAATTATAGCAGTGAGGGCCTCTGTCTTTTGTTATGTTTTGTGTGTAGGATTTAGTGACACCTAGCAGTGAAATTGCAAATTGCAACCAAATGAATACTCTCCCACACCTCCCTCTGTACTTTCAAGCATGTAGGGAAAACTCTGGCTGCAAAATTCATATAAAACACCAAAGGCCATATTTAGATCAATGTTTGGTTTTTCTTTTTTGGGCTACTGTAGAAAAATGGCGGTTCAACATGGTAGACTCCGTGGAAGAGAATGCACTCTCACTCTAGATTTAAAGGGCTCATTTTAAGACAACGAAAAGACAACAAATCTTATATTCAGGTGATTATACATTAATGAAAACATACTGATGAATGTTATATCCCATTCCTGCCAATAGATACTCTTAAATCTTACACACTGAATTTTTAAGTACAACATAGGCATATGTTACCTCACCCATTGTGTTCCTCCAATGAACCACACTAAGCTCTGCCACCCATACGCTCAGGGCAATCCAAACTCTTCTCATCTGTTGTTGCCCGTGGGTGGAACACGCTACCAGTTCCTTCCAGAGCAGGGGTGTCCCTCTGTACCTTCAAAAACCTCCTGAAGAGCAAGCTCTTCAGAGAGTACCTCCTCTCCGAGCACTACCAACAACTGGACATGATAAATCTGTCGTCCTCTTGAAGGGTCACTTGATTCAATGTGAGTAGTACTTATTGCTGTACTAACATGTCTTTGTCGCACTGTACCTTGATTGTTTCCCTCACTTTGGATAAAAGTGTCAGCTAAATGACTAAATGTAAAGTTCACACCACGCTCACCAACACAATATTCCACCTTAACTAACAAACACTGTCCTTATTTGCACAAATACATGAAGCAGAAGATGGGTCACCGGAGAAGTTAAAAAATATTTGTTTCTGTCATTAAAAATTAAGACAGTGGAGAATTAATGGGTGAATAAATGAATGATCAGTGGTTAGCTGTTCAGAAGGCTGTGATGCAAAAACAAGGGCATTGCGATGACTAAAAATTCATTACTGCCTCATAATGACTGTGATTAATTTTCACCCTTGCTGAATTCAGCCCTTTAAACTTGTTTCGAATTGTTATGAATCCGGGATTCAGTGAGGTGTTGAAATGCATCTACGCCTGTGATGAATCCCAATTAGTTACAATTAGACCCTTTGGTGCAGTATGGCACAGTTTTTTACTCGGCTGAATGTTTTGGTGAGTTTGCCCCCGCCTGCGTCTCCGGGAGCCTGCGGTTCCTACTCAAGTAAACTGGTGTGCCCTCACAAGCATATTCCCATTTTCTGCTTCACTGAACTGGTGGTCCCCAATAATCCTAACACCATCATTTAGTCAGGCGGGCTGTGTTTTCATTTTTCTTTTCTTTTTTTTTTTTTTTAACTCTATTTTCTCCATCCCACACAGGAGGCTTGGATTCCCTGAGTTTAGCCGAGTAGAATTAATGTGTATAGTTTGTTAGCCTCCTTTTCTCATGCACCTTGAAAGAGAGTAGGTTTAAAATTCACACGCGCGCTCTGATTTCTCCTGATTCTGTTGCACGTTTCTCTCCTGCACCTTACAGAAGGAGCACAGTCTTTGGGAGACTGTGTCCTCCACTCAAAAAGGGGCTTTCAAATACAGGAGGCTGGGCAAAGTGCTTTTCCATCATCTCTCCCAGGCTCTGTCATGCGGACAGCAGGTTGGAACAGAATGGCTGGTGCGCTTGTGTTCTCAGAGAAAAGGGAGTGCAACGGAGAGAGAAAGAATAAGGCCCGGAGATGCAGAGAAAAAAGGAGAGGGAGGGAGGGACAGGGAAAGTAAAGCCTCGCTGTGATGCTGGCACTCGGTCAGGTGCTTCCAACTCGCTACCATCTAAAGCCGAGAGATGAAAAAATGGACAGAACTTGTACATAATAAAGAAAATTGGAAAGGACTGGCACAAAAAAGATGTAAAATGTTTTGCCAGATACTGCAGAGGCAGGGGAAATAAAAGTTAAGCTTCCTTGCTTGTCCTTTGCACCATGTCCTTTAAGACGGAAGCACTTTTCCTCTCCAAAGATAAGGATTTGATTATCCAGGACAAGCTCTTCTTAAGCTTAGCCCTCTTAGTTTCACAGGCGGGAAAGACATCATAGATGAAACAATACGCTGTGGATATGAATCAAATGGGAAAGTTACATGCTGGAAGAGCGAAATGGCTGTGTTTACAGAGGTCTATGAAGAACAAAGGCAGCCTAGGCTTATGTTGATGGACGCAAATCCTGAGTCTTGGTAACTACCCGCTTCGGCTTCCATTCCGCGCACGCCTGACAAGAACTTTGATCTCTCACATTCAGTCACCTGGCTCTTTTCCACTAGCCTGGATAAGTCTAGACAGATAACGCACACATAACTTAGTTCCTTGAATTTGGACTGTTTACACTGACGAATAGATCCTTTCTCCCACATGCTTTCTGCTGCTCTGCCTCCTACACGAATTTACACGATCAGAGATGAAAACACACTTGTCTCTCACAAAATTCCACCAGTCTTATCAGGGTTAAGGAACAGACAGCTGCAGCATTTTTTAAATATTAATTAGATTATCTTAAATTTGATATTTTGATGCTGTATCTGGTGTTGGACTTGAGTACCTGCAATAATGTTTGACCTGTAAATTCATAAAAGTAAAAAAAAAAAAAAAAAAAAGCAGAAACAACAGACACCATACAAAGCCAAGAACTCATGTGAAGTGATTGTGTGTGTGTGTGTGGTGGCATGTTGGCTGGATGATATCGATTTAGTGTTTCACAACCACCTCTCTTCACCTCCTGCGCTTACCTTCTTTAATATCATGTCATGTCTGTTGTCAAGAGAGCAGATTACAAACAGACCAAAGCATCAGAGCACGCTGCCACGACAATCTACAATACATTAACTTTAAGTGGGCGCTCTTAAACAGTCTTGTGACTTCTTTTAAGAAACAAGTAATGTAACAATTTACATATTCACTAATTACATCATAATTATTATTGATAGAAGTTCTCTAGCAGGTGAACGAGCTGCAGATTTGGGGAGATGGTTAGCATCTGTTTTCATGTTTATCATGTGTACCATATTAGTTTAGCATTTTAGCATGCTAATATTTGCTAATGGCAGAGGCTGATGGGAATGCCGTTTTAGTTTTTAGTTTTGCAGGTGTTGAACCAGGTCATGAACCAAAGTATTGAACAAATAAAAATTTGACCTCATGATGATGCTAAAAGGTAAAGTTAAGCGATCATCAAAGATCTATCCTGTGTGGACCATGAACGCACAAAACCACCCAGTAGTTGTTAAAATGTTAAATTCAGTTTGGATCAAAGTGGGGAATTATAACTATCTTCGAGTATTTAACTCTATTTTGAATATAGTCTGATTTTAAACATACATACATACAACATACATTGCTGTCTTTTGCATATATATATACAACATACAATCATGAACATTGATGAATATTCATGAGTATTTATTTGTTTGGTTGGCCAGGTGGTGACAAGTGTAGTCCAACAAAAACTACGAATGTGTGGTTACACATTCACTGGATGTTGGGTAAGGGCAGATAAAGAATGGTATGGTATGGAAGATATCATTTATACTCCTGCTATTTGAAGCCCTTTGAGTTTAAAAATAAAAAAAGATTGAAAAAGAGAGAAAAGACGGTCTGCCAGTTGGTCCTTTCTTCAAAAACAATCTCTTCCCCTCTCTCTTGCCCTCTCAAGCAGCTCTTGTGTGAAGAATCTGAATGTAAAATGTCAGAAGTAATTGAGAGACGGAGATTTGAGGTGGGGAGCTGGAATTAGGGGAGGCTAAATTGCCATCAGGCCTGTGTATTAGATCACACCTGCCATTCTCTTGGCCTTTCAAAGAGGAATCTTCCAGGTCACGTTTAAAGGGCTCAATTTTTTTTCTATCTCCAGCGTTTCATTCCGAGAGGCTCAGATGAAGCCACCCTATGATCTGACGCTTGATATGGTGTCTCTGCCTGTATAAGCTGACCCGATATATTGCGGCTTGATCTCCGTGCTTTGGGGAACATTAAGCCCCACTGGTCCCACAATACATTTTGCAGAGCGGCGGCCAGTCAGTGCCTCTAATTCTGGGGGTTTGTTTTAAAAGAAAAGCTGCTATTACTCAAAAAGGAACCCAAGTGAGAAATTTACTCTCTCCTTAGACTTTTTCCCCCTCTCTTAACACCTGCTGTCAAGGTGCCCTTGTGTAACTCTCTTTACTCCAAACTGCTTCAGTGGAGCTGCTCATCGGTTCATCAGTGGATGGCTGAGGATGTACTACAGGGCTGTAACTGCATAGCCAGCATGGTATAGTTTTCTTTCTTTGGGCAATTAAGCAGCAGCAGGCCCACAAAGAATCTGTGACCTGACCCGATGTTTAAGAAATCCTTATTAAATCATCACAAAATGTTTTATTCTTGTAACGATCAAATACTCCATTAAAGGGCCTTTTCATCAAGTGAATCCAAATGAGCAAGATGTATGACTAGTGTTCAAATGAATAGAATTAGAAGAAGCTGCACCTTTTAATTCACTCCTTCTGTTGCGACATCAGACATCTTTTACGTTTTTAAGATCCAAGGATTTTTTTTTTTTTTTTTTTTTTATCTCCCTTTGACTCTCACTGATGCCAGCTTAAGCGAATGAGGGATTCACCCAATTAATTTACTCAAGCCTGTAATGCAAGCATCCAAGTGGACGGCCTTGCAATTCAATTAATTAAGTAGAGTGCGTATTCCGCTACATGAAGCGCAGTGTAGTTATAAGATGATGTCATGGTGCTAATAGAGAGAGAAGAGGAAGACTTTAGTTAGCACTTCAAACGCATACATGGACATCTTAGAGTTATGAGACACCAGACCTCTGTTAGTTTAGACTTTATATGCAAACTTTAGGGCCGAGTTGATGAAGCTGCAAAAAGCACAGTGTACAGCGTGGTATGCCTCATTCAATTTACTTTCTCGTGTAAATGGTAGTCAACAAAATTGATGCCGCACCAGGATATTAAATTTTTATATTACTGTATAGCAGACTTTGTCTGGCTTTGTTGTGAAAATATATATTGCAGTAGGAAAGGTGATATTGGTCCACTTGACTCAAACGGAAGTTCTGGCTATGCACTACAACAACAGCAACAACAACAACAGGGATTTCAAGAAGACTACTTCCTGTGTTTACTGTCAGGTGTACTCAAAGAAAAGTGTAAAGCCATACCAAACCCGCTCTGTCTCCTGGCCCTGTTGTTCTTGCCAGACTGTGTCTCCCACCACCATCCTGGTTGAGAAATAATTCATCATTCATGAAAACTTTGAATGTATTTGAAATTGTGCATACAAGTAAAATAAAAGCTTTTCCACAGATCCAGATGTGTTCTTGCTTCCTCCACTAAATATTTGTAGGAAGGAATAAAATATATGATGGGAACGACTCCTAAAGTGATTCTTACTGCGTTCGAGTTCTAGACAGAAAACATAACTGTCACTGAGATATACCAAATAAAAAAAATACTCTAAAAGAAGTAGGCACTGGAAGTCTTTCCTTACATATTTCATTGGCATGTCTATGTCTTTACTACAGACAGTGCAGCTAGACAAGAAATGAGGTATCCAACTGGTTTTATGTGCATTTATAATTTTTATCTTTACTTAAATGTCCACTGAAGAGATTATTATTATGATGTCCACATTAATAAAAAAAACAAACTACAAAGGTTCTATCATGTTCTCTATCCTATTTGTTCAAAATGTTCTTTTATTCACATTATCTTACCCTCTCTTCTTCTGCAATTATTTAATAATTGGAGAAACAGTGCCACGAGCACAATCTCAATGCACACAGCTTCTAATATTTGCATCCAACAGTAGTGGATGGAAACATAAATCAATTTGCATTTTTTTTGTGCCAATCATCTGGAAATTTGGTTAGATTTGGGAACTTCTAAAGAGTAGGACTAAAGACATTCCCAATCTGACTCAAACCAGGGATGTTGTGGTTTATAGTGACCATCTGTCATGGTTTTGGGTTTCTTGTTTAGTATTTCCTGTTTTATTTTTGAAGTTTTCTCTCTCCTTGTATCTGTAACTTTACTTCCTGCTATTGTTGTGTTTCCCACCTATTTTGATTGTCTGTTCCAGTTTAAGTTAATTAGTTTCACCTGTGTCTTGTCATCTTACTTTCACTTGTGTATTTAGTCCATCGTGTTGTCTGTGTTTGTTCCCTAGTCCATTGTTACCCATGTACCTTCTGCTCATAGTCACTTCAAGTTCTGTACTTTTCATTGTTGGACTTTAGCTCATGGATTTATGTTGGATTTGGTTTGTTTTTGGACTCCTCAGTCGCCTTTTGTTTATATTGTGTTTACCTGTTCAGCAAGTTATTAAAGTTACCTTTTGTTTACTGTTTGGCTTCACTTTTTAGAACAAAACCATAACACCATCTTCATCTCTAAGTGACGAGGGAGTGCCCCAAATTACTGCTTCTAACACAAACTTCCAAAAGTTTTGAATGCAAAAACTCCCTGGAGATTTCCTTGATATTAGATGATGACATGTGGCATATAACGAGTTGCTATTTTAGGCAGACATAGAGTAGCAAGCACAGGTGATGTTAATTAAAAGTAATGACGGCTGCATTCCATTTAGCAGAACCAGTTCCAGGCTCTGATGTTGTGAAAGCTCACTCACTGTCACAGCTTACCAGGACACTTAATGGAATGGAGCCATCGTTATGTTATGTTATTATTTACACCTGTGACGAGACAAAATGTCTGCTGTGGTCTACTGTATGTCCCTTTGACCCTAATATTACAGCTCACACCCCACAGATGTTTTTGGTCACTAATTTCAAATGACACCCCTATTTTTACTTTCTCGCCCATCAGCACACTGCTTCATTTACCCTCCATCGATGGAAATACTTGATACTAATACTTGGCACTTCATATCCAGTGCAACCTTTTCACAAACATCTTTCTCCAGCTTGACCTTAGGGATGCAGTCCCACACCAACTGGATGATGTTATCCCTCAAATGCTATATATTTATCTGATTTAATTATTTTTGCCATCTTTTGCTCAGTTCAGGCCTTATGTGGGGTCATTTGGGCGTTTCCTTTTCCCATGTTTGGAAAGTGAATCCAATTTAAAAACAGTCCTGATTCCCAGATGTTTGCACGACAATGGAAATCCTTTAATTTCTCTTAGGCCTATTACATTTCTACAAACAAATTTAACAGATAAATGGCTGAATGTTACTAAATTACACATTTTTTAAAATGCATTTTTAAAGATGCTGCCTCAGGTACTATTTCCTTCAGTGAAAATCACACATTGAGCAATCAATATGAGCAAATTTGAAAATAAGTGGACGCTTTCTTCCTTAACAAATATAAACTAAAAAGCATTGCTCTTGCAGCAAAAACCATAGAATTGCTGTGACACATTCGTCTCATACTATATATTATGTAATGTTTTGTGCTAGAGAAAATGCCTAAGAGCCAAAAGTTCCTCGTTCACATTGTATCAAACACCTTGTCCAAATGCAAGCTTCAGCCTACACGCACAGATTATTTCACAGCCAGATCTTTCAAAGTGAATCGACAAGATTGTGAAATAAAGAGAGAGGAGGATGAAGAGGCAAAGCCTGATTTCACTTTCATTTTGGAAGCAACACTCTTGGAAAAAACAGGAAATAATCAATCACTTTTCACTGCCATGTCTGTCCACATTCAAGCTGGTATCAAAGATGAGTTTGACTGAGAAAGATGAATTTGGTTGCCTTTGAAAAACTGATTTTTGCATGAATTTCTCTGGTTCTGATGCAGCAACTGCAGGCATTATCGACGTGTGAACCCACAAAGAGGCTCAGCAACTTCTTAGCTTAAACTTTGCTGATAATCCCTCCCCCTTCCAATCAAATCAAATTCCATACTGCCAAACACTAACTCTCTACCTTGTGAGTCAAACATGGATTCTGGTCTAGACTGCTTTGTAGATACAATCTTCAAATAATCACCTGAAATGAACTCCAAACCATCAAATTTTACCATAGACCATCACAAACTGTGTATAATGTCTCTCCAAGTTCCAACTCCAAAACCCCAGTCAAGATGAATAAAATCTAAATATATTAGCAATAACTTTTTAAAAGGACGTTTTAAATGCGTTTGACCTTCTCACCAGTTATAAAGCACATTGTTTAGTTCCAGGAAGTTTTACATGACTGAACCTTGAGAGTCTGAGGGATAAATGCCTAACCACTCTGCTGCCTCCCACCTGTCTGTCACATACAAGACTGCTGTATTGATTTTTGCGTACTGTGTAACAACAGTAACTCTGCCATTGTCCCAGAACAACATCCCGTCTTTCTCTGTGCTGTGCTGTGTTTAAAGGCTGGTTATGTTCTCCCTTTGTTCGCAGAGTGTCAGAGCTATTACCAGCCTATTAAAAAAGCTGAGGGGGATGAAAAACCAAACATGCAGAATTCATTTACAGTAGCTTCGTTTCAGCTAAGTGGATATGTGATGCATCACGCCTAAACGGATAATGAGAAAAACATTTTTTGTGAAGTTGCAACACGTGTATACTTAAAATATCTGCATAATGATCACTGGCAACCTTTGTTTGCAAGCACTTAAGCAACAGCCCAGTGTCACAGGAATTAGATCCATATTGGATAATTTAAGACCTCGTAATTTATGTCTAATGGCAACATTCAGTGGAAGCATTTATGCAGCAAGGCAGAAGGAAAGGGAGCAGAGTTTGGAGTTTGCATCCTTTAACCCTAATCATGATTTTTAAAAACCTTCACAAACTGTTTTAATTGCCTGTCCTTAAAATAACATAGTTTATTTGCCACAGCATGTATCGTTCTAACCCTAGCCAGTGCTTAAATATACCACACTGTGGTTTCCATGCAGAAATATTTTGCACAGAGCATTTTAAAACATTAGCACTGAATGTAATCTAGGCAGCAAAGTCTCCAAATTAAACAACAAAACACAAAAAAAGCACACCTATCAGAAGGAATTATATTTCAATGCTTTCCCAAACTGTTACTGGCATGGTATTTATTATAATAACTGTTTGTTTATGGTTAAAAGACCTTTCATTGTCATGATGAAAATAATAACCATGTGGTTCAGGTCATTGCTGTCATGGTTAAATGAAATGTTGCATGTTGTTGGGAAACAGGAAGTGAATGGTGGTTTCCAGTGTCAAAGTCTGACTTTTGTTTTCAGCCCATCGATCCACCCTGACCTCTTCTTTCTGATAACTTTGTTTGCTTTGCTCACAAGGCTCACTTGACTGTAAACATGTGGTTTTTGGGTATTTGACAACTGATACTGTCCTTTTTCTTCAGAGCACAGTCTTAATAGGGTTGGGAAAGACTGTGGTCTTAAAGCACAACACATGACATGTTTACTTCTTTGGTCAAGATGTTTCAGTCACCATGACCGCTTCACTTCCTGATGACTTCTCTGCAGCACAAAGACAACCAATGTTGACAGTGAACAAAGTCCACACAGTAACTGTGTTTCCTCTAAAACGTATTTGACAAAATCATTTAATACTAGAGTCGTACCAAGAGGTCATTATCTTTTTCTGTTCAACCAACAAAATGATTTGTCTCTGTATTCAGATAGAAAACCAGAAGTGGTTGTGGTTTGTACCGGTTAAATCGGGCAAATCGGGCAGTAAATATATGCAACTTCATATTTAAAAAAATCAGCAAACTGCACCCACATACAAACAGTGGCTCCACAGTCTGGATAGAAATGTGGCCAAACTCAACTCAAGGCCATGAGGGTTGGTCAAGGCCATAATAATACTATCTTGTGAAACACACATCCTACACATGGAACAGATTTTCTAGCCTGTGCATACCACTGATTATCAATTATGCATACACAAAGTCCTTCCCCTGTGTAGCCTCACTCAAATTAATCACAAAGGAGACAAAATCAAACCTTTTTGAGTTGTGACATGTCAGAAACAGCACAAAAAAAAAAAAAAAAAAAAAAAAAGTCACTGAAGGACACAATGTATCAAAAATCATCTGGAGGATTCACCATGAGCGCTTCAGCATCCAGCATTTAGCCAAGCCTAGAACCCAGCAGGCACCTGTTGGTCACGCACCACTGGTTGTGTTTAATTTGTGTTTGCATGCTCACCAGGTGGCACATTAAATCAGTCAATGAATAAAGTAGATGTGAACTTTTTTTAACTATGCCAAGGTAATCATGAGCAACTTCAGAGAGAAGACATGTCTGTTTCAGTTTGTGCTATCCCAAACAATGTATTTGGATTTGGATACGACCTTATTTAGTAGTATAAAACATAACTATGGGACCTTGGGACACAGGGTCACTCAGCAGCTGTTTTATGATAGTATCTAACGGATCCAGACAAGCCACCTTTGTTTAGGTCCCTGGTTGCATTCTTGTGTTCCTACAAAGCGGAAACCTTCTTGACTGTGAACTAAAGCCAATGCGGAAGTGCCAAAAACTGCAGTTCTTTAAACAGCCACTTGAGGCTGGCTACAGAACAAGTCAGTCTCCATAAGTCCCCATGTTAAAATGTCCAACTTCACAGCAGAAATAACCATGTTTACAGCCTGGTACAAAAAACAGTTTTGGTCTCTGTAGCTAATTTCCCTGTTTATGACAACTGTACTAAGTCTGAATTTTTCTTCAACTTAGTATATTAAGACTTAAAGTTATGCATAATTAACGGCGTGGCTGCTATCATTGACAGGTGCATTGTAGGTGCCATTACAGATATGGCACAAATTTGCAGATTTTAAACTTCAGAATGACTCTTCATAAATCTACGGGTCATGTCATGCAAATGCCATCCATTCTTTTTACTGTCAGTGGTTCCTACTAGTCTCCATGCCAGAAGAGTATTTTCATTGAATGTATTAATAGTTCATGAACGGGCCTTGGGCTTTGTTTTTGGAAGATGGACTGATTTAAAAAGCAACCATCAACAACCCTCACCATCCCTATCAGACGTTAATTGCATACTAAACATAGCCCGCTCCCAAACCTCCAAATCCCTGCCTGCATCTCAAATTTTGCCAAATGACTGAGCAGTAATGGTCATTCAGACTGAATATGAAGCCAAGCGAATCACGCACGTGCGAGGAATGGAACATGATTTTGAGACGTGCAAAAGGAACGATATGGCTCAAAGTATTGATTCAGAGTTTTTTTTGTTTGTTTTTTTTTTCACACTGGAAGGCCAGTACGAGGCGTGGGTGTTTTCCAATCACATGAAAGTTTCAACACAAGCAGAGAGGAGAAAAACGCAGGCAGAGAGGGAAAGAGAGAGAGAGAGAGAGCGAGAGAGAGAGAGAGAGAGAAAGGATATGGAGGTGCATTATAAACAACTCTTACCCTCGGCACTGCGTGTGGTTAAGATGGGAAGCACAGCGAAAAAAAGCTCATCACATTCACAGATGGCAACCCAATCCAAGGCAAATGTCAAAAGGACTCACATGACAGCCAAAGCACCTGTGAAAAAGAGCACAGCACGGAGAACGCGACGGATTTACAGATGGTTATGTGTTCAGGGAGATGATAGAAAGCCCATCACAAATGTCTCTGTATCATCTTATTTTCAGGGACAAAACAACATGTGTGTGCGTTAAAGCGGCTGCAGACAGCGCACTCCCATTTGAGCAGGATGTTTATATTTGCTGTGATGAAGTACTGAGGTATCCAAAACAAGCATTTCTGTCTCTTTGAGATGAAATCTGACTTCAAATTAAGCCAGACAATAATTGCACAAAGACAAATAATGAGATTAGGTCAAAAGGACCAAAAAGACTGTTTGATGGAGATAGAAGCAGCAACACTCATGTTCCTTGCAGGATACTGTTTCACTAGAGGTCACTTTTAACTAAATGCAAATTAGCAAAGTATTTCCTCTCCCACTTTTAGATGATTTCACATTTTTGCTCCCTTGGGATGATTTGAATGACAAAGCTCTGCGGAGCTTTGAGGCAAAAAGGCATAAGAGTCCGCACAAAGCCGCATTCTCTCCCAGCCTATTCCCATCCAATACATATGCTAATACTTCAAGTCACAGCTGGTCGAGGAACTTACAGTATGAAAGATTTTACAGTTAAATTTATTCAAACTAGCCTTTCAAAAAATGTATCCGGATGGCATTGTTGAATGAAATAGTGCAAATATCCAAGAAAGTGGCCTTGTATGTGAAGCTTCAGTTCCCCTGCCAACTAGGCAGGGATCAAAGATTGTCTTATTGGCAAGAAAAAAAGAGCTAATATCAGGTTAAAGTCCTTTTGTAATTAGACTTTTGAGAATTACTACGGGAGATTAAAGATGCCAAAATTAAAACAACTCAAACAAAAGAATAAGTGAAATAAAATGCATATTTTTATGTTTATTTCCATTTTTAATCATGTCTGAATGAAAGAGAATTGTTCTTTAACATGATTCTCACTTTATTTCTGTGTTTGATTTGTTTTATGGAGACCTTTTAAACATCAAGACATGCAGTAAAACCAGTCAACCCATGTCTTTGTGCAAAAAGCAGCGCTAACCGCTTCAAATAAGGTATTATCACTGTGTGTGGTGCGTGTGTGCTTTGAACATAGATGAACGAGAAAAATTAGGGATGCTCAGAGGACTTTAGAAGTGATTTCTAATTGAAATCATTGACATATCAAAGAGTTTAAATTGGAGCGTTCAAAGCAAATCATCAAATACTTTCGGCATAATTATGTTGATATGTGGCTTTATAGGTTAACAGGCAGATAAAATACAATTGGTTTCAGGTTGATGGTAGCTCTGAGGATCAGATGTGAGGAAAGGCTTTGATTGAAATGAATTTGCAAAGATATTTCTCCCGTTTTTCTCTTTGTTTGTCTGCTTTTGTGCTTCAGCATCTGTTTCGCCACCTGCTAAAGAAAAGCCATATTGTCTGCTGTTGTGGAGGTTACTCTACCCTGCCTGCTTGTATAACATTTATTTCACGAAGAGTCTTCGATGTTTAGACAGTGATCCAATTATGACTTTATATCTTTGTGGGTGTGTTCAGGCAACTTTGTGCTACCTGCACTGGTGGTTCAGAGCAACAGTGTGCCCAGAGGGTGTAAAATATAATCTGGATCAAATCGAGCAGACCAGACAAGCAGTGCGAGATGAGGCTGCCTCAATACTAACATATGGGAGTGGAAAATCTGACAGATTGGATTCTTAATTATACAAACATTTCAAAGAGGCAGAGCTGCTCTCTGGAAAGAAAAACAACCTCATTGGTGCAATTAAACCTCAACAGACAGAGCCAGAGAGCATTTTATTTAATAATGTGAGGAGGCGGTAAGAAAAGAATTCAATACAGCTAATAATGGAGGAACTACAACAGTGTTTTATGCAGTTTACGCATTAAGAGTTCATTCTCGACCTTGGAAAAAACAGCTGAGAAAACAGTCTCAGCACTAGGTCCATTCAGGAGACTACATCTGTGGCCTCTTTTGTTATATATGATAACAATTTAAAGGAGTCCTCCAGTGATTAAGTATTTCATGTCTGTAAAGTTGATTGAAAAAACACCCTCAAAGCAGTGGAGGCCAAGATAAGATGTTATTTAGCCCCTAGTATGATTCAAGATTCAAAAATCCCTGATTCCTCCATTTCCCACAATGCAACTTGATAGCATCTTATATCCTGGTAACATCACTATGACATCACCGGGGTTATTTTATTCCTGTGGAGAATCTGCCAAACGAGCCACTTTCATGTTTCATGTGCAGTCATGTGTTTTAATAGAACTTCTATCATTTTCTGTTTGATTTAATGTGATATTAACAGCACTCAGCCCCTTTCCGGGATCTTAGGAAGCTCATATGCGCCTTCAGACAAATGCACAGCTTGTTTCTGCTTGTTTGGGCCTGTCATATCAGTAATGTTAAGACAGTTTTCTCTCTGTGCAGAACATCAGATCAAATAGAAAATGACAGCAGTTGTGTTAACATGCTGATTGGCTAATTGGTTTCTTTCCTGTTGTGAATCTTTTACTTCTGTTAACAATCTGACACTTACATCTCTAGTTTACAGTGCTGCATTATGGCATGTGTGCTAATATTTTGATATGAATATTCTGACAGTGGGGTATTTGATTTCAGAAGAAGAAAAGATGTATGAACACCTTTTCTGTTTTTAATAGATAAATTCTTAAAAATTGCAAATGCACTTAGACCCTCAATAAGTTTCTTGCTTGTAAGCATCTGGATTTCTTAAGTTTGATGCTACTAAATTCAACTGTGATTGGCTCAAAACAAGTTGAAGTGGTGTCACATTGTCTACGTTTTCATAAATCAAATATATCCATATTTACGGCAGATATTTAGAAGTTCCAGCAGGTTTCTTCACCAGTTTAGCCCTTTCAAATTCTCTTTTGTTTTTAAAAAGGACCTTTGACTACTTGGACTTTATTTTCACAGCATATCGGCTCTGTTGGGTTAGAAAATTGTACTACACTTGAATTGTATTGGACAGTAATTGCAGGGATATCTGATAACTATGGTGAATGCGGAAGGACAAAATTGTATGAGGCAGTCGTTCTGCAAGCTGTGATGGGTGTTTACAAGCTTGGGTCATATTTTTTTGTTGTTTAGACCCTGTGTGATCATCTCGCCACTTCTCTTAGTTGCCTTCTTCGGACCTATTTTAAGGGCTGTCGGCGCACTCAGCAATTACTTTGGTGAGTACAATGTTATTATAACCAATAAAACCGATGGCCAGAGCTACGAAAATAACACCCACGCTGTAAATTTAAACTTCAATGTAACCACCCTTCATCAGCAAAGCTGAGAAAACTGTGAGAGGTTTGGGTATTTTTAAAGAGTTTGGAATAAAAAAAAAAAAATCCTGTACAAAGATATAAATATAACAAGCAGCCATAACAGCATACTGTATATGTTGTTATTCCCATCTACAATAACTGAACCATCGACTGTGAACTATTCACATTATTTAGCCAAATGCCCAGCAGATGACCTCTCGCTGGTAGCTGGAGCTGATGTGTGCATCCAGT
Organism: Sciaenops ocellatus; assembly: GCA_033000465.1. Taxonomy (NCBI): domain Eukaryota; kingdom Metazoa; phylum Chordata; class Actinopteri; family Sciaenidae; genus Sciaenops; species Sciaenops ocellatus. The sequence continues at coordinate 7,034,060 of CP136886.1, forward strand.
AAGGAGATGTAGTGTAGTAGAGCTGAAGTTAGAGTGGTTACCATGGAGACAGGCCGTGGTTATCCCCACCTTTCTCTGTCACAGAGGCTTGCAAGGCCAAAAGAAGAAAAGGGTTATCTCGTTCCTTTTCAACTTTATCTCTTCAACCATATTGTGCCTCCAATCCAATCCCCTGTCTTCTGCAGTCTGTGGCCTCACTATTTCTTCCTTTTTTATGACAGGTAGAAAGAGATATTACCCTCTGTTCTCCACCTGGGGGAATTCTGAAGAGGAGTCATCCAATTTTCAGCAGGTGATTCTGTTCCTGCCTTACTTAGAAAACAGCACATTGATTAAAATCTGACCTTAGAAAATAAATTAAACAACGGAATGTACACATAATTACAAACTGGCCTGTGGACAGCAAAGCCTTGCACACACCAGTATTCATGGACAGCATTGCGGCTCGCATTCTTGGTTTGGACCCAAATGGATCATTTTATACACAAAATGCGTGCTATTAAAGCATACCTGAGGGAGAGAGAAGGCTGAATGTCCACCCTGCATTCACATCCAACAAGAGACAGAAACTTGGAAACCGTGACTGCTTTCAAAGGAAGAAGAGGAGGTGGGAGAAACTGAAAGTGGAAGACAGCAAGGCTTTAATAATTAATTCGGCAGAGTTTCGGTCCTGGGAGGCCAGAGGAAAATATATTGATGTTTAAAAAATGCTAATTAAAGAAAGGCAGCACACTTTGGTTTGGAAGGCATCCGTCTGCCCAGGCAGTTTGAAATCTCACTGCTGCCTGGGCTAATGGTGCTAGTAATGCCTTTGGGGAAACACGGCATGAAACACAGAGGCGGGCGCTAATGAGTCTTGCGGACCTCTCCGGCACACAGGATGAATGAGAGCGATGAAAAGAAGATGCTGAAAGGGAAGAAGGAGCCACACTTGGTGGAAAATGTCTCATATTCCTTTTATATTTCACGGCAAATGAGAGAAGCCGTATCCCTCGGTGGGTAAAACTGGATTCACATGCACCCCGTAGACAATCTGCTGGCAGCCAATATTGAGTCACACTGCAAAAGGGATGCACATACAACACACAGTGAGCAACACAGTTACACTACGTGTTTCACACGGTACAAAAAAAAAGGCTAGAGTCAGTAATGCGAAAGAACACATTTACATAGAAACAATCTCACTTGTGTGCACGCTTTCATTTCATTTCAAGAGTTTGGTCAATTACATCGAAAACATCCTCCTGCTCGAGAAAGAGAAGAGGTCTCCAGCCATGCTAGCGTGGCTGTATTTAGGCACAGCTGTGCTGTGTGGGATAAATGCTCATGTCAGTATGCAAATATAATGTTTACCATGTTAATCTTGCGCTAAACACGAAGTACAGCTTTGGTTGATGGGAACGCCATTATTTTTGCAGGTGTTTGGTTGTAAATTAAAAGTATTGGACAAAATAATCATGGTGCTCGCTGAAAAGTTAAGGGATTTAACATTTTACTCTGAGGGGGACATGAATGTCAGTACCAAATCTCATGGCAATCCATTCAATAGGTCTTGAGATATTTCACTTAAACCCAGAAATGGTCTGATTCTCAAAATGTTTGATAGGCACCATCGGTGGGCCATAGAGCTACTACAGGAACTACAGTTGGACAACAACGAAACTACCCTTAGTAGCCCGACATCGTTATCTGACTCTGGAGAGGTTTCTATGTTATGTACCTATCTGTTGTGTCTAGGCAGTGAGACATCGCTATCGTCCGACTTTGATTATTATAGTAATAATCCAAATGGTGCCTGCTTTCATAAACACAAACATACAGCTGCTCTTTCTCTAAAGGAGAAGTCATAAAAAATCTACAATTTAATACTATCCCTACAGACAAGCTAGCGAAGTGGGGCATGCCAGAAAGAGTTTGAGAACCTCTGAGCTAGACAAATGCAGTTATTTAGTTAACTTAAGTTTGGGAATAGGGCCACACCTCTGATCATAAGTCAAGATACTTATACATGAGCTACCCTTATGGTCCTGTTTGCCTCATTTTCCTCGCCCCACCCTCCATCCCCTTCCCTGCATCCATTCACTTTTCTACCTCATCCCTATCCACATCACTTCATCCTCTCTTCCCTCCCTTCCCTCCCCACATGCTTTCCGATTCAATCCAGTGCATACTTCTCCCATGTCTCATTTTCGGTATCGCCTGGGGGTCCGTAAGCAGCTCGGGTGGAAACACACCTGAGACTGAACCCCGACTATGAATCTCCCTCTCCCTGGCTTTCAGCACGTTCTCCCAGATCAGCCTAATCGACGACATCCCTCCTCCACGTTCTCCCCTCCACAAAACTTTAAATGAAATATTGTTGTGCCGTGGTCCTTGTTAGTGAACAGTAAGGGAAATAAAGTATTAGGATTCATCAATTAAAAACCATGAATATCTCATCTCGCAGTTCTAAAATTATTTCTCAGTGAAAATTTCAGCTGCTGGTAGTGCTCCATCCCAGGTTAGGGATCACTAAAGTCATCATGATTTACCGCCTGGGAACCATGAATCAAGATATTCCACTAAAAAACAAAAGTGTAAATGTCACAGTGGCGGTCAGGATTACCAGTGTCATCAGGATTCATCCCCATGACCGCCTTCACAAGATACATCCAATAGTTAAAATGATGAATGCCATCCCTAGTGTCATATAGCGAGTGTGGCTACGAAATAAACACAATTACACAGAAACAACACACACACATATTTTAATTTGTGTCCGTTTCTTGTAAAAGGTCGGTCAGTTTATGCTGTATCTAATTTGTGCACTCTGTCAAACATCCCTACACTTACGCATTTCCCATGACAAAGGAAGAATAACTAATAAATGACAGTCATTAAGTATTAATTTCCAGGCTTGTGTGCTTTCTTGACACTTGCCTTCAGCAAATTATGCGCAGTGAACAAACAGAAACAAATTAACCATCTCTGTATGTATATGGTTTCTTTTGTATCATGTACGCGTGAGATGTAAACAGAACAGCGCACGGCTTCTTCTTCAACATGAAAAGAATCTATTCCTGTAGGTAGTGTTTACTCAGCACTCTCAGGGGGGTTATTCAAATGATTTTCACATGTAGGTTTGTTTGATCTCGTAAAGTAAAGTGGATTTTGTGGCTCTTCCAAACAATATCATATCCTATCATGTACAGCTGATAACATCACTCTCATTCGAACTCAGGTGGTGAATATGATGAGCCTTTCACATGTACAGTATTTGTTTCATGTCCCCCCACCAACTTAACTCAATCAAAGCCACAGTTAGATTGGGGGTAATAACATTTAATGCATTTCAAGAGGCTCTGCTGGAATAATCTTTATTGCATGCTGCCTCATTAGACGTCCTCCACAGCTTGATAAAACACAAGTGTCTTATATCTCATACAGTATTCTATTTCTGTCCCATAAGAGATAGCAATCTGAGGACGGAGGAGAGATATCGCCTTTGTAGTGGCAGATCGTCAGAAAGACGAGATCTAATCTTTCTCTCTCTCTCCCTCTCTGCCGAGGACAGATAGGACTGATACAGTATATTGCACATGCAAGGTCTTACCGAGCTCCTTTTCAAAATATGTGATGCACGTAGATGATAAAGTTGAAAGCAAGTGTATCAGAGCAGATATCTCATAACCAGGAGATAACTCACATAACTGGATAAAGATTGGAGTTTGATTAGACACAGAGAGTGTTTTATTGATCTCTGTTGCTTCCATCAGATCTGATAAGATCGTTAATTCAAAGCATCCCATTAAATGATATAACCTTGCTGCCTAGTGTGAAAATGCACACTTGTGCCTCAGCGTGTAATCGTCCATTAATTCGAGAGGTCTTACCAGTGGTGAAATGTAACTAAGTGCAATTACTTCAGTAAGGTACTTAAAGGTCCAGTGTGTCTGATTTAGGGGGGTCTATTTGCATAATATGGCAGGAATTTAATGTAATATGTATAACGGTGTTTTCATTAGCGTATTATCACCTGGAAATAAGAATCGTTATGTTTTTGTTACCTTACAATGAGCTTTGTATATATGCAGACACCACAGGTCCTCTTCAGCGGAGTCCGCCATGTTGAACCTCCATGTTTCTACAGTAGCCCAGAGTAGACAAACTAAACACTGGCTACTTTTGCAGTTTTTGCGCGTTTCGTGTCTTGTGTAGTCTCCTACATGCTTGGAGCAAAAGGTTGAGGTGAGGTACCTGCAATCAAAAACTAAAAAAAAAAATCCTACACATTGGTCCTTTAAGAGCAGTTTTGAGTATTTCCACTCCATTTCAGAGGAGAACACTGCGCTTTCAACTGCAATGAAAAACATTGTCAGCTTCATAAACACGATGCATGATGAAAAGTAAAAAGAAAAGGGTTGTTGGCATTTTATCACAACAAAATCTAATGTAAAACTAAACAAAAAAGTAACTGATGTATTACATTTTTATAGTTAATAAAAAGTAAACAGTGATGTGATAGATGGACTAAAGCACACATAAACTAATTGCTGTTTTAATACAAAGTCAACAACCTGCAGGCGCCTGTGATTATAGATTAATGAAACATTTGTAAAAGGTAAGTTAATATTTAGTCAATGTTATCAGAGACTGTTAATCATGGTAACTGGTACGTAACAAAGATGGTGACAGCTATCGCCTTAGGATGCTTAGATATAGAGATTAAAAATGCATCTATGAAGAAATAAGACTCAAATTTCAAAAACTAGAAAATCTAATGATTAATTTGACTAAAACTACCATACAGTTTTGTGAAAAGTTATTAAATTAATAAGAATTTTCTAAAAGCATTTACAGTTTTAGGTCTTCCAGACAGAAATGTTTGAATAAGATTGAGATTTTTGCAGATTAAACAGCCCAACAGTCAATATACAGTCATTGAAATCATCATATTAAACAACTGCAATAAAAACTCTTCTTACGCATTCATGCATGAGTGATAATATTCCTATAATGTATTTAACCCTTTTGAAAAGAGCCATTCAGCACCAGTACTTTTACTCATTACCTTGTGTATTTTTTGTTTATAGTACATGTATACTTTCAGTAAGATCCTGAATGCAGGACTTTTACTTGAATCATGTACTTTTACATTATTGTATTACTACATTTACTGAAGTGAAGGATGTGAATACGTCTTCCACTCCTGTGCAAAACACTGGTGCATGTACATCACAGTTAGACCGGGCCTGGGGAGGTTAACAGTTAACATTCCCAGGCGCTCACCTACAGTAACAATCGACGCCAGAGGTCATTAGCATTCACAGCATCGCCTGGCTTCCCCTCGCCATCGGTCCCACTTCATCAGTTAAACAGCGAGCTTCTAACCCTGGCTTTGTTTGGTGGGAGAGTCCATGTCTGATAAGGGCCCCCATGATATGGCTGACATCATTAATCACCAGCACTGTGGGAGGACAAGGCAGGCAGGTTGAGAGCAGCAAGTACTGCCATCTCTCCCTGTGGATCCTTTTTAACGGTGCCGTGCTCCTAATTAATAGAGCTGCCCCTCTCTCTTCGCAGATATACATCAAAATGCATGCAGAGATGCATGCAGGTAAATAATGGCAGCCGGACAGGGAGTTTAGGATTACTGCTCACTGTCAGAGACGTAAAGAAAGAAAGAGAGAGATGGAGTGAATCAGGGAGGACGCTGTGCTTATACTCAATATGAGAGATAAAGCTAGAGAGACGGTGAGGACGAGAGGAGGAGGCGAGCCTCGGTGGATGGAAAACTGATATTGCCAAGTACTTGAAAGGTGTAACCGCAAATGTCAGCACCATCGATAACACCACCTTGTTGGTGACCATTTTTCGTCTTCACATTAAGTGCCCAGGAGGGTAGTAAAAACAGCTGAAGTGGGGTGGGATGAGACATGGGGCCAAAGCTTTAATTTTACTGCTCATGCACGCTGCTGGAACCAACTTTTAATTGCCTGTTACAGATGACGGATAGAAAAAAGTGGGGCAGGGTGTATTTATGCACACAGCTTTGTCAGGAGACCAGCTTTCTGGTTTGTCACTGTGTGAGCCAGCACGAAAAAAAGAAAAAACAATGCATAGTGATAAAAATAGAGGTGAATGTGGTTATTTTCTGCTCCTGGTTGCAATCATAATTGTGTTACTTTTCTTGAATGAATGAATGTTTGAGTGAGTGTATTTGCATAGTGATAAAACACAGGAGATGAGATTAAAAAAAAAAAAAAGTTCACAAAGACGAGAAATTCAAATTGCTTGTGTGTGCAGGTGAGAGGTGTTATATAACGTATCTCCTCTCTAAGTAAATACATAAACAAAACACTGACTAGAAAATGTGTGAATGTGTTTCCGAATGCAGGAAATTGTGTTTCCCACTTCAGCACTTTTACTCCTGAGACTTAAAGCTTCTTATCTCCATACTAATGTCCCTGCTTTACTCATAACCGCTCCTGTCACTGCTCAAATTAAGGGCACTTAGTCATTACCCACACCTGAGGAAAGAAATAAATATAAAAAGCTCGTTCTCAAAAGATGCTCCAGTCAGAACAAAATGAACCTCCCTCATTAATTACTACAAGCTGCCAGGTACACACAGAGATTTCCACTATTTTAGTTTTTCTCTTGAGAAAAGCACCTCAGGGATTCTGTCCCAGTCTGAATATTATTGGCAACAACACCAGAATTTGAATCTAATAAAATATCAGTCAACATCATTCACACAGTAATACCGAGTCCCCTCAGGCATCCGCAATTGTACAGTCACAATAATCAGTGCAAGTTCAACCAATCACTGGCAGCAATTTAGCAAAATGACTGCAATTTTTTTTTCGGCAGTGAAAGTAGTCAACAGAGTTGTTCTTGTAATTGTGGCCAGTCACAGCCTGTTCTTATATATATATGACAGACCTTTTAAAAGAGGCAACAACAATATGTGAGGAAAGGGAGTTGTAGTTTTATACACTGCACTATTAATTCAGTCCAAGGAACACAAAGACTATCTCAAACATCAAAGGGGCACATTTTGTAAAGAACTCTACATGTTGTAATTTTCAATATATCTGATGTATTTAGCTTAACTTACATTTTACCAACATGAATCCAGGCACAATTTTGTTTCTTCTTTTTTTTTTTTTTTTTTGGTCTTGCTCCTCTTTCATCTTCAGTGATAGCAGAATATGAGGTTGCTGTTCCTGTAGTACCATGTTGGTGAGTTTTTAGGATCAATTCAACTCTGGATCAAGAACACATATGCAACTTCCAGTCAGACTTTTAGAGTAAAATAGATGATAGAACAGGCTATGCCTTAGGGCTCTCTGATTCCGGTGTCCTTCTGCCCAGGCTGGGTTTTACCCACCAAGTGAAGGTAGTCTTCAACATCATGAACATGTTTGAGCGTGCTGCTGACACCACCAATCCACTTGTTGACTAGATCATATGAGGCCACCTAGAAGAACCTCTTATGGTTTCTGCTTGCTAGCAGGACAATAAGTTTGCACAGTTTTTTCAAATAGATGTACTCTTGACTCCTGTCTGCAACAGACTTACTCGTCCAGCAGCAAAAAGCCCTGCTAAGTGTATGTCCTTTAGCCTTTTAGTAAGTTAGTCCCAGATATACTCTTGTCCAGCGGTTTCTTGCTGGGTCAATCTATACTTTTTTCTTTTTAGCTTCCTCCCAAAGTCTCCCTTGGTCTTTTCTCCTCTGTCATTAGGTCCATAGAGGCTGCTGAGCCCAGCTACATTGCCCATTTACCCAGCTCCAGTTCTGGCATGACACTTCCCATCAGCATTCCCATCGCCTGCACCTCGGGCCTGAAAACCTCCTTTCCAGTGGTCCAAAATGCCTGTGGTATAAACACTTACAACCCCCAGTGTTCTGAGCTCACTGTTCGGTCATAAGTACGTAAGACTCCATTAACCTTGGTTACAAGTTGGTGTAACATCAAAATGATTTAAATCTGTCTTTTTATGGTAGAAAAGTTTCTCAATGTTGCTTTAACTCTGAATATTAATAAATCCATTGGAATGTATCGCTGCTTTTGAAATGCTGGTGTGACCAGGGCTTTAAAAAAATGATTTTGCTGTGTGTTTAAAATCATTTTCAGCTAATATTATATAAAATTAGAGCATGTTTTATTAAGTAGACTTTGTAACCCAACCTTGAATATCTCTTGCAGTTTATTCCCTCGTGAACAAAGACTCTAAACAGATTTTTTTAAATGCTATTTTATGCTCGTAACTGCCTTAATTAGCGACTGTGGAAAGTTCACCTTCTCTCACCTCTCTCTCAAAAGAAACCTGCACTCTTGAGGATTAGGAAAGGTTAGGACTGGCGAGTAAAGTGGTCAACTTCTGTGTGTGCATGTGTACGTAGAGAGATTAAAGGAGACATTGATGAAACGATTCTTTTCTGTTGGTAAGCACGCAGAGAGAAAACAGGCAGCGGGATGCTTGACACCCGAAACCCCTGCACTGGGCCTAGCCATGGGAGGGCCCTGCGCCGAGTGTGAGTAATTACATGTGAGTACTCTGCTGCCCTGTGGCTTCTAAGAACCCTCTTCATAATGATCTCCACTGATAAAGTCACACACATACACAAACACACACGCGCCAAAACCACATTCATATTGTTTCAATCAGTCTCTCAGCGCGCTAATTATGGGAATCAAGAATCGATTTTCGTCTGCTGTAACATCCTTGTTGCTTGGTCTCATGTTTTCATGAATGGAATGAGTTTTTGTGGGTTTAATAGCTGCAATAGTCACAATACACACAGTGGAGTTATTAGGTCATTAATCTTCTGTAATTCTGAGCGAACAGTCTCATACACATCATATTCTATTTCTGACTTCTTCTGCGAATGAGAACAGGATGTGGTGCGATTCTTGTCCTCCCATATTGGGCGATCAGATTTGCTGAAACGAGCAGACGAAAGCACACGTCTCGGTTACACTTAAACAATTGAGGCGAGCTTTCCCCCCTCTAATCCATAATGAGATTCCTGGCGGTTTTACAATTGATACTGCATGATGAACTTTAATGAGATGCTTTTGAAAAGATGAGGCCAAATCAGCACTTTTGCTTGGATTACAGTCGGCGGCATGGAGGAAGAAGACGAAGAAGAAGAAGAGGGAGGAGGGAAAAAGAATCTTTTGCCAAGTGAGGGGAAAGCAGTATTGATCCATATGCATTGTCTCGTTAATTTTGCCAGAGGTGTGGATTCCTCGTGATCAATATTTAGTGACTGCATCTTTATTCTTCTGTGTAACCTATTACTGTCGGTGAAATGCGAAGCCTGCACCACAATTAGAGCTCTGGAGCAGGCAAGGCCAATCAATAGCATAGATGTATGATGTGTACAGCAGGAAGCAATAACTAGTCAAAGGTACAGGGTGTATTTTTCCAAGGCTAAAGGCTAATCTGGGTGAATGACTCCACCTTAGTCAATAGCCACCATGGCTCCCCAAAGTGTGGACTTAATAAGGAGGGGGTCCTCAAGGCTTTATTCAATAGGGCTTCAGGCTCCAGGGTCATATTCATTCATCTGCTGCTGTTATAAACGTAATAATCTGCTGACTTATTTGTCTTTTGCACGATGCACCATACTTACAAGGGAGGTTATGCAAACTCCCAGGGTGGCTGAGGAGAAATATACAAAGGCCTTGAAGGATGACGAAATCCACTCTAAATTTAGAAATCCTTAAAAAACTAGAAGGGCACTCAGAGAGCACAGACGTCCCCCAAGACCAACAGTCCAGTCTTCTATTATATGCAAATCTGCAAGTACAACCACTATGTCTGTATTACAAGTGACCTATCTCACAATGGTAACGACATTTGAACACAAGCATTTTATTACTATGTGTCAGAGCTAGCTAACTGCTCTGCAAAATATTGGATGTATCTTTATTCTTCACTCTATACTCAGTTCTTAGAGACCCAACCTGGGAGTCTAAACTGTCAAGTGCAGGAGAAAATGTAAGCATGTATTGCTTTTTGAGCACAACTGCTCTCCACATTTCACCCGCAAACGTTGGCGCTCAATTTGGATTCATTGCTCAGATATTTCTTTTTTGAGTGTTCACATATCTGTAATTATGGCTAATATCAGATTCCAGTGTCAACTGGTCATTTTTTCAACACAGTTTAGATGAAGCTGTACCCAATTCTGTACTTTGAAAGCTATGATGACTGCATTCCCATGGAAATTGTGCTGGGTCACTCCTCTTCCAGTGGTGGGTATAGCAGTTTGTGAGCTGTTTCCTTGATAAACAGAACAACCTTTTCTGCTATCCCTCCTGCTGCTGCTCCTCTTGGGGGACCACTCAAACACTGCAAGAGTATTTCTGGGCAGAGCGGATTGCCGCGTATCCACGGGGTGGGCTGCCCTGCTGAACACACTGAGCACTCCTTCGCCTCGGTGCCTGTCGGCAGCAGCGCTGGCCCGTCTGGCAAGCTTTCCAGCAGTTTGTTTTTCCAAGCTTGATCTGTGTGAAGGGGCAACCTAGTGGCAAACCGGTGGCAGCCCACCCACAGCAAGGAGCAATTCCAGAAGAGGGGTGACCCTGAGTGTCAGCAGTCCGGGCAGGAGACAGCTGGAAATCTTTAAATGAATTGTTTGGTCTAAAACCCCTAAAACGTTTAGTTTAAGATCATGTAAAATAGATAAAAGCAGCAAATTCTCACATTTTGTGAAGTAAGAAACAGATGCTGGTAGACTGTGTGTTGGGCACCTGCTACAGCACAAAGGTTACACCAGATTTTGGGTTCCCCCGTCTGCCAAATCCCACTTTAACCACTGCATACTACGTCACACTCAGCACATTGTCCTACAGAAGTAAACACGGATACTACTTAAGTCAGCATTCATCATGTGCAGTGGGGGCCAGCACCTTTGGGAGGAGATTATAATGAGGACTAGAAGAAAGAGACAAATTGGTCTCGACTTTTGGATTGAGTCTGTAAAATGTATGAAAATATATCTATTGTTTCTCCTTTGGGAAAGTTTTCCTCTAGTCCACGTAGGACCTATAGACACTCTACAAACAATGCTCCTGTTATCCTGTTCTTGAGAGTATATGTGGAATATATGTTGCAGGTGATAATCTCGATAAGACTGAAAGAGCAACCAATGCGGATTTCAAAAAATGCCGATGGTATGATGAAGAATGATGACATGCGGTGATTAAACCAGTGGCATCACGGTTTGCTACGGGATGATGTAAATGTTTCCATGTCATCAGCATTGCCAAGCCCAGCACTGATGACAGGGCTGCAGCTGCAGAGTGAGATGACATCGCTGCGTAGCTCAAAGCTTCCTCGCTCTATTTTCATATCAGCAGTACAGTGGCTGTTAGCATATTAGGCTGTCCTTTTCTGTCAGTCCTTGCCATGGTTTACAAGTAAATGGAATAACTATAAATCACTGCTAAATCACACAGCAGAACTAAGATTATGTTTAGAATAATGACATGGCTATAAATCTTCCATGCTGCTGACTGGACTAGACAAAAACGCAAGTTTATTCTGGGGTTTGTAATATAATTTTCAATTCAGATTAGCCTGACATTGATGGATTGTATCATCATTCTCTGAAAATGCAAACTGACTTTTTTTGTTGACAGGCTGACAATTTGACATTAGTTTATTGTGTGGGTGGGCTGCTCTGCCAATAGTTTGGGGGGAATAAAAATCAAATCAAGTCAATTGTCAGATTTTAGAAGTTTTCATTAACTTTGAGGAAAAAAAAGTTTGGAGGACAAACTTTGCTGCTCGTTGTCCGTTTAACATGTCACCACACAGTATTGTGCATCCCATTCACTGTGGTGTAACACAGAAAGAGATCATAGATATCGGTGAATTGTGTGTCTAACAGCATCCTGCCTTTCTCTGTCTAAGTGCAGAGGCACTTACTGGAGAACAGTGATGGCTGTTGGTCATTTGTGTATGGATTTCACTGCCACGTTTGAGAAGTTGCGGCTCTCAGGTATTCACTGCAGCATGGAAAGCAATAAATAGCAGAGCTATCTCACTGTTAAAGTCCACTTACCTCCTGAGGGCCCAGCGCTCTATATGTAAATGAGAGTGCCTTGTAACAAGTACGCAGACACACTCGCACACACGCATGTGTAGGTATTCTCTCTATTTCCTTCGTACATTGAGACACACAAGCCTTCACGTGCACGCACACACATTCGCCGAGTGATTCTAACTGCCCCAGATGAAAACAAATACTCACTGAAGTCCTTTCCACTAGCAGGTTTGGACGCGAGGTGACTGCATCCTCCTCCATCATTCAAGTGCGATGCCTCTGTTTTCCTCTTGTTTTCTTTTCTTTTCCTCCACTTCACACTGGCTCAGTAACAATTGAATTAGACAGTGTTTGCCAAGCTGTTAATATCATGAAAATCATTGGGCGGTTTTGGAAGGTATGGAGGCCTTCTTTGTTTCTAGATCAGAGTGCTTGTTCAAAGCCGGCCTTTCAGCTTTCAATCACAATATTCGGACCAGAGATGAAAGCCACAACTTTGTTTTCGACCCCACCCCGGTGCGGTCGATTACCTTCAGACCTGAAAAGTCTGAAGGCAGTGTCAGTTAATCACATACATCAATCAAACTAAAGAGAAAAGCAGCTCTGACCCTGCGTGCCCACCACTCATTCCCATGACGTCTTCATGACAGAGGGTCAGACAAGGAGCAGCAAAGAAAAACAAACTTCAGTTATGGAGTGGCTATTTAATTAACCATGACAACGTAGTTCTCCTTAATGAGCATTTCTTCCCTGACTTAATTCTGCCAACCATTCTCTGAAGCCTCTCACAGTTGCTCAGGGAAACTCGACGTCTTCGCCAGTTAGCCACAAAAATGATTGGGACACTTGCCAAAGCTTTGTAAATATACAAGGAGATGGAACAGCTCTGCCAGCATCATCCTGGTACACTGGGAATGAAGCTTTAATGAAGACATTTCACGCTAACTATTTTTTATAAGGGCCTTGGTTTCCTGAATGACGATGCACAGCTGCCAAACATGTGTGGCGCTTTCTTTTACTTCTCATTACAGGCTGGTACTGACCTTCAAAAAATGCTTTACTTCTAGACAAATGATGTCCCATCAAAACCACCATGTTTGATGAGAAAATTACCATTCATATCATTGTTTGGCATTAAGATGCATCAGTCCGTCTAAGTTGTATTTACCTTCACCTACATTCACATGTGTGCACTGAACTAAACACTTTGCTCTTTAAAATTTGCATTTTACATACGCAGGAAAAAACACAGTTGCGTGTGTGCGTGACATCGTCCATAAGTTTCAGAAGAGCCGTTCTGAAGCTCAAAATCTGTGGTGCTGCTGCACCACCATGTTAGCAGTCAATGATGTCACATTAACCTCAGTGTTAATTGACACCTACAAATAGCTCATTCTAATCAATATATCATAAATTGGAAAATGTTAATCACCAATGCTAAATGGTAATGCTCTGAATTCATAATGCCAAAACCTCACCGGGCACGTCTCCATCACGTCACAGCCGCAACACTGTTTTGGTCCGTTCTCCACGCGACTTCAAACTCCAGCAGAGCAGAGCATTCTGCCCACCAGATTTTATCAACCTGCTCAGATTTGGTCATTTCCCTTGCTTTATGTGCTTCTAAATGTGTAAATATTCTATGTAGTTAATTTGTTTCCCTTATGGCTATCTTAACGATCGGCGGAGTGCGTGCTGCTTGACGCGGGCTGCTCGGATCGACCCATTTCTGGGATGCTTCTGACGTGGACTGCAGCGGGCCAGTGGGGTTTGAAACATTGACTAGTACAGCCGCGATGCGTCACATCCATGGCCAGTGGAATTATCCATAATGCTTATCGCTAACAATTATTAGGAAATGCTAATCCCCAATGCTAAGTAGTAATGCCTGTGAATCACTAATGCCTACAGCACACTACACATATCTCAGGCTGTGTTATCTACAACACAAATATCTTGAGTGTTAAAAGAGTCTGTGAGAAACTTTTTTCCATATTAGCACACAGAATCATGTACACTGTACAGTCTGGTACTGACACTGGCACAAAAATACAGTAAATTAACCCTACACATATGGAACAAAACTCTACGCTGCTTATTAACAGACTTTAACAGACTTTCATGGGTGTATTTCTGAGTTTGTCATTGCCATTGCAAAAGCCCCAAACCATTAGGCAGTGAAAATATAGAGATGTTTGTGACTGGAATTGCTGTCGTAAAGGTGAGGCACACTCCGCAGTCTTTCAAGGGCAGCTGTATGGCATTGACAACGCACGCTGTGCCTCACCTAGAGGGCAAAGTACCAAAACAGCAACTTTGTTTTTAATCAACAGCATGAATTCATTTTTAAAGCCATCTTCCTACAGTTTCAAATTCAACATACCTCCTCATTTTTCCAAAGCACAGATCATTAAAATATCTTAAAATAATTCTGGTTGAAACTTCACACAGTGAACAACTGTGACTAACTATTAGATATTACTTTATTCCCCTTAGCTGTGAACTGGCTTTTTCATGTTAAAGTTGTTTTATTTTTTTTAAGGAAGTATTCTGGTTTCTTGTGAATATACATTCACTGCAGGCTATCACTTATGAAAAGGTCTAAAAAAAAAAGAAAAAAAAAAAAAGAAAGGTGCATCACCTTTCTGTTGTGAAGAATATGTGCAGAAATTCACTTTATATAAGCGTAATATCCAATATGACAGGCTTTAGTGTGGGTGAGCAATTTTAGAGCAAGCCAACCACCCCTGTCTGTCTATCTCTGTACAGCCCTGCATGCAATCGTAGCCCATGCCCAGCTCGATCATAAATGAAAGTGACTTTGAGAGCAAACAAACAAACAGAGCTTAAGTGAATCAGTTAGGCAGAAAGAGGCATGTGGCAGGCAGGCAGGTGATGGATGGTGGCGCTTAGGAGCCGTGACTTTTGGGTAAGTGACAATGACACACATAAAGGTCCACCATTACCCATTTTAAGATGCGGTTAAAATCCTTATCGACCCGCCCGCCTCACTTGCCAATATGCCAGAGCATCACGCCAGCTGGAGCTAGATTGCAGGCAGGGAATGATTTGCATTGACGAGAAACACCTAGCCTTCCCTCTATAACGTTCTCTCTCACACACACACACACACATTTTCAGAAAACTTTCCATATATGAGCAGGGTTTAAACCAAAAAGAGAAAAGCACCCGCAGAAGCAAATCATTGGTGGATTCCAAATGCTGCGCTCTGCTATTCATCAATTCAGCACTTCAGAGTAAAGTGTGCTGCAGAGCCAAATTAATACCTGACACCAATTCGTTGGAGGACTCTTTCTTCCACATCTCCCAGTGCTGCTAGAGACACTCACCTATGCCAAATAATTGCATGAAATTACAGCTTCTTCCACACTCTCCGAATCTGCACTTAAGCCAAGTTCAAACATTATGTGATCGCTGTATCAAGCAGCAAATCACATAGCACGCGTGTGTCAAACACTTTGACGCTGGAGGTTGTTTTCAGGCACTGACAGACAAACCTGTGCTATATTTAACTTAACACCTCAGAAAATCGGACTATTTATCTCAACGGTTTACCTTCAAAGTAGTGCAGGAGGTCACGAAAAGTTATCATGTAGAGCAGCATCCCATCACGAAGACCATTCCAGTCATTTTTAAAGGCAATCTTCCAAACTAGAAGCTGTGGAGGAACTTAGCTGTGAGCGCAGTCTGGTCTGTGTGTCCTAGTATTTTACTGCTTTCTTGAGTGCTCTTAATACTGTGTTTCTGCCCTTAAAACCGTTCCAATAAACTAGCTGGCTGTTTACTCAACCATCGTGCAATTTTTGTTTTTACTTTGGTAGCTGTTGGTTTTGATGTGCTGCCTTGGCAAGGGATGTGTGAACAGCACGAGCAGTTCAACACTCAAAGTATGATTCAAACCGGGTGTTACAGATACAGTACCTGCGAGGGAAGATGTTATTGATGTTAAGTTTAGTGCTCTGGATGTTATTTCTTCAGGGTAACACAAACAGTTTTATAGAACTTTACTAAATCTACTGCATAAGGAATAGTGGATCTGCTAACTGAGTGTGAATCCTCTTGAACCCTTCAGTAGTTGTTTCAACTTTTGTAAAGTCAGAAATTGCTAAAATGTTCAGTTAGTTGGCTGAGAATGCAGATAGACTGCAGTTTCCACTGATTTATAGTTACTACCTGAAGCTACGGTACAACCTAAAATGAGATAAATAGCTTGAGATTTACAGTAAAGTATCATTTAAATATTAAAAGATGAACTGAATTGTGTGTGTTTGGGATGCCAGAATCCACCTCAGGCCAGTACCACACCGGACAACTTGCTGCCTTTCTGAGGCTATGGATGTTTGTATTTCTGAATGGGATTAAACTGTGAACTTGCACATACTCTACATTAAAAGCCAGCATTCCATACTGTACAGACATTCATTTCTTTAGTCCCTACAACCCACCACTGTCCCTCTTTTTTTCTAATCTGTCATGGCTGGATTTTCAAAGTGATCTACAGGAAACTACAAGCAGTTTAGCATCAGCTGCACCTGGGAATTCAGGCCAGGCAAGAGGTCCTTCAAGGAGACAGTGATGAAAGACTGCATGTTATGTGAGCTCGTACCACAATAAAGTGGGAATAATGTGGACATAATACCCCCATTTATCCAAATCAAGATGAATTATAAGTTAATTATATTTGGTTTGTTTCATCTGGTCTCAAGTTTGTTAAAGTATGAATCTTGTGACTGTGACTGTGTTCAGTAACCTGAATGATGACCTGTGTGCAGAGCATAAAAAAACAGATACTTGGTTTGAATATGGACCAAAACTAATACTTTTACTTTAAGCTGTATATTTATTCTATAATTTGTTTCATAAATATTCCAAAACACATTTAATCATTTTGTTAAGAAACATTATGTAAATTTAAATTGATCGTACTGTCATGTACTTTTAGGAAATGTTTCTGAGCTGGCTCGTTTATTTTTTTCTTTTAATGAAAGCAAAAGTTTATTTACATGTTGAAAACAATATGCCGTACAAATGTTGAATAAATGTCACAGAGATCCAACTAAAATATATCAAAGTTAATTAAAATCCAATCCCACCTCTTTAGATAATGAGTGAAATACTGCTGATAGTTATTATGGATAAAAACCCGACGTTTCAGTCATCAGTGTTGTACATTCAATACTTCTGCCCAAGAAAACTTTTGATTTAATCATATTTTGCTATCTGTGTAATTAAAAGTGACTGAAGAACTGTGTGCTAGTTGCTTCTAAATTGCTGTAAACATAATTAATCATTACCTCTATATCGTGTAAATCAATTAATATCATAGTAACCCCTCATGTGAAGTAGCAGCATTATCTGTTAGCTGTCAAGTAGCTGCTGAATTAAACCACACAGCAGAATTTACCCCCTAAACATGATGCAAATGATGTTAATCATCACATTCATAGCACACTCAGGTTCAGTTTAATGCAAAACCATTTTGGATCTTTTGTTGTGACTGCTTCAGAGAGGCGCTGATGTAAGTGTATGGTAATGGCTGCAGGTTTGGTAGTGTCATATAAGATTGTATTCTCACTTCTTCCTGAATTCATTGTGTCCACAAAGTCATGAACAAGCGCCCTGGCCCTATCTGACAGCGAGATAGTAAATGGTTTCTGTGTGAGTGGGACTGATTCCAAAGGCCCTCGGTCAAGACTGTGGTGGAGATGAAATGGATAAAGACTATGAATAGAGATCCTATTTTCCCCAAAGCAAGAGCATGACACGCAGATACACGGCGCTGGGAGAAAATCCATAAATGCAAATGGTGTTTCAGATGCACGGTGGCGACTGCAGGACGCTGGGAACTTCATATTATAGCTCAACAAGCTCATTGGTTCATGAACAGCCGAGTGGGTGCTGCATTGATTTCTGGCAAACGCCTTGATGTTGATTTGCTTATTCTGGGGCTTTTTTTTTTTTCCTGGTTGTCACGTGTTTTTGCTGATCCAATTCCTGCTAATGTTCTGCACTACAACTTAGCAGGGATTAGCATACTGTAGGTAAAATAGTATCATACATAGGTTTTTCTATATTTACTATTTGAAGCAGAAAATTCAACTCAGAATGAGATGGCTCACCTTCAACCGTCTGTTATCACAAACAAATCCGAGGAATCAATAACCTCAATGTTCAGTTTGTGGGTTTGAGAGGCAGTTCTTTGTCATTTTAAGTACCTTTTAATTATAAATTACACAGATTTCTTTTTTTTTTTTTTGTCTTTTCAAGCATGAGGCTGGGTTTTGTGATCAAAGATGTAATGTCACCTAGCTCCTGAAAACTTCTCCAAATGTCCTCCACCTCACTCGTATTTTGGTGAAGACTTAACAGAGAATATGAATAGAGAGTTCTTTTTACCTCCAGCCACAACACGACACACACGGATACACAGTGCTGGAGAAAATCCATAAATGCAAATTCTGTTGTGTTTATTGTGGGGATCTTCATATTGAAGTACAATAAGCTAAGTGGTTAATGCACAGTCCGGTGGGTTTCATATTGATTCCTGAAAAAAATGTCCTCGTGGATGGTGATTCTTGTTCCAGGCTGTTATTTATTGGCCTGCTTTTTTGACTGAAAGAAAAGTTGCTGATACTCCTGTGATACAAACTTAAGCTCGATCATTTTATTACATTTATTTGTTTTGATTCAACTTACTTCCATTTGACACCTAGTTTGAAAAAAAAAAAAAAAACATGTTTTGAGAGCTGAATATATAAATAAAATAAATGCCAAACAAGAACAAAAGGCCAGAAAATCTTACTTGATCCGTTTCTTAACTTGCAACATCTTCATTTCTTCATTATTGGATGATATCCCTATGTCCTCATATTGACCTGTATTGAGAGCAAATGGGCTACGACGGTCTGCTTAAAAGTGTTGTCATCCAAATTCCCCCAGTGATGTTATCCTTGTCTGCATTACATTAATAGATAATAGCCAGCCCAGCTGACTCTACTCTTCAGCCAATTTTTCTATGGGCAGGGATGTACTGTACCGTATGTAATGCATCATTTATACATCAGAGAGGGGAATGAGTCTTAACTGGCCAAAGATTCTCGGAGTGATGCATGTTGGTCCCACTTGTAGGACGAGGAGTAGAAGCGTTTTATCAGCTTTCTTAATAAATTAGTCATGAATGTAATTTTAAGGAGACAGGGATGATTACAGTATGCTATGTATCAAAATCTGAGCGACTGGTACTAAAAATGTGTTCAAGAACATTTAAAGGCACATTCAGCTACTACTGTTACAAAGTTACAATCAAGGAAGAAATTTGGATTTCAGACCAAAAGAGATCACGGATAGCGGACAAAATAAAGTTCCCTCCACGGGGTGTCTGGCCTCAGCCTTACAGGCGGGATAAGGCGCTCAGACATCCGGAGGGAACTCGGAGTAGTTCCTTTGTGTGGAAAAGAGCCAGTTGAGGTGGTTTGGGCATCAGATCAGGATGCCTCTAGGGAGAGTTCTGTGCACATTTTTCAGGCATGTCCCACTGGTAAGAGAACCCGGTGTAGACCCAGAACACACTGGAGAGACTTTAAATCTCATCTGGCTTGGGAACAACCTCGGGATATAGCCCCAGGAGGGTCTGGAAAACGTTGCTGAGGAGAGGGGTGTCTGGACTACCCTGTGGTGCCACTGGCAGAAAATGAATGAATGGATCTCAGATTAGAAAAATCTAACTACAGTTTAAACCAATAAATGTTGGATGGCATAATGAACTTTGGATATCATAGCTGCCACCGTGACAACTTACCAGAGTTGTGAAATCCTGGATGTGACTATCACAACAGTTGTTTTGGCCTTTAATAAAACTTTAAATGCATTAATGTGTTACTCCAGTCGACTTTTCTACTTCTTTTTTCCACTGGTACCTTAAAACAAACACTCCCACCTGACGGTGAGTTTTACTCCTGTGTTCACATTCAGCACAATTCCTTTGAGTGACTATTAAACACAAGCCCTGGTCCCATGTTGCTATCTGTGCTGTAGCCTATGCCCATTTGCGGATGAGCTATTTTTAAAACAACATTATCTACTTGGTCTGCATGCACTAATGAGTGTATACTAATTAGAATATGTAGCAACACTCGGATAAAAGGCTAATTTCAACAGACATATGAATACAGGAAGATTGTGAACATATTCTATTCACATAGACGCTAATATTTACTAAGTGAAGTTATTAGTGTGTAAATCTACAAAGACATTTACCTTGAAATGCAGGAATGATGAGAGAACAGAGAGAAACAAGTTTCTGAAAGTGTGTGAGAAAATTAAACATGATTTGGTCCACCAGTTTTGGAATATGTTATGCCTATAGCCTAAGCACCACTTCACTTATTTTTTTACTGGTGGATGTCAGCTACAATCATGGATTTTTTCTTTTTTTTTTTGCCACAGTCAACATCTTCCTCACATGCTTGCACATGACTGGTGTGGATGTAAGACATGATTAGTCAGGCCCTGATGAAATGCTTTGGACAGCCCATAGCATTTGCCTCCGGTCGGTGGAACATGTCATCTAAAATGTGCCAAAGTGAAACACATGCATAAGAAGTGAGAACATTTACTAAGCTAAAATGTTCACGCGCTAAACACGAGTGGCACTCATCCAGAAAAAAAGAGAATGTAATTTATTTCTTCCACCCTTTGACACGCGTAACACGACGACTAACAGATGCAATTATCAGCGGACTTGACAGCCTAAATGAAGTAAACAATCGTGCATCAATTTTTCAGAGATGAATAATTACCACATGTGAACTGTCTCTGCAATTAAAAAAATCCAGAACAAGTTAAAAAAAATGATTAAAAGCAGACCAAGAGCTGGCCGTTCCCCAGTGATGCAGGCAGAGAGGACTGCGGCACTCTGTGGTGTGTATGTGATGAAATTAGTTTGAAATGCGGACAGAAGTAATGACTGCTGAAAGCGGGCTGATTCAGCAGCTGAACAGGTGTTGTTAGAATAAAATCAGACAGAATCCATTCATATTTCATTTCAGTCAGCCAAACATGCTTTGCATTATGCAGCAGAAAGAAACACTATGAACTCCAAAGACTAGAAAAAAAAAAAAAAAAAAAAAACTAAAACTAACACATGACCACAAAATCTCAACAGTTGATCAGAATGTAGGTTAATTTAAAGTTACTTAAAGTTATTTAAAGGACTGGGGAAGTGGGTGTCACAATATTTATTTATTTGTTGTTTTTTACTTTTTTCTATAGGTAATCTGCATATTATTTTCCTTCTACAGTCAGCATTCATAATCTTATTGACCAATGAAATGATGTATTGTCACATTATGTATGTAGGATAGTGTTGGATAAATAAGGTTTTGAGTTTTGATTCACGGATAGAAGACGAGCTCTGTGATCTCTGAGTCAGACTAAAGTACATGGTCAGTAATCTGGATTATGCTGATTTCAATTTAAAATAGTCAAATAGCTTTGATTAGGCCAACGGGCTCTGTGGAAACATGTAGGACAGCCTTGCTGTTGATAGTTTACCAACTGAGGTGGACATAAACAGGAGAGTCGAGGGCTCGGAACCACCTGCATGTCACAATCCATGTAAATTTAAAATATTAAACAGCTTACCGATGGCTGTGTAAACATAATATTTTCATTTCTTGTGATAAATGTGTCTCATTACAGTTTTAGGTTAATTCTATAAGCTAATGTCTGAGAAGTTCTGAGAATAACGGAAAGTGAGTTTTCTATCCTTCTGAAAAACATGATTTTTGGTAATGTGGTTTTCATTAAACAGCAATGATACAACAATGTCATGTAAATAATTTATGATCACTTTGTGGTTCACACGCCAACATAGTAGGACCTTAGCACTGGTCGCAAGCATCACAGTTAAGCGTAACCTGTGTGTTATAAAAATTAGGATTATACTGGGGTTCAGATGTTTTAAATCATACTGTGTGTGTGTGTGTGTGTGTGTTCCTGTTTCTTACATGTCGTAGGCACTTCCCTGTTCTAACGTTTTTGCTGAGGCTAGCAGGGTGAGATAAGGTTCAGCTTTATGAATAGATAGAAGAAGTTCAGAACAGAATGAGACAGGTCAGGAGATGATAGTTGGGCTAGGCGTCTTCTGCTGGTTGCTGGTTAGGGAACTGAGAAAGATGTTATGAGGTTATCTAGGGAGGCGTGTAACCCCTTTTGTGTGTTGCACTGTTAAACGCTCCTTCTTGTACAAGAACAATAAATTCAACTTAAACTTTGAAGCTTTGAATCCAGTCATCTTTATTGAAGGGTCACTTGAAAGTTCTTATAACACTGTGTTCACTTTCCAAAAGAGAAGTGAAGCACACAGTAAAAGATGAAGCTTCTCATTTCCTCTAGATGTCATGACAATATCCTTATTGTGAATTCTTCTGGCTCCAAAAATTGTGAAGATCTGATTTTGGGATGGCCTTTGTCTGGCCCAGTTTAAATTTATTTTAAAAGTTTTACAACATTTTGCAGCATCAGCTTCAGATTTCATGACAGTCCATCAAATAGCTGTTGAGAAATCTTACATAAAACCACAAATATCTCATGCTTGTGCTAGAGGAAAAGTCACAGGATCATTGGCTTCAGGCAACTTGTGTGCACAAAATGTCATGACAGTCCATCCCAACCCAAGTGGTCGACTAAGAAACCAATATTGCCACTGGGATTTTATTTATTTATTAATTTAATTCCACAATATGCTCAATTCTCTGGCCAAAGATTATTTAGAAGAGTCTGACTAATTGCTGTTTTAGTGTTATTTTGTCAAAAGGGACATGGTTTGAGAGTTGTGTAACTGTATAACTATGCAACATCATTTTCATCATAATTGATTGGCATGATGGCAAAACCTAGAAAAATATGAGACATATTTTGAAAATAACTGTTATTATCTTTCAAGAGGAACTCCAATGCGTTTTGGTCAAACTGGAGAAAGATCAAAATCTTTGCCAAAACCTCAAAACCAAACAGAAACATTCCTTCATGCACCAAATCCCAGCAGAAATCTGGCCTCATTTCTTTGAACAAACATGAGCAAACGAACTGATGTTAAGAGGATATCAGGTGACCCGTGCCGATACTGGAACGGCGTTTTAAAGCAAAGTACTTTCTTCTGTTTTACTGTATGTGGGAAAATGTGGCTCCTGTGCAGTTAGCTTGTTCCCACACAGCTCGGAGCACAACTGCAATAACACCCCCCAGTCCAATTCATCTGATGTCTTTTGATTTATCGTGGCTTTCTGCAAGGTTAAAAAGTTATGGCTGAGTTACTACTTGTCTTCCATATTAATTACATAAACAGAATGGTGTGAGAGGCAGAGATGGGTACTGATATTCCCTGAAGTCACACAGATCAATCAATATTGACCAGCAATACCTTGATGTATGGCAACATCTCACGCCTGAGACCTTGGGCAGCTTGAGTGATGATGGCATCCAGAAATGGTGCTGTCTCTAAAACAATTCCCCCCAAAACAGATAGGATGGGATTGAGATCTAAAAGCAACCCCACACACACGCACACACACACACACACCAACATATTTGCTCCCTCATTGTTTTTCCCTAGCTCTTTCTTTCTTACTTTCCCTCATGCAAACACCACTTTGTCTCGCCACCACCACACAAAGACACGTCCACATGGATCTTTTTCCTTGGGCTCGGTGTGATGAGTATGAAATGAAATCCATATGGTTCTGTCAATAACATAGCTGCCAACACAGCTCTACCGCCATTATAAGTGGCTACACCTCGGGCGATACACAAGCTAATGAATAGTGCAAGCAACCACTGGCAAGGCTATGAAGTAATCTTCATAGCCTTGCCATAAATGAATAAACATGAACGAGAGTGTGCAGGACTGAAATGTTTACTCATAAAAATCCTGTTTCACTTAAACACATTTTGGATTTTCACCCTGACACTTCAATTTAACTGGGTGGCTTTTATTTAAATCAAATCAGTGGGGAGGAAGAGGGAGGGAAAACATGGAAGAAAAGAGGTTGAGAGTAAACACACACACACACACACATCTATTTCTATACACTCACATGACCACACACACACATTCAAGGACAGAGGGGAATTAACAGCAGGCAGAGGCAGGTCTCTTTCCCTGGGTGCTTCAGGCTATTTCAGGAGGCTATTTCAGGTCTTCTGTCTTCTTCCTGTGTCTCCTCTCTCCATATATCCATCTGACTGCAGCCGAAGGAGGGCATGGGAGTATTTTTAATGCTGTGTGTCTCAACAACACCTTTTTTTTTTCAGATGTACCTCTGTTCACAGTTTATCATTTTCTGTAAATCGAGAAGGCAAAAGGGCCCATCATACTCCAACACTTCGCTGCAAAAATAACACTGGCGGTGACACAGGCACAGAGCTTTTTAGGTGTTTTGCATGGTGAAATCTACAGAGAATTCATCAGTTTGTGGCAGTAAAGAAAATGTAATCCTCTATTTTTTTATGTTATTTGTTTGTTTGTTTTATTCTGAGTATATAACAAATGGTTGAGATGTAATTTTGCAACATAATTTAAACAATCTGCATAAATTATTCTCTATTAAAGTAAAGAAATGTGTAAACTTCAGAAACAAATAATTTTAAATACCACATGAAAATAAAACATTAAAGATGAATAAACAAAAAATAACTGACTATCAGTCATGACGTCATAATATGTAGTGGAATCTACATAGGAGATTATCAGATGTCAGAACAGATCATCTGTGTTCAATCATTACTAGCAGTAACACCCTACATTTACCTGATGAGTGAAAAAAATAAAAATAAAGTTTTGGTTTAAAACATTTACTGCTAATGAACATATGAGCTGATGGAGTTTTTAAAAGTTTTTACAAAGTCGTTTAAGTTTGGGTATTTATATGTTTACATCATTCTGTTCAGTAAGTCATATGAAACAAGACCAAACATTTTTCAAAGTATGATTACCTATTAAAAGGACCAGGATGTAGCTGATTGCAACCCTGTCACCTCACCCTATCCTTCCAAATGTAAAAGAGAAACTACAGCGGCTGCAAAACGTGGAAAAATGCAAAAGGTCCTATCTAGAGCCAGTGTTTGTCCATTCTGGGCTACTGTGGAAACATGGTGGACTCCATCGAAGAGGACCTGCAGCATCTCTAGATATTAAATGCTCATTTTATGGTAACAGAAACATAACGGTTATTACTCTCAGATGATTATAGACTAATGAACACAAAGTTATGATGATTATATTCTGTAAATTGAGCCCCCTTAATTTGAAACACTGGACCTTTAAACTCCACCATAAAAAGGCCCTACACTAAAGGTGATTGGCACTAACTTACCGGAAGGTAACCACCTGAAATGGTTTTTAAAACTGCATTGCACCCTGGGGATTTTGTGAGGAGCCTGTCATATTAAACAGAGTGCTTAAATGACTCTACCAAATTGTTAAGAGTATCAAATTTACCAGATCTCAAGATGTTGCTACATTAAAAAAAAAAAAACATAACATCAGACCATTGACCAGTTTGGTAAGCAGTATGCTGTTTGGTGGGGATCAGGTGTACCAATAAAGGAAACACCCACTCATTTCCGGCAAATGTACAACTTGTTCTGCTACAGACACACACTCTCTGTCTCTGTCTCTCTCACGTGTGCATAAAGATTCAGTCTACTGAATCAGTTTTAACCAGTAATTATTTTTTCATAAAATCAATACCCTAGGAAGAACAGTTGTCTCCTGGGACCCATTACATCTCACACGATATCTGTATGGCCGTAAACTGGAAAACATTGCTCCATGACTTATCACCAATTTAGTTTTCTCCGATCCACTTCATTCGTATTCTCTCCATGGGATTCTAGAGGTATCGACGTGTTAATGGATATCGATAATGGAAAGACATATGGACTTCCCTTGAATGTATATTCACCTCTTTCAACTCTTCTTAATTCCAAATCCCGCGAGCCTGTCTGTTGTTTGTATTCCAGTTTAGTCTCTACACTGCGGCAAACTACTCACTACTTCAAGATGGGAAGCTGATCTTCTGACTGTTGGCCCTCTCTGTTTAGCAATATCTCATCTGTAAACGTCGCCCACCAGCTTATAAATTATACATTTTTACACAGCAGTACAAGCGTAGATTCAGGATCAAACTTTCCAACTCTGAACGTAACACCTGCTTATTTGCTGTGTGCACCTATATGCATACATCTTGGTTTTGTGATGCTGCTTACACACTGGGTTTTTTATCTCTGGCGCTGTGAACAGTCAGCTGAATGAACCCCTCCCTGTCTGTCCTGACTTATTTCCTCTTGGCCGTACTCCCGCAGTTCACCTCAGATGCATTGAAAAGAAAATTATGTTGTTGTAGTTTCAAGTGCCGCTGAAATTGTTATTCTGAGAAGTTGTTTCCAACCCAGCTATGAATTACTCAACTCTTGGACCATTACTTACTGTCACAACTCCAGCCAACTCTCAGACACACATTCTCATGTCTGCTCTGTGTTTTGCCTGCCACGTCTAGCCACTCCTCCCTTGCCTTCCACTAACCTCTCTCCCACCTTTCCCCATCACCTGACCTTTTCCGCCAACCCGCTCACCTGTTCCCACTTTCACTCATCAGCCCTGCAATATATATCCCAACCCATCTCATTCCTTGCCAGCTGTCTATTGTGTTTCTGTCACAGCTTTCTGGCCTCTTGTTTGTTCTGTCGGCCCTGACTTCTGCCCCTGTGCCTGACCTTTTTTGGATAAGTTTGCCTGTTTTGATGTGCCTGCCTTGTTTTGACTTTTGCTTGTTTTTTGACCACGAGAAAACATGAACTTTGACTTATCCTGCTCATCTCTGAGACATCTAGGTTCGAATCTGTTTCCTCATTACAACTAACAATCAGGTTTTACAACCAGTTCCAAATCTTCCAGGGCCTCAAAGTAATCCTTTTTGAAATTTTGGTGTACGTAATGTTGCTATGATTTGAATACATACCATACTGTGCATCCTTTTTTACACTGTAATCTAAACTCAATAAATGCAATACATGTTCATTTTATAGACGGGGATAACATCATCGTGCCACTACCAGCAGCAACATCATTACACCGAATTACACTGTAGGCCTGCTGGTTTTAGGGGAGTCCAGCCAGCATGCATTATAACCATAGCAAAGATGAACACACTTCAGGTTCAGGAAAATGGTGCAGCAAACAGACTCGTATAGCGCTGACATCTGTGATTCACAATGACATTCAGCGATGGCAGTGTCATACTGTGCTATGTACAGAAGCGAGTGAAATCTCACACCTCTGGCACATTTTGTTTTTCACTTGCTGTGAGATAATTAGATCAAATGACTCGGCTGGATTAATATGACATTAATATGATATTGTGTGCAGTGAGATGATGAACAGCTGTGTCCTTTCTGGAGTCATGCATTGGTTTTGTGACTGTGGTCCTGCTCAGACACGTCTTGTATCCAGATATGTCTACATTTGATTTAGATCACTTTCTGTTCACACTTGGCTTCAGAATACTTCTCAGATGGCTTCAGAGTGACAAGTTGTGATCACGTTTCTTTTCTTTTTTGCTCGCTGGGGAAACTGCAACCACTGCAAAAGCGAAAAGAACGGATGCATGCGCTTGGCCGTACAGCTGGCAGTGGGTGTTTAGTACCTTGCCTCGGGTACAGACTTCACAACCTTGTCCCAATTGTTTGGCATAGACAAATGAACAGTATCCAAATGTGTCTGGAACTGTATGCAAAGTAAAAAAAAAGTTGACTAGGCAGTCCTTCTCTGTGGTCTGGGACACTTTTATTTAGATTTTGTCCCCACTTGTGTTTCCTGCTTCAAGAGCTGCTCACTGCAGTTTTCAGTAATGAGGCGCTCCAAACATCAGACAAGAACAATAATATAAGATGAATCTGCAAAACACCAGGTTGCGTTCAATGACAACATTTTTTATGCCCAATGTCAGTGCTTTTGAAATTCTCGCACATGGCCACTACAGCTAGGGAAATGTTAAGGTAATGACAAATAAGTAGTGTGATTAGAGTTCTGGAACCTGCTACATATAGGGCTTATTTCTGCATCGGCTCTGAATCTTGGCACTGGGGATGAGATAATGTGTGACACTAGAGTTAGTGTTTTTTATTTGTTGAGCATGTTCACATGCTGCTATTTGATAATTATTACTGCATAGAAAATACAGCTGAGGCTGATGGGAATGTCATTTGGTTTGCAGGAATTTAGTCATAAAAAAAAGTATTGGACAAATTGAGATCTTGGCCTGGTGATATCACTGAAAAACAGAACTGTCAACCTCATGGCATCGCTGGAGGAAAAGTCAGGAGACCACAAAGTCATTAGAATTCATCCTCTGTGAAACACAAAAACAGAATTTCATCTCTATCTGTCAAATATTTGTTGAGTTATTTCAGGTTGGACCAAAGTAATGGACTGACAGACAGACTGACAATGAAAATCTACCTTGAGCGCTAGTTCAAACACTAGCTCCAGGGTGGCACATAGATTTGTATTATTCATTATTAAACCTGATTTTTATCTGTTTCCAAAAGTCAATATAAATACATAAAGTCCATGATTTTAAAAAAAGGAAATGATAAAAAATAATGAGACCTACCTGATATATGGACACATACGTACAGCTTAAAACTCTGAACCTAATCCATCATCAGTACATTTGGGCGTAATCACATTTGGAGCTGTCTGCTTGTGATTAGATTAGTCCAGACAGATTGTGAGGCTAAATTTGAAGAGGGCCTGATGGTTATGAAGATATAAATGTTTTTCACAAAGTAGTCACGCATGGTTCCCTGTAACATCCCTCACTGGTTTAGAAGTTCTCAGTCACCGCTCCTTGTGGGCAATATCAGCTCACACAAAAACAGGCGTTGGGTAGCAGCGCCTGGCAGCTGATGGGAGGGAAGGGGGGCCACAGCTGCTTTATGGAAGTCTGCCATTTTTCTTCACATTTCCCCACAGGCTCAGTGACAAGCTGACCAGAAAAGAGGAGAACAGGACGTATTGATCAGTAGCTAAGAGTAGAACAGAGCCACTCAAAGTATCAAACCCAGAGGGGGAGGACAGAAGAATTGGCACTTCTCCCCTGCGAGTGTGAAGGACTCCAGTGGGGTCTTTTGTCTCCGGTCTGACAGGCCCCTCGGTGCCTCATTACAGTCAGCCCTGCCTGTCCCCAGAACCAACGTTTTTAGCTCAAGTTTTTCACCTAACATTTCTGTCTTTCCTACAGCTATCGAACCAAATACACCGTCAACTGTTTGAGGGAGCGGTCTGGAGTGAGTAAATGTTAAACACTGAGCCACAACACAAAGCAGCCCTTTCTCTGTCTGTCTGTCTGTCTAATCTGCTTTATATTTCTCGGTGGATTAGGAACAAAGGAAACCACGTACATGTTTGAAAGGTAATCAGCATTTCTGTACTGATTGTAGCTCTGGAGGGAAAAACTCATTTCATTCCATTTTCAAAGCGGGCGGCTCCACAGCACCTTGCTTGGGTAATTGTTACCCTCGGAGAGCTGCCAAGGGGTTTGATGGTGTGCCAGATTAGCTGTGTGTGGTTTGTCTCTCACTTGGGCCCACCTTGTATCCGGCCTCTCGCCCAGGCCTACGCTGGCACTGGCCCTCCACCATCTGTCAGAAACTTGGGCTTCGAACCACCCCTACTTTCCCCATATATGAAAAACAAAGAATTCCAGCACAGATGAATGGTAAGGTAACAAGTGAAGAGACCAAATTCATGCGCTCTGCCCTTCTGTTGTCTAAAATCTCAGAATGGGTTTTTTCGCCCAAATATTTTGAAAAATGAATAAATGTATGAATGTATTGGTTCAGAAAGATGGTCCCCATTGCTCTGGATAATCCTCACAACATGCTGTGAACAACTTTCATGGGGACTTTCTTTTTTTCTTTGGCAGTGACTGGCCACCGGGAGCACCAGAAGGTGAGACGCTACACAAATGCATCCCGCCTCCCTCCCAATGCCAATTACATTCTGCCACATGGCTGGGTCCCGTAACTCCGCATGTCCCTTTTTCCATATCTGTTGAAGTATCTTTTAAAATCATGTCAACACTGACCCAGCTAGCAGTTGACTGTCGCTGACCTATTTTATATGGTTGAAAAGCTCAAGGAAAAGAAGTTCCAAACCCCAGAAATAGAAGCATCTAAAAGCCTCCAAATAAGTAGTTAATTCATTCAATGCTGCAGCTCTGCAGATAACAGCCCGAGAGGAGGACCGGAGCAGCAGAGTGGATGCACGACCACAGTCCAGTGAAAACACCAGTCAAGGTTTTGCAGCTGAGTTGGTAGGCAGAGAGGGTTTGGATAGCAGGGTGAGGTTATTTAGCTTTTTATTCTGCTCAGAAATTATAAGGTGCTAACAACAGTATGTTGTCTGATGTGCTAATTAACAACAGTACACAAAGTATTACGTCTGTGTGATACGTTTAAAGCTTTGTTACAAGAGGATTCAATGAGGGAAGAAATACCACTAAAATGAATTATGTTGCTGCTGCTACTGTCCAGTTTAAATTCTATCCTTAGACCGATACTTGTAGTCAGTACATCAAGAGTGGAACATGAAAAATACAAACAAAATACAATACAAATTGAACTGGGATAAATATTAAATACCTTACTCATAAATCTTCCATTTCTGTTGATGGTACTACTTTAGTTGTTAGTGTGTTCACTTGCTCATGTGGTCATTTTTGAGAATATACTTGTTTTAGTGGACTGTATTATATGGAAAGGTGTTTCTGATATTTCATACACCTCACAAATTCACATATGTTGTGGAGAATTTATGCTGAAAGGTTTATTGAAGCTTGATCAAGGAGAATGGAGGATTTACTTTACCCTCAGAGAATAGTGCCACAACTACTGTATGTCCGTACATAGTTATTAGTCTACAAACAGGGAAATATGTTCACCCTTAGTGGTCCGACATTGTTATCAGACTCTGTAGAGGCTTCTTTGTTATGTGCCTACCTGTTGTGTCTTGGCAGTGAGACAGCTCTATCCTCTGACCTCAGTTCCCATAGTAATGATCAGGATGGTGCCTGTTTCCTAAACACAAATATACAGCTGCTCTGTATCTCAGGGAGAGAAGTCAGTGTCCCGTAACAATCTAAGATATGATACCGTCTCTACAGTGACCCTGTGTAACCCCATATGTGGCATGCTAGAATAGAAAATCCTCTTGCTACAAGCTACAGTTATAGAATCACCAAAAAATCTGAACCAACCCAGCGTAAATAATAATTATAACACGATTATATGTATTGTACTGTACATTTATTATAATCATTATATAGCACTGTGCAGGACTTTCAATTTCTTTTAATTGTTTACTATTAAACATGGGGTCAAAAGTCATGGAGTGCTAATGAAAACTGTACTGCAAGAGACACAAACAAAATAATTATTAATGAGACTCATTAGTAAGTGAGAAAACATGTTTTGTAATTTAAGTGAACTAACTAAGAGTCATTGTATTCACGTGTGAATGACATGTTGAAATTCAGCTGTATATTGTTCACATAACACCAGATATCTTCATCATTGATCCATGGTCCCCGTTAGACACAAGCAATAATAAAAGAAAAGAGAGACATAAAGGCATCAATAGTTGGAGGCCTGTCATTTCTAATCACTCTTTGCAGGAAGGTCAAAACATGAGACCTTACTAGCTGCAGTTGGCAGACGCACAGCACGCTTGAGAGACAACAGACAGTCTGGATCCAAAGCACTCCAGGGAAGGGCAATATTCTCTGTTGCACATGCACACACACACACACACCGATCCATAGATAACCTCTTGTCCCCATCTCCCACATTACACCAAAAAGCAACTTTCAAAGGAGCCACACCTGCTTGTCAAAGCCATAGTTTGAAACCACCTGATCACTGGTGCAGATGGATGATCATGGACAACTGGTAAGTCTGGAAAGAGAGACTGAACCTATAGTAAGGGTGGAGGGCAGTTTGTGATGAGCGAAGGAGAGTGTCACTCTGATGTACATGCTGCAGCCTTGGCCTTCAGAGAAACATGGAACACCTCAGATTTCACAGTGACAACGGACAAGGTCCGGTTGATGTGTAAAGGTTTCATTTGTCAGTTTGCACACACTCTCTCAGCCGCTGCAGCTCCTAATTACATACATCTAATGGCAGAGTATCATTTATAATTTCTACTCTTTCATTCTGCTATCTCAAAAGCATACGCCCACCTTCTTCTTATTCTTCTTCCCCTATGTGGAAGACAGACAATGCAAATGGCCAAGCGTCCTCCCACTAGAGCCCTTTAAATAAGCTGTTGTGCAACTAATTCTAAAGCAGAGAAGGGCATCTGCTGATGCTGCGTAACCTTCCTCGTAACCTGAATTAGCCATGAACTAGCATGAATGAAACATAGCAGCTAAAGCACACTACATTAAGTTGAAGGTTTATAATGCATGTGCATACAATAATACAACTATTGCAGAGTGCTACTGATGCAACTTCACTGCTTCATCTGTTGTGGGATTGTTATGAGGACACTGATTGCTCTCATTGAGACACAGAGCAGCTTTATGTTTGTGTTTCGCAAAACAGGCACCATCCTGATCATTTCTATCGTAACCGAGGTCAGAAGATAGGACTGCAGTACCTCATTCTATAGACACAACAGATAGGGAACATAACATAGAAGCCTTTACAGATAATGTTTGACCACGAAGGGTAAACATATTTCCTTGTTTGAAGACTAATGACCATCTATGGACACAGAGTAGTTGTGTCATTCTCCTGAGGACATATAGACGAGCCAAAGACTTCATGTCCTGACAAATATATTGATAAATCCTCCATTCTCCTTGGCCAAGCTTCAATAAACCTTTCAGCATGAGACATCTTGGACTGCTGTGCACTTTCTCTCCACTGACTGAACTGACCATTGCTGGATAAAAATTTCCACAAATATTTTTTATAAGATGCAAGCCCCTAGGCAGCACTAGAGTTTTTTTTCTTGCTTTGGCTATCACTGATTTAACATTGCACTCCTGTAAGATTGTCAGATTCATGATGAGCAGTTAAGAAAGAAGTCTCAAAATCGATGCAGCAGAAGCAGAGATATCATCTTTTTTGTTCCACTCGTTCTCCTTCATTGTTAAAACCTGGCGCTTACATTACCCTCAATGCAACTCGACCACTGCAAGTTGAAGATTTGGGTGTGTTGTGTTAGCAGCAGCTCAAATGGCCTTGAGCTGTTAGCCTCAAACAGAGACGAGGAGTGAGCTACAGAGGTCGAATGAGTTCACTTCTTTCTTACTCCACGCACACACTTTTTTTATTTTCAAACTTAATTTGATTTTCAAAGGAAATTAGACACGATTTTGTTTGTCAAACATCTGGTGTTCTTGGTGCGGCCATAGTGGGGTTATTGTAATTCTTGGTGGGGCTGTAGCGGTACCTTGATGTGCCTAGGGGCAAGCCTCAGATGCAGACTTATGAATATGATAAAATGCTAAACCGAATTAATTAGTGTTGGATTTAATGTGTACCAGGAACACATTCCCTGAGCTGAAGCTGGAGTTTTTTTTATTATTATCATCATTCGCCACATATGAGCAGCAGTCTTTTGTCTTTGTTAGTTTTTGTTTTGTGTTTTATTGTGCATGAGCAGCCTATTGACTGTTGCTTGTTTTCTTTGGCATTTGAAGGATATTGACGCTCGCTGTTTGTTCATGGAGGCTGAGGGCAACTACAGATCCAAGCATTCCCCTTCATTCTTTGCCATCATGTTGTGTATGAGTGTGTGTCTGTGTGAGAAAAAAAGACACACACACACACACACACACACACACACACACTTGTATAGTGTAGTGTGGTATTTGCTTTCTCCTCTTTAACAGCAGCCCATAAAAAGTTTACTGAGAGCCCTCCCTTCTGCTTTCATCAGCATATCACTTTGAGCTCCTATTATGCAAATGAAATCACAGCTCTATAAACCATATGTAAATGGAAAACACAAGCATGTCCATACAAAATTACAGTCATAAATTTGATCAACAGTGCTCTAATAATCAGAACAGTAAGTGCAGCTTTCCAGCTCTGTACTGTTTGGTGAGATCCTTTCCATTCATCAGTGTGATGTGCCAGCCTGGACGTGTCAAATTGCCAGAATTTGAAGGTTGATTGTCGGAAAATTTGCTTGGAGCTTCAATAATTGTGTGCTGCATTTCCAAACATCTTTTTAGACTGCTCAAAGTACTCTTAAAATACACTCATCGCAGATAAAAACGGCAGATAGCTCAACTGTGCATGATTGACTTCTTTGCAATTCCATTTAATCAAAACGCGTCTATGCAAAATCGTCCCAGATGTAACTGTGATGTATTGATCAGCTGGACTCAAAATGACGCTTCATATTGCACATAAAATGCTTATACTTGAAAGCAGTGGGAGTTAAAAAGCAACACATCAAGCAGAGAACAGAGTGAGATGGAGAGACAGATTTAAAGGCCATGTGGACCGAATGGATCCTGTAAGCTCCTAATGTCCAGCAACATTAATAATATATATAGCCACAAGCGGCCATAAGTGGGGGTCCAAGCCCGTGAAGCAAATGGTTTGACAGTGGGAAGATAAAACTGATTCATCATTCTGGATAAGTGCTTCGTCTCTAAGATAGAAACAACGGCAACTGCAGATGAAATGTTGTCTCAACAATTTCCATTTGAAAAATTGCCAATTTTGGGTGAGGCTACTACGTGCAACCAAGTGTAGTCTTGCACACTTTTAAGTCCTTTTCAAAATGATTAAGTTTGATTAAGCACCACTGCATAATGCATTTCTTCTTGCTTGCATGAAGACAGTGAGATGTAGTAAAATATGACACAATGATGATGTAAACAGTTGAAATAACAATAAATGAGCAATGATGTCAAATGAGCATTGCATGCTGAAAACAAGTGTTGTTTGGCAAAAAAATGAGAGTTAGCGTGTTTATATGCAAGCACTTTAGCATGTTGGCTAAATGTCACATGATAAATATTCAATTTACATCAATACTTGGGGTAGTGCAACGAGCTAACATAAACAATTCCATATATTATAACCCTGTAAAACTGTTATTGTTACAACATGTTAGCAAACCCGATGAATGTAAGTCCAACACTGAGTCTTATTTTAGCTTAGTTTGTTTTGTTTTTTTGGAACATGTCTGGCTCTTTAACAGCTAAATGCTCCACTAGCTAGTGACTAACTTTATCTGCCTGCCTCTTGGTGTTGAGTACAGTGTTAGCTTTTTCACCAAAAACAACTGCTTACTCACATATATATACTATATAGTGGCTAAACACTATAACACTGTTAAGACTGCTAATTCTACACCATATTCCCATTACACCCGCCTACAGATGATTATCAATGTAGACATTTAATTAGAGCATCTTTAAGCATTTTAGTGAAAAATTATGCAACACAAGTTTTCTAACACAAATGACAAATTAGTCTAAATGTTGGTGTTTAGAATGATTAAAGAAAGTTTTCCAAACACTTCACCAGTATAGACACCCCATCATCTGTAGGTTTCAGTGATAGACTTGATAAAGCACTGCATTTGTCTGCTGTAATATTTACAAACCAGAGGAGCAGAAAGTGTCCTCGTGTAAGGCAGAAAATAGCCAGAAAATTATCAACTGGTGTTCCGGCGCTGTGTTTGGCTCCCGCTGTGTTAATGGGCTCTGGTCCATATCCAGAGAATGACCTGCCCAGCATGACACTGGTTTACTTTAGCTTTCACACAGATTGTGACCCTGCCACCTCTACACCAGCTTCACAAGTGACTGACCACTGTGTTTGTGTGTAGTCCGAACAAAAGATGAGACATTTATCTTTCTATCTGTTTTCTCTAATGACATACACTGTGGTACAGAGGGCTAATGCTGGCACTGAAAAACACTGTCCTTGTCCAAGAGAGGGAATACTACGTTTTCATGGGATTTTATGCACTAAAGGGACTAAATTCTCATATTATATGATATAGTATGTGATATATTAAAGTATTTCAACAGTGCAGGGTTTAATGGCTTTCTAAAGGGTAAAAAGAATCCATTAGAATTGACTAAATAACATTATATCATAATTTATATCTTAAAGGGGCCTTTTTTCAATTCAGGTAAAAATTAATTTTAAATAAGTTCAGTTTTAATTTGTGAGGGCTTTTTACCTCCCTAAATCCCTAAATAATACACAAATTTAATCACTGATCATCAGAAAGCCTTGAATTTGCACTTTAGTTAAAGAATTTAGGTTCTTCAGGGGTACAAACTAAGGCGTACCTGTAATGTTATTGTAAGCATTTGAAGGGTTTTTATTCCCTAATAACACCTTAAATCGTTAATGAACATATTTATCAAATATACCATGAATGTGTAAATTACAGGGAAACTCTGGCAGCACTAAAATCTGTTAAAAGGTCCAGTGTGTAAGATTTAGGGGGCTCTATTTACAGAATATGGCAGGAATATAAGATGAATAACTTTTTATTAGTGTATAAACACCAGAGAATAAGAATCATTATGTTTTTGTTACCTTAGAATGAACCTTTTATATATTTACACACGCCGCAGGTCCTCTTCCAGTCAGTTATGTTTTCATATGGGCAAATTAAGGGATCTCTGACTGCCATTCCAAACACCTTTATTGAAATTTAGATGTTTGGTATGTTTTCAGCAAGGAAAAATTAAGGTTAGTTAAAAGCATTGTTGTTTTCACAGCAAGCTTTATTACCATGAAGAAAATTTGAATTTAAAAATAACTTTTAAAAAGTGAAAGTTGAACCAAAGAGTGCATTTCATGGCAGTTTGGGGAGTGTAACCTGCATGTAGAAAGCTATTCAGCCTTTATAAGAGCTCCTGTCTTTGTCTCTAGAAGCCCATTTAGTCAAACTGTGATGGGGTGAATTGTGAGAGCTCATGTTACCCTTGGGCCACTATTGCTGTTATAATATCTAATACAATTTTGCATATAACTCTGTTTGTAAAGTACTGCAGCATTTTATGGGTGCATCAAAATCCATTGTGTTTCGTAAACAGACAATCCCCTGTCTGTCTTCTGCTTTCTAAATTGACTTCTTGGCTGCGAGCACCATTGGGCTGGTCTGAACCTTTGAACCTGACACGTTAATGGGCTTGTGTGTGTAACACGAGTCTGACCTGGTCCTGCCAAGACAGCGGGAACACGGTCCCTCTACCCCTCACACAGACTGTCACCTTCAAGTGAGAGTGTTCACATACTTGGCACAGCAGCAAGAGCTCCACGCCCATTCGCTTTCAGGAGTCACACACAACAAGCACGTAGCACCTTCTACAATCTGCTCAGTCAAAAACAAACAAAGAAGAAGCATACAAATTCCACACACGTATGCTTTATACATACACAGATGAGAATTTAAACACAAGGGGATACACAACTGGCCCCCTGCCTGCCCGTCACACACACACATATCAGGCTCTATCTAGCCTGAGGACTGATCAAAACCACCGTCTTGGTTCCCAGAACATAGACGCTCCCTCCCTCTCTCCCCTGAGGCTCCTGAACCATCCTGGCCTGCCATCCTCCACATCTGAGGCAAACCCAGAGATGAAACAGTAATTACTCACATATTGAGGTTACATGTCACATATCAAACAATATGGATTTGGCTAGTTGGGTGTGACCAGATATTGGCACTGTAATAAAGCGCTCCTCTCTGAGTTGCTCTGCTCAGATATGGCCCTAAATACCACAATGAAATATTAAAGTTTTAAGGTTTAACCGTATTTTTTTCTTTACATTTCATGCTTTGTACATTTTCTGTAATCCTGCAACCCAGTATAGACATCCATTTTTTTTTCCATCACAGGGATTGTTGAAATTTCATCTCATCATTTGCAAATACACTGTCTGAAGGAAGAACATTTTATCATACATCCAGTAATGGAACTAAAAGCACAGCGGCCCCGTCAAGGTTATTTGGCTGCCATCTTCATGCAATTTCAGCGAGAGATGATAGTTTTGTCCTCTTTTAGATGTGAAGAACATGTCACCACATTTCAGAACATACAGCGGACGAAAATCTATCATTCTGAGTGAACTCTAATGAGAAATTAAAGACACATATATTTCTGGTGACTAATTGTTTACTCAGCCGGCAGGAAATGTCGAGACCCATTTTGCATATATTCTCAAGATAAGGTGTACGCTAATAGAAACCGAATTACATTTTAAACTACAAGTCATATCTCAGTAATGCCATAAAAGGATTTGAATGTGTTCATACTATTGAATTGAATTAAACATTGAATTTTTATCGACATGAAAATTAAGTTTGATACATCACGGCTTTCTTTCTTGATCTGGCAACACAACTCGGCATTTTTAGCCAACTGCTGCACTGATCATGTATGAGTCTGTGAGATAAATAACAGCAAATTTGATGCATTCACAGAACTACATCTGAACCCTGATGCTTTCATTTACTGTTTCGTGTACTGAAGTACATTTGAACGGTGACGCATTAGCTTACTGTTGTACCTACTAAAGTACACTTGAACATTGATGGGTTTGCTTATTGTTGCAGGCAGTGAAGTGCATTCGAACTTTGATGCATTCACTTACTGTTGTAGGTACTGAAGTACATCTGCATCTGACCTTACCTTAGAAAGAAAAGTGAACAACAGCATAGTTAGTGAGTACAAAACTTTAAACTGGACTGAATTACCTGTAGTAACTTAGAGTTTAGCTAACAAGAAAGTTGTTGAATCAAAGAGCAGCAAACAATTAATTGTATTTTTACTTTAGTAGCTGACATCCTCATAAGTGGATCATCAAATGGGTTATTACTGTTTGGGTCATTATAGCATGCACAATATTTAAATGCAAATTGAGCCCCAGCGTGCCTGATTGATTTGTTTTTTAATTAAAACAAGATAAACCTTAAAATGCCTTAAAACCCTAAAAATGATGTATGCATCTGCCCATTGGTCATCTGCAATGGCATTTTATGTGAGCAAATGTATAGCATATTAATGCACGGCTTCTCCAGGTGTACAAAAAAATTCCAAAAGTCTGTTTACAAAGGATAAGATTTATGTTGGAAGGCGATTCTTGCTGAACACACATTCCCCTGCCAGTAAAATTCTTAACTCCTCCTGTATGATGTCCAGAAAAAATAACCTCAGGTAAACGAAGTACTATCCAAACTGACAGTCTTGATACTGCTGGCAAAGTTCTGCATGCATTGCCCATGATACTGAACGGATATGAACCATCTGTTCAAATTGTACTTGAAAACAGCATTCGCCCCCAACTGAGATCAGACCAGATGCAAACGTTATTCTACATGCGATCTCTCTCCACCCCTGCAGCCCTGCATGTTAACACCAGCTGCTGAAATCATGTATCGTGCATTGGACATTTTTGGCGCGATAACGCATAAATGAAGTGGACACATGTGTGATGGTGAGTGACCGCAGACTTCTTTCATCCTGTGCAGTTTGGCATTCACATTACAGATGTCCTGTGTTCACTTCATGTAGACCGAGCCTTGTCATAAATCAGCCATTCATAAACAGATTTGTTCATAAATATTTCAAAGCCACATTCACAGAGTGAGATCAGGATTGACAAATGTTTCTGTAGT
Source organism: Sciaenops ocellatus (assembly GCA_033000465.1). Classification (NCBI taxonomy): domain Eukaryota; kingdom Metazoa; phylum Chordata; class Actinopteri; family Sciaenidae; genus Sciaenops; species Sciaenops ocellatus. The sequence continues at coordinate 7,073,866 of CP136886.1, forward strand.
TTTACATTTACACAGTATAGTTGATCATCTGAGTAAATATAAGTGTTTTCTCCAGTTATCACTTCATATTAAACACAGACAAAGAAACTACTGATTTGTTGTTTTCAACTAATGGCAAACATAGTCTTATTTAACAGGGTTAACTATTTAAAGGGCTAAAGATTCAAATGATCTGGACTCAGAGAAGACAAGGACATTTGTTAACAATCTAAGGCTACAGTATAATGTCACTGACCCCATCTGGAACAATGCCAGAGTACAAACACACTCCCATGAAGGCCACAGTGTGATCATGAGTTTGGAAGAGTAAACCTACAATTGTTGTTTTGCCTCCTCCTGTGCCCTTGATTTTACTTTGTGTGGCAAACAATGTGCTGCTTTAAAATCTACTACAGCTACTGTCTTTTTCCTCCCCTCCCTGTCATTCACCTGCTGCGTGATCTCCCTACATATGGCAGCTTTTTTTGGAGTCATAGAGCCAACAGCACTGAGCATTACCTCAGTTTCTGCTGCTACTGGCCCTGTTTTTTGGTTTTTTTTTCTTCTTGTGTACGTGTTCTTTCTTTCTAATACTGCCTGATCCCATGATATTAAATCATGTTAATTAAGGTTCCTTGAACATTTCTGCCATGTAATTTGGATTCATAAACACACTCAGATGAATGTGAATGAAAACAGACCATCCTGAACATTTGCTGAGTACTGCCTGTGCTTCTGGTTTTTATTATTTTGAGTGTAATTACTGTATGCCACAAATTTATCACACGAGAGGTACACGAGAGCCTGAGTTTCAGACAGTAATCCCATTCAAACAGAGGTCTTCAAGCAATGGTTGGAGAATTTGGGCAAAATGTTAGTCGCTTCTTGCTGAGAGATGAGAAGATTGATACCACTCCCATGTCCAATGAGACAATTTTTTGATTAGCATCAAGGCTTTAAGATAAGGGGCACGTCTAGCCTAGCTCTGTTTAAAGGTGACAAAATACCAGCATCTCTAAAGCTCGCTGCTTCTCTTTTGTTTAATCAATACAGAAACTTGAAGTGTACAAATGACTGTCTTAGCTCACAAACAAGAAAAAGCTACAGAACCATAATCCTTCCCAGGTGTGTACGTCTCTGCCAATGAGAGAGGCAAAAGAGCAGAGGTTCATGGTAGAGGGGCAGCTGAGATGGTGGCATATTAGTCCAAAGCTTCCCTATCACGAGTTACTGAATATAAAAACAACATGTTTATTTGAGAGCTTTAGACATGCTAGTAGGCAGATTTATTTATTTTTTTTTACCCGCAGACAAATCCAGGCCAGCTGTTTCCCCATTTCTCATCTTTACCCTATGCTAACAGTGTCTCATATTTAACGGACATACATGAGAGTGGTGTCAATCATACTTCAGCATATTTCCCAAAATGTCAAACTGTCCCTTTAAGATGGAGTTACACAGAAATACAAATTCCTCCTGTTCAAGTGAGGAAATAGTATATATACATATAAGTTGCCTGTTTAATTGCAGTATTGGATTTTTTTTTTTTCACAGCCAGCTGCATTTGACAGTAAGTGTTGTGTATAGACAGGGGTAAAAATAGCAGCACTTTCAGCCGCAATCTTAATGGTCAGACCTGTAGCTAAAACTGAAAACAGATGCCTAAATATGTTCCTCTTGCTGCCGTTCACATCAGTTCTTGACAGCAGTTCTTAGAGATAATCATAGTCCATGAAGATCAGATGGTGATGCGTCAGTGTTTGCCTGCACTGTTTGCTGTAAAAACTGAGAAATCTTGAGGAGGCCGTGACAAAAGGTGAACAAATCCCTGCTGGAGACAGAATGAGATTAGTGTTTTCTAATGAATACATTACCGAACTCGCGTATTGAAGAACTGACACGTTCAAATTCAAATCCTGTTGCGTTTTCTTTTGTTTTTCCTCTGAAATGAGCTTTTTGATGAATCCTCATAACAAATTATTGAGATTACTCAGGTCTATGGCTGTATTATGTATTATTTTCAATTTTAGAACCATTACAACAAAAGACTAAATCAAAATCTTGGGATAGATTTATTGGTTTTCTCTGCATGAGCCCTACATACGCCTCCACCCATTCAATTTGCCTTGTTCTATTGAAGTGCACCTTCATGCTTGCCTTTGCAAATTGCAGTTTTTACTTAACACAACGCTTAATTGCAGGCACATGCTTGAGTGGTCATGGTGCCCATCAGGGGCAAAATGAGTCGCAACAGCGCAGCGTACATTATTCTGGAATCAGCAGCCGATGTGCCAGGCTTCCACTCTAAGCCCCCTGGTTGCAAACCGGAGCCGAGTCCATCTCCTGGGCACCAGCACCAGATGGCAGAGCCAGTAACAGAAATAAGTGGGGGAATAAGTGGTGAGGAGGAATGAGGAATAGAGAGAGGAAATGAGAGAAAAGTCAGAGATTGGGAAAAAAAGAGAGGATGGAAAGCGCCTGGGTTCAGTCTGATCATTAGATTTCTAAACTCAGACGGCTGTGGATGGATTTGCATAGCCTAGGGTTGGCAGTGGCCCACTTTCCCCTCGCTGTCTTTCTGAAAGACTGCCAGTGCATTCCATTATTTGTGTCAAGGCGGGTTCTGTGATGAAGAAAATAACAGTGCTGGCGCATAGTCAGAGTTTACGGTCTCTCCCCTCTCCTCTCCTCCTCCCCCCGGTGTTCACTGTGACTGGCTGATTTCTGAATGCAACCCAGATATCTGCTGAGGAGGGAGGGCCCCGGCACCAAACACAGAGCTGCAGAAAACGAGGAATACAGCGGGCAGAAGAAAGTGTAAACATGATGAAGACAGAGAGAATGTGTTGAAGAATGAGAGAGAAGAGAGAGATCAGTGCAGGACAGAGACTTTCTGCAGGCAGAGCTCGAGGCCTGGCTCGCTCTGGAGACTGAGGAGTCCAGCCAGAGACCAGCTCCCACAGTTCACAAGCCTTTGAGACATTACTTTTATATGTAGCTTCTGTGCTAACAGAATAGCAAGAACACAGAGACATACATTCATAAGGGGGATACTAGCTATAGATAGATATTCAGATGTAGCCCACAGAGCAATGAATCAAATATGATCATGCCAGTAAACTGAGCACACTATACACAGCATGCTAAATAAACATTTGTTTTCAGAAAATGTGTTGCTAAGCAAAAATAAATCACCTTTGCAATAGTTTTCATAGTTCACATATTATTGTACTACATATATATAGATATGTAATAAATAGACATATTCACACCTTATAATGAGGGTAAATTAGTAGTTTAATTACACTTAAAATACACACTAAGAGTAAACTAAGAGTGTTTTTTAAAGTGCATTAAGTGCACTTTAAAGGCCCGGTGTGTAGAATTTAGTGGCATCTAGTGCTGAAGTTGCAGATTGCAACTAACTGAATACCCATTTGTCCTCCGTTACAAGCATGAAGGAGAAACTATGATGGCTGCAAAACTCACGAAAAACGTGACAGGCCCTATCTGGAGCCAGTGTTTGGTTTGTCCATTTTGGGTTACCATAGAAACATGGTGACCTAACATGGTGAAATCTGTGGAAGATTCTAAAAATAACAATGATTCATACAGTATGTTCAAGTGATTATAGACTAATAATTATATTCAGTTTCTGCTAATTATTCTACACACTAGACCTTTAAGTGCAAAAATAATCCAATGATTGTAAACTAGCAGTATATGTACAAGTTCAATTTAAGTGTATTAGAAGAGCATTTGAATATACTTGCATATGTGCAGAACTGTAGGTTAGATTTACCTGCCACACAAAATAACCTGGAGTATACTAAAAAGTGGAACAATTTGAAGAAGCATTAAACTAGTCCACTTACAACTGTATGGTTATTTTACCCAACACAATATTTACCTTTTGACAGAAGTATACTTAATGTACGCTTGAGGTGTGTTAGATTTTTGTAAAGGTGTGTGTGTTTGTGTGTAGGCTACATCATTCACACATGACTGGCATGTCATTTTTTGTTCTTATGTCTGATGCCATCTTATTTACTGCGGGTGAATGTCCCTTCTCTGATATTCTGCATATCAGAGTGGCTGCCTTCCTCACAGGAGGCTCTTGCAGCATGATGCTATTGTTATTCATGGGCCAAGGTGTTTTCACTGTCTCTGCATATTTTTAAGGATTTGAATAACCATCCCCCTGTGGCTCCGAATCTGCTGACCTAATGAGCCAGCCTGACTGATTGACACAGGAGACCATCAGAGCAGCCATTCATCATCTCCTGTGGTGAATAAACATTGGATATTTCATCCTGCCAATATATGCTTGATAATGGATCATTTTAAGCCTGTTGGAAAAAAATAAAACAAATCTTATACAAAAACTGTCAGCATGGGCCTGACAAGGCCTGATCGCGGTCCCCCATCTTCAATCCACATGAGAAGGGTGCGGAGGCTGACGAGAATATTAAAAACATGAAACGATGATTGCTTTTTAGATTCACAAAAGAGCTCATTCTACTATAAAACTGCTGGTGGCAATACAAACTGAAGTAGGAAAAATGTTTTTTTTCTTTCGAATAAAGTAACTGCAGTTGACAAGTTTGAGAAGGCGTCTTTAGGAGAGCGATGAAATGCAGCACATGAGTGACAATGGTGTGAGTAAAATGCACTGGATGCGCTTTTAATTGTTTTTGTCACTCGTATTCAGAGGCACACATCAAGCTGTCACTTAACAAGACTTCTTGTTGGAAATCACTGCTGTACTGGCTTTGCCTCGTAAGAGGTTGGACAGACGCAGACTTCCTAAATGTAGCATTATCCTGTCAAAAAGAAGATTTGTGAATAATGTGCATATGCCTGGCCTGTTTTCTTTTAACATTTTTGTTAAATGCAAAACAAACCTAGAATTGCTGATTGGAAAATTGGTCTTTCAAAGATGAGAGGCGAAACAGCACTGAAATTATAAATTAAGTCATTAAATAAATTTGACCATGCTGAAGTAGCTTTCGGAGTACACGGGTGAGTGCAAGGTCACACAAGCCTGTTTCAGGGACTATTCAAATTGAGGAAACTGGAAACTTTGTTCCCTCAAAGTTCTATAATTTAAGTCATATTTATCTAGAGATTAGTGGCATTACTTTGTGTAGCCAAAGCCAATGTATAAATATGTAGTAGAAAATATGTTGGAAAGCTATGATACATCATGTTATAAAGAGTTAGATGAGAAGAAAAAGATACCACATCTCTGTTAAATTACAGCCAAGCGGCGACCTCAGTGGCTGTGAAGTGAAGCCAATGCAGAAGTGCCAAAAACTGCAGTTCCTCGAATGGCCACTACAGAACGAGTCAATCTCCATAAGCCCCCATGTTAAAATGTTCAACCTCCCATCAGAAATAAACATGTTTACAGCCTGGTACAACACAAGGTTTTGGTCTTGTGCATGACAACTGCACTGAGTCTGAATTTCTATTTAACTCACCCGTTCAAATTAAATTAAGGCTTAAATTTATGCATAATTAACATCGTGTCTGCTTTGATTGACAGGTGGGTGCCATTACAGATGGCTTGTTTGAGCATCCAGGCTTCATTCGGCCCGCCTCAGGTCTGCCGATGTTCCACATCTTTGCCAAATTTGAAATGAAATTAAATTTTTGATTACCAACATGGCGACGGCCAGAGCCAGAGATTCTGTGCTTCAAAATGGCTCATCAGAAACCTACGGGTCACACAGCAGCCTTGTGTAGTTAAAAAAAAATCTGCCTACCAATGTGAGATATAACATATGCTCTAGCAGCTCTAACATTTCCTTACCTTTGAACAAAGCCAGGCTAGCTGTTCCACTCCCATCTGCACTCTTTATGCTAAGCTAAGCTAACCTGGCCATAGCTTTGCATTTAACATACAGACATAAAGGTAGTATATATCTTGTCATTTTATGCTTGGCAAGAAGCGAATAAGCTACTACCAAAAATATGCAATACATATCATTTTAGCAATTTCAAAGAAAAGTGGATGCGTATTTTGAGTCCAGTAATCAACTAAAAGGGCCTGTGTTGATCAGTGTACTGCATAAATTGCTTAAATTTCAGTGAAGAATCTCTGGATTTCAGAAATTATATATAATAGTTGTTGATGAAGAGGGCAACAACAGTCCTCTTCACTTTGTCATGATCATCAACATTTCCACTTGTCATGAACACGTGTCACTGACACCATTTATATAGCAATGCTTACTGAGGAGTGTCTGTCATCTCTCAGCAGGAAAATTGTGGTTTTAGGAAGAGTTGCTCCAATTTGTCCTGAGCCATGGCCTGTTTACTGAATATATTTGGCAAGTTTATGGTGTTTGTAGGGTTGGGGTTTCCTGAAACATTTATGCACACCGTCAGTAGTCCAAGTCTAAATGCTGAGGGTAAGTAGAGCACAGAGTTGCTTTAGAAACTGCTTAGACTGGAAGACATACAGTAGTCCTGCCCTTTATGTCTTTGGCAGTTCAATCCTAAAATCCCTTAGGGAGGCACACACCCATTTAAAGGCCGTTAAATGATGATTGATGAGACATCTTCACAATGAGCGTGCCCCCTTCCACTACTTTGGAAACAATCTGTTATCCCCAAAACACCAAAAGCCAGGCCACTTTGTTGTATTTGGCCCCCTAATTTTCTTGTATCGAGGGAATGGGAGCCATTAGCCATTTAAGTGACAGCAGAGAGCTTCGAAGGTCAAATTGTCCAGAGATGGAAAGTCCTCATTCTAACTGGAGGTCAGAGGGCCGCTAGTTTGTTGTACCCCTCGGGGGCCTCACACAGCACACCAACATGCTCCCTTTTAAAGATAGCTCAGGAGAACATATGGTCGGGAGGAAATATCGGGGAAAAGAAAATAGCAATTGAACAAGTAGGGTAATGTTGTTTACTTTTCAGTTCACTGAATCTATTACGGAAAGTGCGTGCAACAATATTACAGACTATTAGTCAGGATGTCTGCTTTTTTGTGTCTCGAGTTGTCTGCCTTTATAAATAAAGTAGCTCTTCACAGTAGCACATTCTACATGCTCTATCTCAGCCCCTTTGTTGACCATCAGATCATTTAGACAATGTCCCCTGAGAAGGTTGCTTCGATTGGGAACAGGGTCAAGATCATGTAGGCACATAGAGCACATAATTTAAGTGGATTAAAAAATACACTTACCATAATAATAAATGTAATAATTCAGCCACAGATAATACTTTTCAATGGGACTGTGAGTCCTGTTGATGTAACTGTAAACTACTTTAACTGTATCAAATAGTTAAAGTAGTTTAAGAAACTGATGCTAATGTCAAAATGGTAAAAAAGTTATTACAACGGCCAATGTCTTTTATTCTCTTATGCTAACTATCAAATAATTAAGATAGTTAAAATTAAGATAGTTGGTTAAAACTGTTTAAACGGCTAATGTTTTCCTTTGACATATGCAACTATCAAATTATTTGAAATGTTGGCTCCTGTTCTAGTACCTTGTAATGCTTTCAAAATTTTCCTGAAGGAAAGTGAGGCTTTAGATTGCATCTGTCTATGATAGTTCATGCAACCTTGAATTGGAAATTGCTTGGCTTAGATCTGATTGTGCAGTCACAAAAACACCATGTGGCTTTTCATTTACCTCCTGATAGTCTGAGCACAGAACATGTATTCTCTACACATTGTGTACACACCACTGCAAAAATTTCCAAAGGCTTAGAAACTGTATTCTTTCACAAATCGCAGTGCTTTATGGATGCTATCTATATGCCTTGAACTAAGATTGTCTCTTCGCCTCTTCTTTCATGAGTACATGGAAGAAAAGATGCAGCAAAAACATGTTCTGACAGCCATATTTACTCTTTTATTTGGCTAACACTTTTTTTGGCACCATGTGTGCTGCTTTTCTAGAGTCGATAATACATCTGAAAGATTGAACATGACTCTTAAAGTGAACAGAAAAATTACATAGAAGGAATGTGAACCATTGATTGAGACAAGTGCAGACATACTAGTGAAGAAAATATCTGAAAATAGGAGATGAAATCAACAATGGAGATAAATTGTGATGCAGGACATAGTCTAGAGAATTGATTGTCAGGTTGGTATATTCACCCCTCCTCCTCCTCCTGTCGTAATAAATTGTCCACTCTGGACTAGTATTGATGCCCCTCAGCAGTGGTACAGTATGTGAAAAGAAGAGCGAGAAACAGAAATAACCAAAAGGAGACAGTGAGAGATACATGGAGAATACAGAGGAAGAATTTCACAGGGAAGAAGAATTACCAGGAGAGAAACAAAGACAGATAGAAAACAGAAAACAAGCGAGAAGACAAGCAGTCCTGGCACCCAATAGAAAATCTGTATTGACTCCAGCAGCATGAAAACTTAAACCCTTTATAGGATTTTTTTTCATCAATGCAACTAACACAGAGTGCCCTGACTTATCAGACAAGAGCCCACTGAGCCCTCTGCCCTCACATTACAGATTTCCTACTGAGAGCAAATGGGAAGACTCAATCCTTTGTTTCTGCTCTCTCTGGGCCTACAAATCTTTTTCTGATCACTGGATGCATGTGGCGACTCCAGCATTATTGGAATATTGTATTTCCTCTTACCAGAATTGCTGCATGCATTTGGTCGAACATAGACACAATAGAAAACCGTGGAAAGTTGGGAAATGATTAAAAGACAAAATATAAAACGTTCTTACAGCTTTTCAGACACTACAAATAAGTATATTAGGCGATAAACGCTCCAGGTTCTGTTTGACAATTGGTGTGTGATATATAAACCAGATTAATTGATGGCCAATTTGATTTGAATGTACATTTAAAGTGTCATCAACTGTCTTGGGATTCACAGGGTGCAACATGTCATACTTTGGAAAAATCGCTAATAAAATGCTTGTAGCTAGCTAAAAGCATTACATTTCAGCATGTGTCACAGAGAGGAAAGATCAAAACCAGGTCTTGCATTGCTTAGTTAGCTTCAACCTCTACAGTCTGTCTGTAAAATGTAAACATACTGAGTGTCAGGATGCCACAGTTTTCTTCCTGCTGATGCTGCCTCACATTTTATTTCCTGTATCCACTTGTCTTCTTAAAGGCTCAGTTTTTCAGTTTGGCAGCTTATAAAAACTTGAGTTCTTTACCCTGTTGGTAGTGCATCCCACCACACAGCAGCTTTTAGGCATTTTCCTGTTGTTTGCTAGAAGACAGTGACAAGGACGCACCTTCGCGCAACACAAAGTCTATAGAGAGTGATGAATTGTTTTCCCCTCCAAGTGCTTCTAGCGAAATTTCAACAAAGTAGCAACCATTTTGCAGCTCACAGGAACCTAAATAAAATGAAGACAACTAAAAAGAAACAAACTTGCACTGGAGTGTAATGGCTCTGATTGTCACCATCTTGGCGGTCCTGCCTGCGTGGGTGGACCTGAGGCGGGCTGAATGAAGACTGGTTACTCAAATAAGCTATCTGTGACGGCACCCATCTGTCAATCAAAGCGGCCACGCTGTAAATTATGCGTAACTTTAAGCCCCAACAGCCTCAGTACAGTTGTAATGAACAGGGAAATTAGCTATAGAGACCAAAACAGTTTTTTGCACCAGGCTGTAAACATGTTTATTTCTGCTGTGAAGTTGGACATTTTAACATGGGAGCTTATGGAGATTGATTTGTTCTGTAGCCAGCCTCAAGTGGCCATGGGGGTTGCCGCTTGTGTTCACTATAGTTGCTAACTGTGTCGGTCACGGTTTAGTGCTGGGCAGGAAGTGTAGTGCAGGAAACCAGTTTTTTAAGCTAAATGTAGCTGCGACCGAAAAGGACATGATGAGAGTGAACGTATTTATGATCCATTGTTCACATAAAAATACTTTATATATTTTATATTTTATAAATATTTAAGTTGTTCTGTTTCTGTTATTTTCAAATTCAATCTGTGACACAAACATAAAATAAGATAAATCTTTAACTGCCTCCAGTGAGTCAGTTTATGTTTCACTTCATGTACTCCCTGTTGGTTGCTGCCATTTTATGAATAAAAAATATATTCAGTTCAACAAGCCAAGTAATGTAAGTCAAGTCTGGATTTGGCCTGTAAAAGTGGAACATCTGAACTCTGTCTTTGCTTCTGATTCAGTGTAGAGAGAGGCAACTCTCCCTTGTGATCAATTCAGCAACCACCCACTCCCTCATGCAACACCTCTACCCTTTCCTGCCTGCTGATCCCCATCCTCTTCCTCACCTCTCACCTCCCTCACCCTCTTGCACCCCGCGGCCTCATCCTCGCGCAGCTCACAAGACTATTCTTTGACCTGAAATCCACGGACACACTGCCTGTCTGATTAAATCAGATTAGCAACTCCTTCTCATTTGACTCTGTCTCTGTCTGTCAGTGTCTCACTTTGTCTATTTGCTTTGTTAAAAGAGAGTAGACAGCATGGAAGAGAAGGAAGCAAGGGGACAAAGAAAGAAGAGAAGCAGCCCATAGTGAAGGGGCTGACATGACGGCCATTATTGTTGCATGATGGCCAATTATAACCTCTTTTTCACCATTCGAGTTGGTGCAGTAGACAGGATTTCAAAGTATAAGCGAAGCGCTGCCTCTTTAATGACAGTTTACAGTGAGTGTTTCTGTTTTTCATGAGCACTTCCGTCACACAAAGCCAAAAGTGTCAATTTAGCACAGCAGCTTTCAGCCGGAGGCAGTTGGCCACTACATGCTGTAAATGAGTTTTGTTGTCATTGCGGAGCTGTCTCGATGACAGTTTAAAGTAAAAGTTGGAGAAAAAAAAGGAACTGAAAGTGGAGTAAAGTCGTTTGACATCACTGTATGGTGTTGAAGTTGTACTAGACACCAGTCTGATCAACAACAAGTTTTGGATTTTTATTTTGACAGTTTGAGTTTATTTTTAGGCTAAAATTTCATTTCAAGCTTCTAATCCTGCGAGCCAGGATTCACAGTCAAGGCAAGTCTAAAAACCTTGCTCCTTCTTTCTGGACTGATGTTACATTAGTGAACCCACACTGTGTCAGGTCGAAATGTCACAGAGCACAGTGACCCTGAATCTTTCCACAGGGATATCTTGACATTAAAATACAAGAAGGACAAAGTCCATGCACCCAGTAACACTTTTACCTTTTATGTACTCAACTCTTATCACCGAATTATGGACTGAACAGCAGACTGACGACAGCCTTAATGATAGATTCACATTCTGTCATTAAGGGACTGTGAAAATTATTGGGATGATCTTATATTTCATTTTTCAAAACAAAAAGCTTTTGTTTGAATATAAAATCTTTATATTCCAAAACATAAAAGCCTAAAATATACTAGTGACTCTGTGAGACTGACTGCGACTGTGTTTTAAGCTAAATGGTGTCGGCAAGCTAAAAGGCTCACAGTGAAAATGCTAATATGCTAATATTAAGGAAGTTTACACTGTACTGTACTTAAAATCTTAGTTTAGGGTGCTAGCATGCTAACATCTGGCACTAAACCCAAAGTACAACTGAGGCTGATGGGAATGTGATTAGTTTTGCAATTAGTTGGTCATAAAGTAATAGAGTATTTCACAATTTTAAAATGAAATTCAGGGGATCACTAAACTATACAGTTCATCTTGAGGGGAACATGAGTCTCAGTACTATATTTCATAACAGTCTAATAGCTGTTAGGTCATTTGACTAAAAGCAAAAAATGTTAACCTGCTGGTGTCACTAAAGGAAATGTCAGGGGATCATCAAACTTTATACAACACATTTAACTAGTTCTGCCTTCTGTTATGTAGATAAAGAGAAGGGAGAGCTGCTGCATGCTCTCTGGAGAGATACTGTTCAATCAGTAAAAACTCCAAAGATCTTCTGTATTGGTCCTCTATTGATCCTACGATCTGATTTAATGAGGATGGATGATAAATAATGAGGACAATATAGCCCTGATACAGAGACTGGATTGATGTCTGCACCTTTATGACCCACAGTGCAAACAAAGCCATCTTTTTGTTGCTAGTAAATCTACCAAGGGAAGAATGGAATAAAATTGGGTGAGAAAAACTTAAAGGTTCTCCCCTGTTCTCCTGAAAATTGTAGATTAACCTCCCAATAGCAGAAAGAGAGAGTAGTGATTTTCATACCGTCGCTAACCTGCTGGTGATTTAGATAAGAGTTGTGTGTTTTTGTGTGTGCAGGGGTGCGTGCTTGTGTGGCTGTATTTGTGTGAAAAGGGATGGAAGAAAATGAGACACTGCTGAGAGACACTGTAATGTATGTATGTAGTAATATAGTCAGTCTATTGAGGGAACCTTAATGAGTTGAGACACTGAAAATGCAAAATTGGAATCAATGACAAAGCCTCCTAAACATTTACTGATCCCATTAATAACACAAATTAAAGCCTACATCAAATCACAAGGACTATCTCTCATAATTGTGATTGCAAGAGTGGCATCATATAATATCACTATTGCCTCTTTCTGATTAATTGCCCTCCAGATGCATACTGCATATAGCCCAGCACTCAACTCAAGGACAGCCACCTGGCGTCTGCAGTGTGCTGTGAAGAGAGCTGCCTGCTCATCACTGTTTGATCCTGCAAGCGCCAGCAAACCGGTGTTTTATCAGGACGGCTAATTATAGGCAGAGAAGGATGTGGAAACGGCATCCTGCCTCCAGAGGAACGCAGCGTGCCCACACATTCATTTGTACACACACGTGCTGAGAGGCGTCCAAGACTTGGCACACGCATTTGTGTGATTGGGGAGCGCGCGTGCATACACACAGACGTCAGAGTTTCCTCTGAGGTTCACCAACATCCATCTATCACCCAGACAGGACAGCAAAATGACACGGCTAACTGCGCTGCTGTGGTTGGTCAGTGACAGAAACATTTCTCTGGCCCCAATTTGCGGCCCTTGAACTCTGCGGTCTTTGTTTGTATCCTCCCATAACCCCGGGCTTCTCTATTGTAGGGAGATTTGTCGAGGTTGAGTCTAGTTTGGGGAGGTAAACATCTCAGTGGGCTTGGGCGGAAGTTGCTCTTGCATGCAGAGGGTACTACAGTTCACCTGGGGTCGAGTTCACTTGTGTTATTTGCTGAAAAAGTCAAAAGAGTTTAGTCATGACTCTATGACAAATTGTTTTGGTATTATTTGTGATGATAAAGTTCAACATAGATTAGAAAACGTTTCCCGAATGGACAAATAAAAGAATACATTTCAGTCTAATTACATGCCCATTTACTGTTTGTTTTTTTATCTCAAATGGCAATTTGTTAGAGGAAATAAATATGATAAAAAAAAAAAACAAACAGGGAAAAAAGGTTTCTACATATCAGCAGTTTCCTGACAAAATGTCAGTTAAAATGTGGCTGTGCTCTCGTTGGAGTCCAACAAACGCTTGGCGTAATTACAGCTGAATTATCAGCAACAAACTCAGCACCAGTTCATCAACTGAAAAGTGTGTCAGCCTTCAAACCATCAATCTGTCCGTCAGCGTGGGTCTGTGAGCAATAAGGTCTGCGTTAAAACAAAAAATCCTCAGATTTTGTGTGCATACGTATGTGTGTGTTGTGTTCCGCTTTGTGTTCAGACACACTCCCAGCAGCTCAAGGATGTCAGCAGACAACGCTCTACCCTTGGATGCAGACTTCAGAGCAGGAGTCATAAAACTGCTCCTTCTACAGTAAAGTGCTTTTCACCTGCTTTGAGCCCATTTTCCCATGTTTCCTCCACGCCAAATTTCCAGCATGTTGCAGAACTCCTTTAAGCATGTCATATAAATTATGATAAGTAATTTTCATGGTCATGACAGCGCAGCGAGGGGAACCTGGCTCCTCTTTGCAGCGCAGGCCCCTCCTTAGGGCCCCCATAGCGAGCAGAAGATGGAAACATTGATGTGTGCCATTCATCTTCATGTCAGAGGTGTGTGTGTGTGTGTGTGTGTGTGTGTGTGTGTGTGTGTGTGTGTGTGTGTGTGTGTGTGTGTCTCTATCAGCCTCTGGCTCACTGTGTTTGTGCGCATTTGTGCGTGTTGTGTTCTGCGAATGCGTGTGTGCGTGTGTGATGTATTTTATTGATAGATGTTCTGACAGCACAGTCGTCTTCCAACCTGTCTGAGGAAGAAGAAGCAGCCTGTTCTGATTTGTGAAGAGCTCAGAAGCTGCAGATGTCAGAAACCAGAACAGTGAGTGGTTTGTGAATCTCTTTCTCTCTGTCTCCTTCTCTTTTACTCTTCAACGTTTTATACATGAGCATGCAGACAGTCGGAGAGAGAGCCACGAGGGGAAAATTTTTGTATTTACGTACCCTAACAAATATCTACCATATTGACTGTATAAATGAATGAATGACTTAGAGGAGGCATTGAAACCTGCAGTGCGGGACTTTTACACAGAAATGATGCCCATTACATTCAAGCTTTTTCCAAATGAGTTCTCACAATGCTGATTTGAGCCTATCACCATTAGGTAAATCTCTGCATTTCACAGAATACCAGGGCTTTGAAATCTGGTGTCTGTGGTGACATTCCTGCACTGGCACTCTGGTAGTGATGCGCTTCACCTCGTAGCAACACAAATAAACAGATGGAGGCAGCGGCGTCCCAGGCACTTGTTACAAGGTAAAATGACTCTTTTTGTCAATGAAATCTGGTGGCTTTAAAGACAGCATAGATCAATATAAATGCTTCATTTTCCCATTGTAAAGATAAAGAGGTGAAAATACTTCTTTTTAAGTCTCTAAAATATATTTTGATGATATCCCGGTCCACAGCAGTGCATTGCTTGACGTCCGTGCTGGTCCTCTTATCTGATTCTCCAAACTGGGGGTGTGCCATCTACTATAGGTGCTGACTATGGATAAGTACCTCATTCAACCCCACTTCAAAAAAATCCAAACTAACCCTTTAAGCTACTTCAGTAATACATCTAAACTCATCTATACAGTCCTGCCTTCAGCATCAACAGCAAGCCACTCCATCATCGGTAGGTTTTGCCCCGTCTCAAGCAGCAGCTCCACCTACAAAGTGGTCCTGACCCCACCTCCTTGTTTTGAGGTGTCAGTTAAGTAAATGGGCTGGAAGCAATTGAGCTGTTAACCCATAGAAATACACTCCAATGTCTGAAAATGAAAAAACCATAAAAGATATTCTCTCTCATTCAAACTCAGGATTGTCACGGTTTGACATACATGCTACAAAAAACTGAGATGAAAAGGATTTTGAAAGCAAAGCTCTCAGCTTGATCAGGCTGGTGAAATTCACTTTATGGTCGTCTCTACTGGGTCAGACTAGAGTTAAACCCTTGGGGGGTTTGATGACATCATATTGCGAGGAGACTGTTTTAAAATGATGACATTTAAATTATTCACTCCGCTAGCCCCTCCACTAATGTAGCCAATAAACTGTCAGTGTAGGCTGATCTGGCCCGTGTTAAACGTCTGGAAAGGAGAAATGTGCATAGAAACAGAAAATCCTACTCGGCACCTGAACAGAGTGTGTGCAGTAGTGATGTGCAGGAGGGTTTGGGTGAACTTGCTAGAAAATATCACAGGTTCAGGCGGGAGAATTACGTGATGAAGCAGCATTTCGGATAAGTTTTTAATAACTTACAGAAACATTGCACCTCCCCTCTCTTTCTCTCAAACACACACATGCTGGTTATAGTGCTGTGCAGGAACAAGAGCATCTAGTGAGGGCACTGGCACTTTGCTTGCAGCTCATCGAAATAGGTTAAATCCTGGAGCTGTGGACTCTGTGGGCTCTTTTTCTACACAGTGCAGCCAAACACCAAAAAACACAGAATAGACATCGAAATGTAGGTTACTACTTTGTTCTAATTCACAGTGAAAATGGGAAGGATAGATAATTTGTGTGCACTGTGTGTGAGAAAGAGTCAGAGTTTATGTCTTTAATGTAGCTGAAAGTAAAAGAATTTGATGAAAAAAGTTTGGAGGTTTTCAAATACAGATGGAATTCATTAGACAAATTTAGCAGACTGTTTTTCCAGCTTTGCCCGATCCTCCGTCTTTAACATAAAACCCAATGCACCCTGTAGATGGTGCCATTGGATGTCACCATCACTTTTAATCTGCTCTACTCTCCAGTTCTGATGTAACTGATGCTAGCAGCATCTATGCTAAACTCTTATGCAGCTGCCATTGTTGTTTTTCCAGCACTTCTTGCACACCTAGTTTTGTAGCTCGTGCCATTCCTCATAGGGCACTGATTGGTCCATAACCACTGTGTTTGAAGCCTGGCAAAATGGATCGTGTGATCTCATGATTTCGTGATCTTGCAAGGTTACATCACCTCCTTCACTGTTTACTGCTTCATCCTTTTATTTCATGGATTCCAACACAACAAGCTTAATCCTCTCCTGACAGCAACACACAAGATAAATAAATCAGGAGGCTGACCTTGTGAACCGATCTGAGAATAATCTGAGAAAGAATCTGGGCACAAACAACCCAGTCCAAATACGACTGAGGGATTTGTTCTTGTATTTAAGCTTTGCATCTAAAAGCAGCAAGTGGAGACAGACACGTTTTGATGCCATTTGCTTTCCTTATATGCTATACTACATTTACATATATAATCACTTAGGCACACTTGCAAACTGTTTAAGCATATACAAATCAATCAAATTGATTTTCATGCTTAATTACTTTGTTTTAGTAACAGTAATGAGGGCAGCTGAGTGTATAGGAGCACTGCCATCTAGAATGAAACTATAAGGATGAATATAAGGACAGAGGTGAACAGATTCGTACTCTGACAGCTGAGAAAACCTCATGCTCATAGCTTCCAAAAAATGTTTATTTATGGTGTCTGCACCATTCAGCCTATCTTTACTAAGCCTGTAAATAATTACAGCCATCACTTGGTGTCTCTTTAAAGCATTACACCTTTCACATATATCAGTACATTTCTGTCTGGAACATATTGAATGTCTCAAAAACTCATTCAGCGCTGAGAGCACAGACGAAATGTATTTGAGTTTGACCTCAAAGAGGTATTTTGAGTCAAGGAAATATTTCAAGTGCATAAAAATGATTCAAATTCAAATTGCACAGTAACGAGTGCCAGTAGTCACAAAGAAGTTTTTCTCGCCCGCGGTACATGGTTTTCTCTGGTTGGAGCGAATATTATTATATCCTTGCCCTTTTGCTCTGTTGATTCACTTGTAATGAGCTGCTTTAATATGGCCATACAAACACCGGAGCCCCTGAGTTAACTGGATGTTTTGATGTATGGACTCAGAATGCAAACATGGAAAAATGAATTTCTGTGATGAGCAGTTTCCTTCAGACGGGGGATTGATGAGAGCAGATAAACACTTTGGAGAGTCAGAGGTGGTGATGAGGATACACAAGATCATGACTGCTTATTCTGCTTAAAAGTAGACGCTCACGAATACAAACATATGTTCATACACGTACAGTTGGAGAGGTGTGCTTCATGCTTCGGAAATAATCTCCAGATAAAACACCACACACACACACACACACACACACACACACACACACACACACACACACACACACACACACACACACACACACACACACACACACACAATAGCGGGGTGTTTGTTTTTTTCTGCATCATGGTTTGTGCTCTATTAACAATTTAAATCTGCTGCAGCCACCAAACTATAAAAAGGCGTATAAACCCCTGATACTCTTGTGTCCTTTTCGAGATTTCCATTCTGCTATGGTTACACTGCTTGCTAAATCCACCCAAAAGCAGAGTAAGCAATGAAAGCCTTCTTATCAGCACAGCTGGTGCCCAAATATTCCGTGAAATAGTATTTAATATTCTCTCCCACTTTCTCGCTGAAGAGATGCCACCTCGTTTCTTTTGTGTTGTTGTAATGCAGAAAGTCAGGCCTGCCTGTGCTTACCTTGAAGGCTCCTGCTGCTTGTCACACTCTGCTCTGACATAAGGTTTTAAAGTCTCTTTTAATTCACATATGATTGCTCCTGGTTGGCAACCAGCATGCTGACATGTTTTAATTGACAGTTAGATAAACCCCTCCCCTGAACAGTGGTTGTGCAAGCATAACTATACGCATGGCAGGCCTGTCAAGCTTTATTTCTCCACATTTTAGAAAAGGTGTGGTAAGGCTGTAATAAGAGACATTTAAAGAATTTGGAAGACAAGTCTTTTTTTTTTTACTTTTCTAAAATAAAAAGCCCCTAGAAATGGAACATAAGCTTCAATTGTTAGCATGTCTAGCTTTATAACCTACGTTACATAGCGTTACTTTCAAGCCAAGGAGCATCTCATGAACTAACTACATTAGTTTGCGGGTTATACGGTTTTCTTCAAAAAGCCCCATGCATGTCGAGTACATCCACTGTGGAAGCTGTTCAATGCTATATGTTTAAGCTTACTTTCGCAGCTCTGTCCTGATCTTTAATGAACAGTATTTGATGTTCTCACTCCAACTAATCCAGCCAAACTCATTATCGGAGGTAGTGTGATGTTAGCCAAACACATCAGTTAAACCTCATCCTTCTCTTGTCACACTAAAAGTGGAAATATAAATATAAAAGGGTCATATGTAGGCCTGTGTTAGTGAAGTAGCCAAACAGGTTGATGTTAGAATGAAACAATATTCTGATCTAATATTTTTCTTTACAATGCTTACAGTACAATAAAGTAGTTCTACACTGCAATGCAACCTTTTTTCTCATTTTCATTTTACATGGATCATCATTGATGAGGATGCTAACTTTTATCCCAACACACGCAACTACAGTATAGCCTCCCTCCTTTAGTGCAATATTGTGTATTTAACCATCAGGTGCATACTAAAACACAATTTTACAAGAGATATATTTTCAAACAAGTCAGCCTGAAACATTAAGAAGTCAGCTGTGTTGTTACCAGCTCATAGAGCCAACGTTAGCTTAATTAGCTAGCTAAAAGCTGCAGCTTCAAAAATCTGCCTTCAAAGGTTATCATTTCCGTTAGGTTTGCCAGCAAGACATGATGAAGGCGGCTTTTGTCTGCCTCTGTGTGAAAACAAGGACACACTGTTCACAAAATTCTTAAAGTTTTTAGTGATAAAACTGCAGGATGTGCCATGTCAGAATAGAAGATTTGGGCCTTGACACAGTCATCTTAAGTCTATAAATGGGCACTGCATTGCAGTCCTAGAGAGTTAAGCCTATTGCGTGTATGAGGTGGATTGATTTATTTTAAGTCTTTTTAATGCCTTTTCATAGATAAGGTAGAGTTATTTCTCAAGGTTCTAATATTATATTCATTTTAACTCTATGTTAAGTAACATCATCATTTACTAATTAAGCTGTTCACTGTGACGAAGCGTTAGTTAAGCGCAGAGAGAGAACAATAACTGCTGTGCATGTCAGTGCTAAGTGAAAAGTGTCATACCGTATGAAGAGTTAATTCAAGTTGAAGAAAAGTCAGTGATTAATTCCTGATTAATGTGACTTTCATTGGTGAAGGGAAAGAAGGGTCAAAGCAGAAAGCTAATTTTTCTTTTCTTTTTTTCCCCAAGAAGACAAATGTGTGTCTTCTGTGGTGCCTTTATGACCACTGAGTGTATTTATTATCTGGATGTAGTGCGGTGCAGACTGTACATTTTATATCAGCTCCTTTTGTTGATTCACCGCCTCTAAAAACCCTCCCATATCTGTTCCCTTGTTATACAGAGCGGTTAACAACACTCCTTCAGTCTTGGTGGAAAGCATGTTTGAGGCCATACAGAGCTCTAACTATGTGGAGGCAATGGGCCAGTGAGAGGGATAATTCACGTCAACAGCAGAGCTCATATCACCCAGGGTGTAAAAGGGACATCGCTGGAAGGGAACGTACCATAATATGTGTAATATCATTAAAAGCTGGGAAAATGTCCTGCTTAGTATGAGGCAGAGACAACACACTCTGCACAAAACTATACGTGTGCACAAAATCCAGACATGTATGCTGCACACAACTCTACTGCTCCTGCACACACACTATTTCTATAATTTTCAGAGCTTGCACAGGACACCTGAATAAACTTTGCTTAAGGTTTAGGAATAATAGCTCCATGCAATCCTAATATCTGCACCATACCTCCGTCATTTGAAAGCCATTATATTTGAACTGATTTCATAATGCGCACTTATCCAGTCTGAGCAGTCACATCAGTAGGTTTATTGAAAAACGAACTAGTTTCTCCCAAAGCCAAAAAAAGGTGAACACATCCGCAAAGCAGTTACCACTGAGGCCTCTTTTTACACCTTATTTGGTGCAGTTGAATCAAATACTGAACTGTTTACCCTTTTGGTTTTGGCTCCCGTCAGGTTTGGAGAATGCTCCAATCAAATCAGGTCTGCATGAAACAACAGCTCCGCAGCCAGCCTGACACAGGTGATTTCACGCCACTTTCAAGTGAATCTTGGAGAGGGCAATTTAAGGTGAGAAGCCAACCAGAAAAATGCACTGTCTCTTACTAAGCCCATGATAAAGTTGATTTACTGCTTGCTTTTGGCTGCTGTATTTTTCCTTTGCCTGTCTAAATGCCTCCCAGACCATCACTTTGTGGTTTTAAAGCTGCAGTGAAATTAAAAAAGTAACTGCCAGCTATTTATATGTAAGTCCATCTATTAATACAATAATGGATCTTGGGACCTGCAGCTTCTCAAAGTTCAATGACTTGCAACCTCGCATGATAGCAGTAACCTTTTGCATGAGACACATCGGCTGCATCTTCGTGCTTGTGATTTTACCCTTTTGAGAAATCCATAATTTTTGACAGCTCAAGATTAATCATGTTTTGTCCAATAAACAGCTGACCTGAGCAATCGTGTGACTGATTACAAATAGCCTGCTTAAATGCCGTTGTCGGTTGTTAATGGGGAAAAAGAGCAGAGCCAATGAAAAACTGCAGCACAACTTCTGCTTTGGACCAATCCAAATAAATTCTGTGAGAAGAGGTGAAGCTGTAAATCCTGGGAGAGAGCAAATTTAATATTCACAGTAATGGAGAATGATGCTCTAAGAACCTGAGTGTGAGAAGATTCAGGGATATTTGAGATGTGGAAGCATGTTTTGGCTCATAATTAATAAAACTGTTTTAAAATGTAAGTGATTTCCTCATGCACCTCAAGCAAACATTTGTGTGAAGTCACAAAATGAGGCTGGCTTGCATATTTTATGGGGAGACTCCAGTTTTAATATCTGATGACATCATACTGTTGGTTGTAGTTTGAAGTAAATTCTCCCTGTTGAAGTGACTGTGCAGCAGTCCAGGGTGAGACCAGGTAAGATAAGAGTGATGACTGATTATAGAGCAAATATAACGGGTTCTGCTGGTGATCTGTAAAACTCAAGATTCAGAGCCAAATAATTGACTGCCCGCACAGAGACACAGCTGCCTCAGAGGAGTTTATGTCTGCATTTGATGGAGCTCTACTGACATCTAGTGGTGTTAAATAGTAAAGTCAGGTTTGGGATGATTACCCAGCTTTCTGCTTCAACTCAAAGAAATACTGCAGGGGTGTGAGAAATATTCAGATTCTTTACTTCTATAAAGTACTAACACCTCACTGTGAAAGTACTGTCTGTACTCTCTGTCAAGTACAAGTCCTGCAGTCATAATCTTACTCAAGTTGTACAGCTATGAGACCAAGAGCACCTTAGAAGAAACTCAGAACCAGCAAATACTCAATATTACAGGATCAAGATTAAAGAACAAGAACAACAAATGTTCATTAAACTTACTTTAAACAGAAACAGATGAGATGTGAGGCCCCCTGACGCCTCGGGCCCCTGCGTCTTTGCCGAGTAGACCCGTGAGAAAGTGAGCCAACATGCGGAGTACCTAAAACCAAATTAAGTTCAGTTTCCATCAATGTTATCATTTACACCTGTGCTTTTCCTACCGTGACATGTCAACATGTATTTAGTAAACCAGGCCTTCATTCCAAAGTTGTACGTTTTGTGAATTTCTTCTCAATGTGTACGAAAAGAAAGGCATGAAAGGGTCTGTTGCAAGAGTATAGACCTTTTTCACAGCAGCCATTTTGACATGAACTAGTAGGGTCAACGCAGGTGTTTCCAATGATACTAATCAACATTCAGTTCCATTTAGTGCAGCAGAGACTTTCCAGTGAAAAAAACAAGCACCACAGCAGCACCCTGACTCTGTTTGACCTGAATAGGATGGAACCTTAATTAGTATCACTGGTAACACCTGTGTTGACCCTACCAGTTCATGTCAAAATGGCTGCTGTGAAAAAGGTCTATTATACACCACTATTGTACTAAAAGCATAACGGCAACTTCCTTTACTGGTTGCACAGCAGACATTTTCAAGATAGATAGATAGATAGATACTTTATTGATCCCGATGGAAATTCAAGCATCCAGTAGCAGCATGCAAACATACATTGAACATACATTAGAATTAACTTATAACACAGTAACCATACGTCAAAATTAACCTGAGACAGATCTAAATTTAAACATTTGCACAGAAAATATATAACTCTGTTAAGAAGTTAACCCGTGCTAAACATCTATATAAAGAGTAGAAAGTAACTGTAGAAATAGAAATGTTATATACAAATAGAAAACTACATAAAAAAATATAAAGTGACCGTAGAAATTAAAATGTTTTATAAAAATATGAGAAAGAACTACAAATGGGGATAAAGGACTGTGTACAATTAAATTAGGCTATAAACAGATGAATGAAAGCTGTAAATAAAAAGACTGATTTAATAACAGTAACAAACATTAAGCTTTAATTAACACACCTGTGCAGACGAGCTACGCACTTTTTATTGTTCCATAGTGTGAACAGCTTCAATTACTAGCCTACAACAATTAAGCTAGTAGCATAATATATTTTTTATATTAAAATGTCGTTTTACGTTTGTGAATTGTATCCGTTCAAACAGTAAGGTTCGAAATAAAACACAAATAGTAACTTTTACATGAACAGTTACCTTCGCTACCTCTGCAGCGCCGGATAAACAATCACTTCACATCTCGCGGACGTCACGTCACGCACGGCGGAGGATGCACGGCACTTCCGGGTGTGGCCGCGCGGAGGGGAGGCGTCGTGCGGTGGGTGCAGCATCCAGCTATACAAAGAAGACGGCGACAATGGCCGATATATCACTGTACCTCACTAACGTCAGTGTGTCCATAGGACAGAGCATGGACGTGCAGCAGGTCGGTAAACAGCCTTCTCACATTTTCTCGTCATGTTTTGTTTACTGAATGTGGCTGATGATGATGATGTCGCTCAGTGCCTGTAGCTTGTTGTCACTTGTCAGCTGTGTCATTTCAGTGTTCCTCAGGATAATACACTAGAAAATTATAATATTTTTCACTGTTTTTATCCCACCTAGAGGCTGCATTGATTAACTGACTCCCTCATAAAATAGTCCCATCATGGTAACACACACTGTCCTATTGTTTATTTGTGATGCCCCCCCAGACTCAGAGCCCTAACCCGGGTAAAGACTTTGAGAGTGTGGAGCTTGGGGAGCTGGACAAGAGAGAGGAGCAGCAGCAGAGGGAGAAGGTTCCTCGCAGGATCATTCATTTCTCCAGCGGGGAGACCATGGAGGAGTACAGCACTGACGAGGAGGAGGGAGAGGACAAGGAGCCAGAGAGGAAAGACCTTCTGTCCTCCCCGGTCGATGCGGTGAGGGTGAGGAATGATGGAGGGACGGGGAATTTATGTGTGTGTGTGTGTGTGTGTGTGGGTATGAGAAGCTAAATGAGGACAAGGGCAGTGTGTGTGTGAGAGAGAGAGGGACAAGGAATTTGTGTTTACTGTAAATTATTCATATTCATAGAAATATAAGAGACATACTGTACATGTAATCTACAAATTTAAAAGTGTCCTCTCGACTGTACATGTGTGCGTTGCAGTCAAAGTTGACCTGGGGTCCATACTTCTGGTTTCACATGTGGAGAGCTGCGACGTCCACCATCTCAGGTTTGTTCATTAACGTCATTATTTACAAGCCAAGCTTGACTCAAGTTTTCTGGTATCATAATGCTGAGATTAAAACTGGGTTAGATCACCATGGTAACCTGCTGTGGGGAAGGTTAATTTAAGAGGCTAGTCAACAGATCGAATACTGACCAATCAGATGCTGACATGGACAAAGTTCATAGTGACAAGTAATTATTTATTTTTTTTTAGGAATAGCATGACGATAATATCAGATAGAAAAAAAACATTTCTTCCACTCTGGTTTTAAAACAGAGCTTCTAACAAACAGAGATCTTAGTTTAACACTATCAGTCGAATGAATGGTGATTATAGCTGCATATTAATTGCACACACTGTTGTTCACGTTGCTAATTAGCTGAGTATATTAGAAATGCAACGTTCCAGTCAGGTATTCATTTCTTTACCTCAGTTTTATCTCTGTCTTGCAGCAGGAAGAGTCTTACTTTACCATAAACTGCTGCTGTATAATTTATTCATATCAGTTTATTTGTCACTTTGTTATCAGTTTATTTTGCATGCTCATTTTAGACCACCGACCATGTAGAAAACTCCACACACACTGAACAGGGCCTGCGTTAAGAGCTGTCATTCTTTCAAAAAGTTTCCAATGTTTGGAACAAATTGGCTCCACTGAAGTGACGAGATGAGTTTGTTGTCTTTCTACAGTGAACACACTCAAAACTGGCGTCATCCTCCGATTTTAGTTATTAGCTTAGTTTACTGAGAGGTTAGTAGGGCGTGTTGTAGGTCGAGCTTTGTTGAACCAAAACAACAAACAGCACTAAACGGATTTGGCAGAACAGTTTCACATACTAAATTCGAATGAAAGTGACAACCCTAGTAGAAATAATAACCCACACTTTTTCATAGCCTTTGCCTTTTAATATTTTGAGTTAGTTCCATATGCTTCTACGGGTTATTATATTTTGTGATTTTATGTATTTGATATCACTTTCTGCTGCTGCAACAATCTAATTTGTGTGTTTCAGATGAGGTACTCCAACTCGTGATTCTGGTGATGTTACATGTTATTGTTTGTAATTAAAAACTCTGTCCAGAGTTACCTGAGCCAGATGACAACACATTAGCTCACAAAATGTCAGACTGGCCCCAGCTCATTTCTTATGATGAAAATCAACACTAAAACTGAGATTTGTTTTGAAAATGACATGAGAAAACTCAGTCTAATTGGTACTGCTGACATTAAACAGGAGAGGATTGGAAGAAGAATTTGTCTTAAGATTAAATGTTCCTATTAAAGTACTTTCTCTGTCATTGATTAGTCCAAACAGGGTGATGCATCATTTGTTGCCTTGTATTTTATCACCTGCAGATTCAGTTGCTTCTTTATTCTTTTCCAGCCTGTGACTACCTGGGGGAGAGGATGGCCTCCCTCTTCGGGATCACATCAGCCAAATATCAGTACGCCATCGATGAATACTACAGGATGAAGAAAGAGGTACGTTGCACTGGGGTTCTGTAGTTATGAAACTATGTTATTGTGGTTTTGTGTCCGGCTTACCAACTAATTCTTTGCGGTGTCAGAGGGAGGAAGACAAAGAGGAGAACCGACTGTCAGAGGAAGCAGAACGATCCTTTGACCAGCTGCAGTCTCAGGGAGACGAAGACGAAGCGATCACCATGGCGGACCAGTCAGAGGCGCCCGCCGCTCACCCTGATGTGACCTATCAGGTCGAGGATGAAAGTCAGGCACCTTCGAGCACCATCGTAGTCCCCGCGATCGTCACGGCAACCTAAGCATCCCTAGAAATGGACGTTTGCGCTTTACTGTCTGTCTGTTTGTTAAAGAAGGAACACTGTCTTGTTTCACCAAGCACCGTTTGGTTTGTGTACGACACAGCTTTAGATGGGCAGTGCTGCTGTGTTGTGGTTGTTTGGCGAGGACGTTAGCGGAGACTGCTAAGTGTCTCTTTGGAACAGTGTGGTAACTGATGAAGCACCTGCTGGATAATGGAGCAACATATTCAGAGCTTCAGATACATTAAAATAAAGAAGTGTGTTTTGAAAACATACAATATGAGCCAGAAAATCGTTAGCTCCTCAGTTATTACATTATCCAGCAGCATTTCCATTATCAGTTGCTATGGCAGCCTCCCAAATTTGAAGTTTGCTGTGGAGTGACGGTTAAATGTTGCTCCCCTGTGCCTCTGACGGACCAGACACTGTGCCTAAATCACCAATACAGCCAAGTCAGTGACAGATCTGGACGAAAAAAGTATTTGAAAATGATTTAAGACATTTTTAAATATTTGATGCACGTCCAACAGCTGTTTTCGTCCAGATCTGGTCGAACTGGTGCATTCTTGTTAGTCCTGGCTGCACCAAAGAGCTGGCCATTTTAACACACACTTACCTTTTCATTAGCTCTCTATGTTTTTGTATTAATGCTTACTAAAGCTTGCATTGCACTCAGTGTCTGTGTGGAAGCACCGAGCACGTTTAGCCTTGCTTATGGACTCACCTGTGGACCACGTGTCTGACATTTTGTTAAAAAAAGCAATGAAAACGGGTTTATGTGTTCTATGTTGCTCTTATCATCTGCCTTATCTGCTATGGACATAACATAGTAGATGTGCTGTGTATGCCTTTGATAATGGCAGGGAGCATTGTTACACTAAGTCTGTATAAAGAGTTGCAAACTTACATTTTTAACTGTTTTTTCGTACGATTTTTGATATTTCTGTATTTATTTAACTGAACTGACGAAGCACTTAATTTAAACATTTTTTCTATTGATTTAGTAATGCTGTAATGAACTGTTAATAAAATCATAATTATTGTCTGACTTTTCTACTCATCCCTTTGTCAAAATTTCATGAACATTTCCACATAGTCACGAAAACCTTTATTATTTTCCTAAGTCAATGTTGGCAGTTGTGCTGATTCGTCTGCTCGTTGAAAGACTCATAGTGTTGCTACAGTGTGAGTGATGTGAGGGGTTGTCTTTGTCACTGCTAACAAAGAGACTTGTGTTGTTCCGTTCGCAGACTGCTCTGAGGTCAGAGGCCTCGTCCACCCGCTGCACAATAAGTCCATTCTCGGGTCAGAGTGGGTTTCTGTGGTCCCGAACGACCTCCACACACAAGAGTCAAACTCACATTCAAAACATAGACAACATGCAACACAAGAGCTGGAGGGTGTGATAATGGAATGCACATTTGTTACAGCAATGATGAATGGGTTTTGCATAAAACAATATGTCTCCCTACAATGTATGTGTGTTATTGTGACGTTAGTTTAAAATGTTTTTACACTGCAAAAGTTGTTTTTTTCTTCAAACAAATGAAACATCTCTCAGTGTTGTACGATTTTTTCAACATGTTTCTAGTTCAACCCAACTCTGTTTCAAGACTTTTCTAGAGAAAGCTAAAAAATGAAGGAAAAATATCTGGAGAAAAAGTTGCATGTGTTAAATTATGTAATTACGTTGCAGAGTTTTCTGATGTTTTAAAGGATTGGTGTGTAGGATTTAGTGACACCACGTGGTGAAGTTACAGATTGCATCCTCCTTCACTCGCTCTCTGGTTCCAAGCATGAAGAAGAAACTATGGTGGTTGCAAGACACCCTGTCTAGAGTCAGTGTTTCATTTGTCCCTTCTGTGCTACTGTAGAAAAATGAACATCAACATTCTTCTAAGATTAAAAAAAAACAAAAAAACATCAAGTGATTATGATAATGATACTTATAATATTTAATTTCTGTTGTATTCTGTAAATACAGCTGCCTAAATCTGACACACTAGACCTTTAAAGGGAAAGTATGACATTTGGGAAAATATGATTATTAGAGAATTAGGCATTGATAGTACCCTCATGTCTGAATGGTCAATATGAAGCTACAACCAGAAGTTGATTAGCTTAGCTTAGCATAAAAATTGGAAAAAGCTAGCCTGGCTCTATCCGAAGATAACAAAATCCTGAAGCTCATTAATTAACATGTTCTGTCCTGTTTGTTCATTCTGAACACAAAATGAAGGGTAAACGGCAGAACTTTAATGCTGTGTACCCGACTTCAGGAAGTTATTGCCCCAAAAAATGTAAAATCAAAACTGAAAATGTAAAACTATTTTTGCTACATTTTGTCCCTCCCGCTATGCGGTTTAAAGGTTATTGAGTCAAAATGCTGTTTCTAAGGTCAAGAATGAATGTTTACGTCAAAAATGATTGCAGTATATCACCTATTTATGTTTGTTTGGGTTTTGTTTTTTGTTTGTTCCTGATTACCGTGCCAGAATTTGACTAATTTAGTTTGTTGTCAGGTCACAAAATTATTTTCTTATTTTCTTCAATGCGAAAACTACACTTGTCTCCAAAGTGGTTTTACTCATTTTCGTGATATTTTTCAAAGAATAAGTGCTTGAAACAACACAAACCAGTCAGTATTTTCATAGTTAATGACACACTAATTGAATTATGATGGAAATGTTTGGCAGTGATTCCTCAGAGCGTGACAGGAATGCTAAGTTTCCCTTTTAGTATGATTGCAAAAGTCTCCACTGTTTGGAAATTATATATATCGAGGCGTGCAGCATCTTTCAAACTATGAAAACACACAAACACGATATGAAAGCAAAGCCATATGCTGGATGATGCTCCATTTGGTGGCTGCTTACATGCTGCACCACGTCATTATGGTGATGGTATGATGGGACAGCTTGTCTCTAATGGTCACATCGTGAAGTCAATCCATGCCACAGCGAGGCCACACAAGGCCGCCTCACACAGCATCCAGACTGACAGACAATACCACCCACTGACAGCCTGCACGCCCATGAGTCATGAAACACTGACAGAATTCTTCATGCTGGTAAAAACCAAAAAATAAGGGCAGATTTTCTTTTTTTATTATGTTTCTAATCTGAGATATCACAGATGAATATTTTCATTAGTAGTTGCTCAGTATCAGTTGTGATATGAGCCTCAGGGCGAGGCCAAGTAGGCGTTCTTCCAAGCATGCTGTAATTAAAAAAGACTCCCTTAAAAAACAGCTCCTGGCTGTTTTTATCTATATTATTTATTCATATGCTTTTGCTTAAATAAAGTACATACTTGAAGCCTCTGGTGGGATTTTTGTTTCCGATCGCATACATTGCAGATTCCTCAACAGTTGTTTGTTCCCAAAATCTGATATATTTAAGGTATCGGTTAACTCTTATGGGATTTGGTTGGGCTGAAAACTTTCTCCACCCCTCGAGGCAAGCAAGGCAAGTTTTATGTGTCATAAACAAGACATCCACACGCATAAAAATGATCAAAAAATACAAATATAATGGAAACAAAAAGTGGAAATACACAAGGGTTAATGGCAGTGGTCACTCCGTAGGCTGCCAGCAATATCCAGTACCACAAAGGGACACTATGTCAGAAAATGTCAGTGTCTAATGATTTATCAGTCAATACTCAAGCTAAACTAACCATTTCTTGTACTGCGGGCTGTTCATAATGGCTTCTGGATAGTAGAAGTCATAGAAGTATTTCCAGGAATGGAATACAATATTCAACAGTATGTTTTCATGAGTGTATAATCACCTGAAAATAATTCATCAACATTGTGTTTTTGTTGTCTTAAAATGAGCCCTTCATACCTACAGTGAGAGTGGGTCCTCTTCCATGGAGTCCACCATGTTGAACCGCCATTTTGGTACGGTAGCCTAGAACAGACAAACCAAACCCTGATCTAGATACGGCCCTTTGCTTTTAATGTGAATTTGGCAGCCAGAGTTTTTGTTAAATGCTTGGAAGGAGAGGGTGAAATGTCAGAGAGTATTCATTTCATCGCAATCTGCAACTTCACCACGAGGTGCCACTAAATCCTACACACTGGACCTTTAAAAGAAATAGGTCTGTCCCACCAGTCTGCAAATTCTTGCATTAGGGCTGCATGTGATTGGCCTGACTGAGAAGAGACATAACAACACTGTCACAAGTAAATTTTACAATGTGGTGATTTATTTGTTTAGCATGACAATCATCTGTATACAAAATAATAAACTTTATTTATTTTGGAAGAAACTAAGTCAAAAAAAGTATAGAAATGATCTCTGTGTAACTCTGATTTTACACATCCTGTGAACAGTTGTGATTGACAGTATTGGCCTATCAAGTTTTGAAGAGGTCTGAGTGCGCCTCAGCTAACAAGCCATGAAAATGACTCAGAACATAAGTAAACGTTGAGAAAAAGCAGGGTGCTGTTACCTCTCCAGCTGGCACGTATTCTTTCACTACATTGTTTCTTCTTTTTCTGTCTCAGTCTCACGGATGTCCTGTGCACCCAAAGTAGACGGCACAAGCATTTGCCTCTGCTGCCTGCCAGCAGCCGGCTCTGTTCCATGGACCAAATCTCAACCATATCATGAACTAAATCTTTGCAGCTGTTTTATGTTGATTTCAGCTGTGTCAGCCCAAAAAGAATGGGCTGCGCCCACAATCGATAGACTGTAAAATACACAGGATTAGTAAGTGAGAGTGAGAAAGCCTTGTAATTAGTAGGGATAGGAAACTGGAGGCCGTGTGTGAGCAGAGTCCCAAATGTCCCCGTTTAGTGCCTACATAGACTGTATTTTTTAATTGAATTATCTAGTCATTATCGCCACACTTTTCTTTATTATAAGTCATTGTCAGTTTACTGTTTGGTTAAGAAAAGATTTTCAAAGGGCAAAAATTCTGCTGTGCATTGTGAGTCCACTAGAGGGTAGCACTGTATTTAACAGGATTAGACTAACTGGGGTTACTATGGGCCAGTGCTGCTATTCAGGTTCAAACAATGAATGTAAATAAAGTCATTTTGTTAAATATTTTGGGAAAACTTTGATATATTGTGCTGACAATGTACCTGGCAGTGTGGAAGTAAAGCACATCATGTCAAAAAGTCCTGATAAAACAATGATATGAAACATAATGTACTGAAGTACATGCTGACCTTTTTTCTGTTTGGATTTGGAGTCTGATTATGTGAAAACATATTTGACTGTCTGTCATTGGTTGGTGTATGGCCAACAGTCTGCAGTGGTGCAGCAGAGAGGAAACTGACTTTTATCTATTTGAGCAGCTTCCTTCTGGGAGACATGAGACACGCAGCAGTCATCAGGCAATCTGTGATTAAGAGGGAAAATCCAGAGTTCACAATACCATTCCTTGTGACTTAGTGTATACCGCTGCAGCCTTGAATGTGTGTGCCCGCATATGTGTCCACATGTGTGCAAAAGGGTCTGTCCCAAACATGACAATCTCCCGCCTGCGTGTCCACGCGCCGGCCTCGGCATTGTCTTGCTGCTTCAAACATACCTGACATTTTTGTGGGTTTTGAGTAGTGGGCGTGGGGACAGGAGGTGTTTTTAGCGCTCTGGGGAGACCAGTTTAGCAAGCATTTTCACTTCTGATTTATTCAAAGACGGTGCACGGGTCTAACCACATGTCCTAAAAATATGTTACACCACACCTGACTGCCATATGTGCTGATACATCCACTCTGTTATTCATCAGGAGGCACATGCAGTTTAGTCACTCGCCAATTATTGCTGCAAATGCTTTACATGGGTACAGTTTGTGCTGAAGATGCAAGACACCCTGCAGAACAGTTATGAATTAAAAATAACCAGGCAGGTTAATGGCATGTAACACCTCTGCAATCTGATTTCTGATTTAAAACAAGCATAGCTGCTCCTCTGCGGCAAAAGGGACATGTGTATAAATGGAAACAGACACAGAGGTGAGGGGGTAAAGACACAGAAGGACAGTGAGACATATAGAAAGACAGAAGGAGGGAGGATGATGAGAACAGCAGCAGCCCCTTTGATGTGGGCCTCAGCGGGGCCTTGTGTGTCTAAGACGAGGCAGGCCTAGTGAGGGAAGGGGATTTCCAGCACCGCTTGGTCTCCTGTCTCACCCCCTTAGCCTTTGCTTCCTCCGTGGGCTACAACTTAAAAACACAGACAGCCTGCTCAGACCGAGACAAAGACTCTAGGCCCGACACCGACAGTCTGGAATAACACTTCAATGATAAAACAGTGTTTTATTACTACATCCCTTTGGTGGTGAAGCATAGTAGAATATGTCAGATGGTAGTTTGTCGGTTGCTTTGAAGCATCAAGTTGCTTTTCTCCAAATTTGCATGCTACATGATGATAGTGTAATGCTTTTTAAATATGATCATACTTCCTCATTAAATAATTAGCATCCTTTACTGCATGATAATCATATTTCATCCACAGTTTGCAAGCAGTGCAATATCAACATCTAGAAATATGAATGCTCACCATCCAATCCTTTCATTTTCAAACACACACTTTTTTCTTCACATGCATAGAAAACTTCATATGTGCATGATTATGATCTCTGTAACTGCTAAAGCTCTTCTGCATGTCTTCTCACACTTGTAGTCTGTCTGCACACAGTGCCCTTTACACACCCAAACACACATGCACACACCCAAATGCAGAAACGTGCACTTTCTGCCTCTCAGAGAACTACTTCTCACGCACACAAATACACACATACGTACACACACAAACACGCTGGGTTGTGGAAAGTCCCTGGCACTAGCTGCCTCCTATCTCAGCTGCAAGTTTGCTAGTACAGGTGGCTGCCACAATGACAACAATGCAAAGAAAATGTAACCTCTGAACGTATGCCACCTATGCTGTACCAGCTGCACATGCACTAATTGACCTGCTGTTTGCTATAAAAAAGAAAGTTGTGTTAAACGCAGTCAAAAAAAGGGGCTTTCAGGGCTTGAAATTTAGCCCAGCCGCAAGCTAATTCTGTCTGGCAAGCCGCAAGTTCATATATGCACTTTGCAAGGTTTTCCGATGTGTATTCAATAATTCTCCTCTAACACTGCAAAACAAAAGAAAGCTTCAAATATTTTGGACCAAAAATCTACTGTCATAAGTCCATGTAGTTAAAAATCTTATATCTTGGTGAAACATTGCCTTCTTTCAAGATTTAAACGTGTATACGCAGTGGTGTAGCGGTGCCTGGAGAAGTGAGTTCACTCTTAATTTATGCTTCCAATTTTTTTTACAGAGGTCCGTCCAGCAAAGGATAAACTCACCTCAAAATGGGCCAGTATTTTTTGCACATAGTTGCTTAACTTCTGCTGGTTGACTTCAGGGAGTAAATATCATTATGAAATCACTATTACCAACAGAAGAGCTGCAGATTTTGCAATAAATACTGACCCACAGACGAGTGAAACAACTACATAATTGCATTTTGAGTGAAGTATTTCTTACTCGTTAACTCATGAAAATTAGACAACTATGTCATTCCTTTGTCATCCTAGAAAAAACAGAATCAGCTGGCCGCATACAACTAAATGATGTGCATCAGAGTGGATTTAGAAGTGGGTATAGACCTACATGCCTATAAACTGCACTGCTTATAAGATATTTTTCTGAATCACAACTTTAACTATGAACACAGAAATTCTGTGCAACTGTCTCTGCATACATTGTCCACTTGTGCTGTTTTCTGTCAAACTCTATAGGCTTTTTGTTTGTCTAACTTTTCTTATCTTTATGCGATTTTATTGTCTTTTCTCCTCGCTGTGTGGGAAACCTGTGGGCCTGACGTTAAAAGCTGTTTTTAATCTGAGTCAGGCCCACAGCCGGGGATGTTTTTCCTGCTTAAAGATAAAATGAAAAGAAAATTTAACTATCTCTGTGATAGATGCCCATGTATATGAGTTTAAGTAGAAGTGCATATACTGTATGTGGAGAAAATGTTTAAATGTCCTTGCAGAAAAAACATGTTCACAAGGTGAAAGGAATGTATGAGTCAGTTCAGATCATTGATTAATGGAAGCAGCTGACAGTATCTCATCCTTATCAGTGCTTTCTCTGATTGTCAGAGACATTATGACTCAAACTATCGTCAACCATAAACCAGCGGATACAGTGTGTCCTTGATCACTACCTCTAACTTTCTTTTCATCTGGACACAAGTGACAATTGCTAGATACTAGCAGTTTGTAAAAAGTCCCTGTGCAGAACTGACCTGTTTTGTTTTGATATGCACATCCTTAACTGACTGATAATCACACTCACACAAACACCAGCATATTGAATTTCACATTTTTTTTTCTCCTTCCATCAGTCAAACCAGAAACAACCACAAAGAGATACAAAACTACTACAAAGCCATAAAAAAAACCTACTATGAGAAATAAAACAACTACAAAGAAACATAAAACAACTAAAGGGATATAAAACAACTACAAAGATATATATATCTTTTAAAACTACGAGACATAAAACAAATACAAATTAAATCTAAAACAACTACAGCAAGATGCTAAATGCAGCCATGTCATTTGTGTATTGTTCAGTCTAGGTGTCTGACCACGATGTAGAAAGGGTGGTTTCTATGTCTATGTGCCCACTGTCTCATAATCTAAGAAGGGCTGTCCCTGTAGTATATAAGTATATAAAAAAAAACATGGGTATATAGTATACATTATGTAATGTGGTAATAACTAAATATTTGCTGTTACAGTCCACCCATGACTCTCTGCATTACCACTAAAAATGTCGTTTCCACTTGGAACAAGTAGCAGTAAGTCTGATTATTTTGGCTTTTTGACTTTGTTTGAGAAACCTTCACTGGTCAGTGGGTGTTTTGTTTTGCAGGGTGGAGGCCTGCTCCCTTTTTCAGAATGGCTTATGTAACTGTTGGTCAGAACAAAACGGTAGTGAAACATCCTCTGCAGAGTAATGTGCCTGCATGGGTGGAGTGTGGAGCTGCAAAGGACACTGAGGTCCAGATGTACACTTTAGGTACTTTCCTCTGTAAAGAGCTGTCCCCCAGTGTCTATCACTCATGTTCTCAGATCTGATATACAGCAAGCAGTGTGAAAAGCAGTTTGAAACAAGGAAGCTGTAAATGTGTCAGCCTCCTGCTGGGTCAATGACAAATAGCTCAGCTTGCGGTCGTCTGTGACAAAAATAACAGAACAGGGACTGTAGCTCTACCTTTAACTTTAGAAGTAGTCGTATTTTAATCATTCACAAACAACAAGAGCATAGAAAAGTTGTATTGGAGGACAAAGGGAAAGCAGAGTTATCATCTGCTTTACATTTGTCCTCATTCAGAGGTTATGAGCAACAAATCTAAGTTAATTTAAATTTGCTTTGTGGATGGCCTGTTGCGGTGTTCCTCTTAGGCAAATCTGCAAATTTCTAATTTAACTTAGGCATGAATGAAAAACAATGGCACTAACTATGTAAAGCACAGTGGCTGTAAGCAAATTAGGTTTTTTCCACTGGAGCATCATACACAGCACAACAGTTATAAACACGCTGTGAGATATGATTACAATAATAAACCATAAAATTCAAGTTGCAACGAGGTGCAGCTTTGTAATGTATACAAAGAGTAAGTTTAGTGCCACCTTGTTTTGGCCTTTGAAGATACATCTTTACACTTTAAACATCTTTAAACTGAAAAAAACAAGCTAGCAGAGTAAAAACATCCAAAGAGCAACTTAGCTGCTGCTATTTTATTTTGTTGAAACTTGTTGAAGTTGAACTTTTTCCAGGAGCAGCAGATATATATAACAATCATTTTTTGTGCCACTTGTGGTCAGTGCAATAACCTGTAAACACATCATCACCTTGTACAGCCAATAAAGATAATGCTAACGTGTTAGCAAACAGCAAACATTTGTTATTTAGAGTCATGTTTCTGGTCCACTAACTAATATAAATCCAATATTCACAATACTTTCAGCTCTGTTTTTGGTTTATAGTAACTACTGAGGTTAATATCCAGCTCTTTAGCCTGTAAATGATCGACTGGTTATGTTTAGCAGCTAGTTGCAAGGTTGCATACAGTAAGTTTTAGACTAATCTTGAAAGAAGAACACAAATCCGGATATTTATAGTGCAGCTTTCTGTCTGTGTGCCAGAGAATGCAGTTGTCTCAGTTCTGTTTAAAAGAGGGAATATGTTTTAAATAGCATGTGCATATTTGTATTGAACATGACCTTTCTTTACTCCATCCTATATACTGAATATGACAACCAGTCGCCTTTGACCTGCAAAAAGGAGTATCAGGACCAAATGTCAAGTGACTGTGTCTTCACGGAAGGGTGATCTCATATGACTGCCCAGGTCAAAGGGACAATGGAAAGCAGTGGTTATTTCGCTAATAAAAAAAAACTATGATGAAACATTTTCGATCTTTTTTTTTTTTTTCTTTCCTATGTCAAGGATAATGACGAGCTAAAAAAATAAACATTTGATAATAAAACCTATGACGAAATGCATGTTTTGTTATTGGAGCTATTGGACATTCAAAAATTGCACAATTTTTTTCCTAAGAAGAAAACAAGTATATTGTGACACATATCAGGGTTATGAAATCCAACACGGCCTGTTATGAAAGTAGACGTACAGTTGTCTGGACTGAGCACTGCAGCACTCTGCAAGGGGCTGATCCTGAAGCAACTAGAAGCTGTCCAGAGTCCTCACTTTTCTTATCTCTCCCACTCACAGTAGTGAGGCAGTTTATCTGTTAATTTGGCAAGGCTAAAATTGTCCTTTATTGTTGAATAATGGCAAAACGAGTTACACATGCATGCAACGCTGAGGAACAATAAGAGAAATGACAAATGAAAGAACTTTTCATCAACTTAGACCAGACTATAACTATAAAGGATAAGAATGACTAAATATGACTATAACTAATAAGTATGTTTATCTAAAGAATAAAACTAAGACTAAAATTAAAAAATAGCTGGCAAAATGAACACTAATGAGAAGACATCATCTGCATAAACACACACGCACAACATGATTTCATAGAAGAGATAATATAGGTCCTGCTGGGACATGTTATTTGACGCTTTTAATGCTTCACATCACAAACTGTTTGCGTCATCAGAGCCAGGAGAGAATGTGAAGAACGTGATGTCCCGGGGGACGCTGTGCATTGAGGTGCATCTCAGCGCAGATCAGTGACAATCAGAACATCTTGTCCCAAATTTGGTAACGCTACCACAAGGAAATCTCCCAACATCCTGGAGGAGAGGAAACTCCCTGCTTTTGTTGTGCTCTGTGCAACCTACGCAGCAGCAAAACAATAGATATTTTTAGCCCTTTGTTAAATTTAACCCACTTACCAGCACTGTTAAAATGAAATTGCTATTTACATTTCTGGAGGCTTTTTTGGCAAGCAGGAGCCTGTCTGCTGCTCGCTGCTTTGATAAAGCACTTGTGGCTGAAATCGGTGCATCTTTTTCTTTGTCATAGGGAGGATGTGTGTGGTGGTGAGGTGCACTCAAAGCCCACGGTACCAAATACAGCCTCATAGCTAAGTGCTTGTTATGTCTGTGCCTCATACGCAGTACTGTATATTTACAGAAAGACTTGGCTCTTTTAATCTTCCCTTTAAATTTCCTCAACACAAAAGATCCCACGCCTTCTGGAGTCGCTACCAGACCAGCCTGTTTGTCTGTCTGTGGGGGAAACAGTTCATGACACACAGAGGGAAATATGAGAGGAAGAATAGAGGGAGGCAGTCAAGCAACTCATTGTCCCGAGTTGAGGATTCAGCGGGACAAACTATATGGAGACACGCAGTGAGAGAGGAATTCCCCCAGCAAGTTCAAATGATTGCAGATGTGCGCCTGGCCGACTGCTACTGCACACATCTGGGCCAGAAAAGCTTCCCCGCACGCCTCCTCGTCCATCCTCTGAGCCCAGCAAGTCTCGTCTTTATAACACTGCCCTCTGCTCTACCCTGGAAAAGCAATTAGGTAGAACACATGGCCGGTGTAAACTACTACTCACCAGGCAGCCAGTTCACCAGCTGCGGCGGATCCACAGCAGAGTCGGTATCATGGAAGGCCTGAAAAGACCATTATCTTGGCGGCAGGGAGGAGAGATTTGGCGGAGGGAAAGTTTGGGGGATTTCAGAAGGGAGAGATGCGGCCTCTAAGTAACAGTGCTACTGGAGGTCAGCGGTAGTCCGCCACCTCTGCACTTAAAGAATACAGTACTGCAGAGTTTCCACATTGTTAAATCCTCTTTTTCATTTCTTGAAATCACTTCTGCAAACAAAGCAGCTTTCCACCGGGTTTATTTTGAAATGCACAAAGCCCCTTCGTTAAACTATCTCCAAATGAAATCTAAAGACATTCAGAAAATAGATGTGAATGAGTATGCGTGCTGTCTGAACAGTTTGGTGTTAAATTTAGAGTACGGCATGTCCTCCTGTCGAGGGAACATTCCCTGCTACTAGTAATGATTCATAATTAGGCTGAAATAGCTCTTCCACACAAAAAAGAGGCATCTTGGGCACTCCTCACCTGGCACGCACTTTACTTCTTGTTTACTTCTTCAAAATGAGACGTGCACCTGAGTCAGTCAGACTTGTTTATGCTCACTCACAGACAACAGGCACTCAAAGCTAGGCCGCATGTGTGCCCTGCTGCACGCATGTGCAAACACACTAGTGGGAAATTCCCAGCAAAAATTCCACTCTAGCAGTCCTCTGTGAGCACATTCCTGCGCCTTTCATAACATCTCTGCTGCTGAAATGAAAGTCGAATTTACAGTTGTGGGGCAGTTTTGAAGATCTTGCATACCCTCAAGCTAGCAATAAATCTTCCTAGACTGAGGATATTGCATGTAAGCCTATATCCCTGCTAGATTTCCTGGATGCAGTTCACTTTGGGAATGTGGGGGAGCGTGAAAGAACAGGCAGAGTAGACAGGAGGAGGAGGAAGACACCAAAGGACTGGAGAGAAAAGTCATTCTTTAGGTGCTTAGATGTTAAACACAGTAAAATATTGGCCAATAATTCATGGGATTCCATCTCTAAATAGAGTCTATGTTTTGCCAGAATGCAAAATAGCATTCTGACTCACCATCAGTCATATCGGTTGTTTAATTTTTGGGAAAAGTTTCCTCATTTCAAATTCCCCTAACATTCCCTGAAGTGATTTCATCAGTGAATGTAGTTTATTTCTAATTCCGTTTGACTATCTAACATAACCAAATATGATTGATGAGAGCATGTTTTCCATCTGCGGACAATGCGGACACTCAATTAATGAATGTATAACTGTGTGTAAGGGGGGATTTTTATAGGCGTACAGTAGTGTGCAGAAAATGAGTCATTCTTTTTGGTCACTTGGATCACTCTCCCTACACAGTACGCTACGAGCGTGTCTATCAAGCCGCGGCCTTGCTCCGGTACAGCCCAATATTTAGTAATACAACAGTTTTATTGTTGGTCTTTCACTTTTTTTTTTTTTTTTTTTTGATGTTATCGCTTTCATCATGGTGTATGTAATGGTCCAAAGCGCAGTTGGTTTGGACACTCCTGCAGGGTACAGTTGGCATTGCTGCAATGCAGCAGGGTGTTTCCTCTCTTCTTAAGCCATCAGGAGATTACTTACTCCACTCTGTTATTACTGAGGCCACCAGGAACTACTGGCCTCCAAAATGACTCTATAGATGGGTTTTCCAGGTTCTGTATCAGCCATCTCCTTGTACCTGGAAAATCTCTTTGGTTTCCATTTGTAGGAATTATTTTACTTTGGTTAGGTAGAAGTGCCACATTGATGTAGATGCTAATGCTGTTGATTATTTTTCATTCATTTAATTATGCCCTTTAAAAGAAAACTAGAAACAGAGGGGCAGCTAGCCTGGCTGTGTCAAAAACAAACTATCAACCAGCATCTAACAACCTCATGAGCTTTTTTCCTGCAGGCTGAAGTTCTTCAGCTTAGAATGTTGGTAGTCCCTGGAAGATAGAAAGTGGTGAACCGTAGGTATGCCTGTTTCTATTATTTGTTGGAGTAATTATGAGCAATAAAGTAACATTTGGGGTTCCATTGCACTTTACGTTGGCAACTTGCTTTTTGAGTGGAGGATTCAGCAGCTAAAAAGTACGGTGGCTTACAAGGACAAACATGCTACAACGGCTCAAAACATTTCCATTAGGAGAAAAGTGCTGCAAATAGAAGAAGGTGCTGCAGAAAGACAAAAACAAATACAGCAAACACACTGCAAATTTAGAAATAAGGCAAAATCAATAGACCAAAAACAAATGTAACAGAAAAACGCTGCACATGCAGTCAACACAAGGGAAGAAGAAGAAGATGTCAGCCATATGAGTTAACTCTGCAGGATTACAGAAACATCTGTTGTGAATAAAAATAAGATTATTTAATTGATCAACTAAATAAAATTGTTGCAAATGAATCAAGTTGTTTTTAGGTGTTTTTAACCTCGCCCAGTGCGGTGGCTTTTTGTTTTCTGGTTTGAGCTCAACAAAGTGAAAGATATGGCTTCAAAGCCTGGGGGCGAGGGCTAAAGTTGCACTTGCTGTCAACGCTCATGTAAAACCCTGCATGTCTGGTTTGCACACCGCTATCAAATGGTGGGCATTAAAGGTGCACATAATGAGACAGCTCACCGTGACGCATAATTGACTGTAGAGGATGATACGGTGAGCAGGGTATGAGGCACGGCTCGACAAAGCTTACCAGTAGAACCTGATAGTTATTAAGGCCTGTCTGAATACGCCTGTTGGTGAGTACTCGGAGACACTCTGCGACGTTCACAGCCTCAAAAGACTGAGAGACTTCGAAAAAGAAGAAGAGGTTTTGGGTTTCCTGCTGCCCTGTGGCACAGCGGAGTGAGACATGTTCACTTCCTCAAGTGGATGACTTACTTAAGCTCAGCTTGTTTTTGTTGTTTGAAGCCCCCATTTGAATTTTCTCTTCAGGTCTAAAATGGCTATAGAACTTGCCCACCTCTCTGACATCCAGGCGTGTGGGTTTCTTTGCATATTTCTAACTTTTTATTACAACATTAGAAGCTTTGTGCAGGGAGTGCTAATCTAATTTGAATTAAAAATTTGTGTTGTGTCCATCTCTGGGATATCATGTGCAGTTTATTTCAGGCTTTTTTTCCCCATGTGACATTTATAGTAGGAAATGAGGGTTAAAACCACAGATACCCACAGCTCCCCGCCACCACAGTACATGTTGGCTCTATTGTTTCTGTAGACACCTGTTTTTATATGGTTGACTTTAAAAGACCAGCCATTGAGGTCCTAGCCAGCACTTACTCACTGTTCATTGACTCAGTTTTAACTGGAAAGAGGAGATAATGATATAGGAGGGGTGGGTTCAAAACGGGGACTTAGAGGTCACCGTCACTACTGTTTCACTGAACTTCACTGTAAAGTCACGTTAACCTTCCACCTCAAATTACGTTGTGTGAATACAGCTCAACAAAAGGAACCTTCAGTGGGATTTTTTTTTCACACTTTAGAAGTGCACGACTTTCCGCACACATCTACATCTGTCTTTGACAAAAAGCAGAGGAGGAACATGTCAGAGCGCACGGCGCAATTGCACAATCATCATGACTTCTGCTACCGGCATGCTGCTTGTATTGAACCCTTGCCTTTGGCTTTGGTTTAAACAAACTGCAAAGTCGAATCCATGACACTCTGAATTTTCCAGCTGAAACTCATCTAAAAATCGAACACTGCGGTATCTATTTTTCAACCGACTGTGGAAGCTTTATAATGCATCAACCACATTACATAAACACTTCTAAAGTTACTCCACGATGTGGAAGAATCACAAGCTGGGTCTCCTCACGTGGCCCACAACACCAGTGCTGCAAATGGTCGTGATGTGCTTTAAATTATTGCTCGCCAGCAGGAGGTAAACCTCGGGCAGACCTACTGCTTTAGATAGTGAAGCAGCATGAATGGCTCCAGGATTATAACTTAACTGTTACATACGGTACATAAACTATAAAAGGGACATTCTGACAATTTTACACATAAACGTCAGTTTATTTGCCATGAAAAGTACAACATTCTCTGACAACAACAACAGGTGTGAGGTGAGGGAGCGTTCCAAAGTTTGAAAAGTTTTTTAACATAAAGCTTTACAGATGTTACAAACTGGAGCTGTGGGCTTAAAAGAAATTAAAATTTAGGTGGTAGAGGGTTTCTTGTGAAAGTTGCTATTAAGTTGCATTATGGGAAATGTAGGGTCCAGTGTTTTTGGCCTCTGCTGCCTCTACTTTGACTTTTCTTTATAAAATCTGTCTCTAACAAGTCCACTTTATAGAAGTGTGATAATAAATTGGTTAAATACCCCCTTAAAAACTTTAATTAGCATTTTCTACTGTGAGTTTTACCCCTAATTACTAGATAATGACATCTGATCTGCAGGCCTTAACATTTAGTGTTCAGATCTCTGTATGCAAATCAGTTGAGGGTGGCGACAGGCCTCATTTGTGGGGAGGTGGAGTTACTGTAGGTGATCTTTTAACTTGCAGGGAGACTTTCTTTGCTTAAGAATGTGGTAACACTGTGCAAGACAGATGTGAACGTATTTTGATCACACTGCGTTCTACATGTATTTACACCTTTGAATTAACACGTGTCTGTCCTCACAGGATAGGAGCGATAGGATCCAGATACTGGACCCTGAATCTGATAAAGATTTGCATTCATTTCCTTTTTTCCTCTTAACATACATTTTAATTACAGCATGATTTATAAACTCTGACGTTGCGTTTGCATTCTTTATCTGTTGTAAAGTTGCAGCAAATATGCAAAAGTGAGTTGTGTTTACTTTCTATGAGACACTTTATTTGAAACCGAACCACGATAACTTTTGTTTTCTCCATTTTCCAGTCTCAGTGGGTCATAGCACATCAGATATTTAGCTGCATGATGATCACAGCAGCAGTGAAAGATATTACCTGAATAGTGCATGTGTGAAAATACAGGCTAACAGCAAAATTTCCTGGCGAGTAGTTCAGTAAATAAAACGTGTATTAAAGTAGACTTGACCCAGCTGGAATCTGACCAACTCATTCAAGCTGGACTAACACACGTCTAATGGAAAATCATACCTGCCTGTGTTTTCCAATCTGTGTGTCAATATTCTTTTTCAAACAGGCGAGTTTGCTCAGAGGCTCAAACACCAGTAATTTAGGGCATCAGATCAGACGTGTGATTTTTATTTTAAAGGCCTGGCATCTGTTCTGTGCTGCAAAGTAAATCTACCCTCTCTTAAAAACCACGCTCATTGCATCCACGTTGATCTGCGTAAAGTACCAGATTGATTTAGTTTTAAACCTCAGTGTCACTACACCGCCTGAAAGATTGCGTGCGCTCCGGTGTCTCACTCTTAAGCAACCAAGCTCGAATGAAAAGATTCTATTTCATTTTAATCACATTATGGGTTTTCCATTTTTGAGTCTAATACCATAAGCACTTCCTTAAGCGCTTCACCACTAATTGCAACTCACCTTGAGGCTATTGTGCAACCTCACCGGAGTGTTTGCAACATGACAAACTACCAGATAATTTAGAAGGAACAACATGCAAATTCTATAGAAGATGTTTGCAGTAAAAGGAAGCTAGCACGCAGGGTTGTTATCACATGCACACTCACTTGTATCACTTTTGCATCAGTCTACGTTTTGGTTCATTTTAGATAAGCTGTTCCTAGAAGCAACAGCGTTCAGATTCTTAGAAAAAGTGTGCTGTCAAATATCATGTGTTTTGTTTTTGTGAGTCGAGATTGTCATGCTTTTTAGAGTAAAAAAAACATACAGTGTAGTGATTGTGGGCATTGGGTTTGTACATAAAACCACGCACAAAGAGCAGCTTCAGAGAAATATATTTGGGAAATTTTAAAAACTGGTCTAAAAATGTCCCCGGTTACGAAAAGAAAAGTTTTAAATGTTTTATACAAATGAGTCTAAATGTCTAATTTAAAGTTACAAGGGCTTTCAGAAGAAGGCCT
Source organism: Sciaenops ocellatus (assembly GCA_033000465.1). Taxonomy (NCBI): domain Eukaryota; kingdom Metazoa; phylum Chordata; class Actinopteri; family Sciaenidae; genus Sciaenops; species Sciaenops ocellatus. The sequence continues at coordinate 7,117,666 of CP136886.1, forward strand.
CATCATACTAATGTTTCCCTTATTGCCTAACAGCTAAACTTTTTGTGCTTGGAAAACATTAGACAGACTGTGGCTTTGCAATGTAAAAAAAAAATGATTTTCATAGATGGTTGGAGATCCCCCTGCACTCCAGAGTTCAGTCCCACGCCTCTTCTCTTAGACCCGGGGGTGGGGGTCTTTCTGGTTTCAAATGTGAATACAGTGTGCTGGTACTGTAAGAATGAGCCGAGCGTTTGTAAGAGTAAGAACAAAAGCAGGGGGAGAAAGAGAGAGAGAAAGAAAGAGAGGTAGCAGAGGTGGGGAAGAGGACAGGAAAGGGGGAGGAATGGTAGAAGTATTGGTTGAGGGGGCAACGGCTGTCTAGGTTGTGAAATATCACAGCAAAGGATGCTCTAGCAACATAAAAGACACATTCTATTGCTTTACAGATGTATTTAAGAGATGTATGTATAGATGTATTTAACTCAACTATAAACTTATTTAAATTAATATCATCAAAACTTGCCCAATAAATGTAGGATGCATTTTCTAAAGTGACGATAAAACTGTATATTTTGGAGTTACAAAATCGATGTTTATCCTCCCACACCGCTGTTTAGTAAAAAGGGAATATTTGTGGTTGTGCAGGAGCAGACAAACTTTTTTGCAATACTGGAGTTTGCATTCATGTTTTAGATATTTAATTTTAGAAGATGTGTGTGAATGGGTCATATTTCAGAAATGTGGTTGAGTGGTTGAATACAAATACTCCCATGTATGTCATCTATGACTGTGTCACAAACTATATCGTATTTAGGATAATGACATGGAAACTAAAGACGGGGACTTTTCGCTATAAAACCATGTCAAAATATAAAATAAATAACCCCTTTTGGCATCACAGACCTGACATCCAACTCCTAATAATCAGCGATCATGATACCACACTGGTTTGCTGCATGAGTCATTACCTAAACGTGTGAGTAAGTTGTAAAGAGGAAGCAAACATCCTCTATTCAGCTGCATTAGCTACCTGGGGACAGAGGGGAAAATCCCTGATGATACGTTCAGTTTTTTTTCTTTTTTTCAGGAACAAGGAAATGGGAATTGAGTGCTTACCAAGTGACCTGTCAGTGATTGTGTTCCACAAATTAAAGAAAACAAAATTACATCAAAAATCATAACTCATGTTCCATTGTCACGATGGCATTATTTTCACTTGGCTTGTTATGTGATAGGTAAAGTAAACTCGTGGTATCAGAAGAGAATCTGCTTTCATTGTGATAGTTACAAATTTAGCTGCATGCAGGTTAAGCAGAAATGATATTGGCGTCTATAGCAGGAAAGAGGAAGCTGCTTACTTTACACAATGTTTGTAATATAATAGGTAATGTTTAAACGTTAAATATTAAGTAACAAAAAAATCCTGTTTCCTCAGTTATTCATTGAGATGGTACATTCATGTATTTGTCAGTAGTTACTGGTGCGTTTGTGTCATTGTGAAGTGTTTCTAAAGAAAACAGGATGAGCACTTAAGCATGTAGTCAGCTTCCCTACATAGTTAAAAGACAAAAGTTAAATATTATTAGAAAGATTCACAAAGGTTGCACAGACCTTTACACAGCAGCATTTTGACTCGTCATAGCAGGGAAAGCACAGGTGTTACTAATGTCTAATGAGTAATGATGGCGCCTTGCCATGTCAGTGATCCAGTGTGTACACTGTCTGTTTAATGGAGTGCGTTGTGATAGCACAGCTTTGAATAATACATTTAATGACAGGTGTTAATAATAAATGTTACGACTGGCTCCAGGTACGCTGGCTCAGGGTCATGACCTACTGGGACACTTGAGTACAAAAGAGCCATCATTAATGTTATTAGTGACAACAGTACGAAAAATCAGAGTGACAAAATGTCTGCCTATATCTAGTGCTGAATCCCACTTTCATAGAGTGTATTAGCTGCAATACAAGATACACTTTTTCACACTAACAGGAAATTATACTCATTCTTTTGCACTGCTCTATGTGTAAAATAATATTTGCAAAATAAATATAGATATTTCTTCTGACAGCCATTCCCTTTGCATTAAACTGGATTTGCACATGTAATGAAGGTGAACGTACTAATGTTTGGGTCAATAGAGCAGCCATTCTGACATGCAAAAGTAGGTAAACACGGGTGTTTCCAATAATACTGATTAAGGTTCAGTTCCATTCAGGTCACACAGAGTCAGGGTGCTGCTGTGGTGCACGTTGGTTCACTGGAAAGGCTCTGCTGCAATAAATGGAACTGGACCTTAATTAGTATCATTGGAAACACCTGTCTACTATTTCATGTCAAACTGGCTGCTGTGGAAAAAGGTCCATTAGACCTGAGCTGAAAGAAATATTCACAACCTTTACTCAATGCTACACTAAAAAAAATAATACTCTTAGTAGAGTGCTACATTTAAATGGTTACTTGAGTAAAACTGTGGAAATATTATCAGCAACACGTACCAAAAGTACTGATTAAGCAGGCACATTTGTTACTTATCTTATCGGTGCTATCTTTTAAATATTATAAAATAAGATTAGCATTATTATTATTATTACAAATGTGCATTTTTTTATGTTGAATCTGGTCAAGTTTTATCTACTTTGACTACTTTATTTACTGTTTTGTAGTTAAACACGCAGTATACAGCGTGTATTATAATAATTATTTTATTTTAATAAATATATTAAGCTGTCAAATAATGTAGAGGAGCTATAAAGAAGCATAAAGTGACAATATTCAGGTAAGTATAGCACTTACGTACATTTTACCATGAACACCAGGCAGACGTTGGCACTGCCTGAGTGTTATGTCACCATGGAAACGAAGCAGGCCTCTCACACCGGATGAAGTTCAGATCCCCATCAGTTCAACTTCCGGGTGGAAATATTGTGCATGAAGTAAAATCTGCTTGCAAATTGGTTTGGACGAACTTCTCGGCCGACTTAAGCTCGTAAAATGTCCCGAGGCTCGAGTGCAGGGTTTGATCGACACATCACCATCTTCTCTCCTGAAGGAAGACTCTATCAAGTCGGTCAGTGTGCGGATCTGTGCGGACTGAAGCCGGCTCGCAGCCTTACTTGTTTGCTAGCTAGCTAAATGCTCTGTCATGGTTCGGTTAGCTTGGCTTCTAGCTGTTAAATAACTCTCCGCCAAAGCGAAAGCAGTGTCATATAAAACCGTAAAAGTCCCACTCGTGTGGCGTCGGTCGTTATTTTACGTCTACTTTGCTAAAGCTTCAATTAAACGAAACGGCGCGACTCAACGTAGCTAGCTGGCTAGCAGGCTAGTTAGCATGGTTAGCATTGCAGTCAAGCAAGCTGATTCATTGCTCAAAGTGTCAACTTGTTACTGAGATTAATGTAACGTTAGTTTAATGTTTCTTTTGATGAAACCTTCTTAGCCATGATAGCATTTTATCTTATTGACGGTTATTTAATATATTTTACTAATATGACATATGTTGTAATATAAAGTATCAGCCACATACGTTGTTTGTGTAGTTTGCATTTGACTTTAAACGTGTGAATCTTTTTTTTTGTACCTAAACTGGACATGGACAAGATCTTGTTAGTTTAATCTGATCATCAACAGTCATAAAGCAAACTTTCAAGTTGCCACACGAATAGTAAATAACACCACAGCAACATTCCCTGATATGCAGCCATAAACACTATAAGTAACACTCATTTGGATGTAACATCTGAAGCTTAACTTCTGAGCCCGCAGAATCGATCAGTCATTCAACGTCAGATGACACCTGAGAACAGTCCGTCGCTTGTTTATTCCTGCTGAGGGAGACAGATGTTTGTTTGTAACTCTCCTGTTGAAAATCTCTCAATGTTGTGCTTGTTTGTTTGTTTTTTTTACTTTACATTCATTGCTGCTGTCAGATGAACATGTGCACATAAAGACATCCTCTTGTCCTGTTTGTTTGTTTGCAGAATATGCTTTCAAGGCCATAAACCAAGGTGGACTCACATCAGTAGCAGTCAGGGGGAAGGACTGTGCAGTTGTTGTAACACAGAAAAAAGTACCGGTGAGTCGATGTTAAGTCTTTGTTTTTATTCTTGAAGCAGGGTGAGCGCTGTAAACTCAGTCGTCCTCCTGCACTGATGACACTTGGTCCTGGTAACATCATACTGACACTCTTTATAGGTGGAAGTATTATGTTTTCATGGTGACTCTGGGTGGTTCATACCTGTGTCCATATATCTTAGAACAATGCACCTCAGGTTCACCCGCTCACACTCAAATTGATTACATTTAACCAGCAGTCAAAGACTGGTGTTTGCAATTCATAGTGATCAATTTATATTAAATTAGCAAGGCCTTCATCATTGCATCACTTGATTATTTTGGCAAATGTGTCTTTGAATACAGCCAGTGAGAGTGATGGCATATTAATGTCTTCTGTGTAATATTTTTATGCATTTTAGATTATTCTGTTCACATGGATATCCTAGACCAGGCATGTGCAGACTATTCCATAAAGAGCCGTGTGGCTGCAGGTTTTCATTTCAACCAAGCAGGAGTACTTCAGGCCACTAAAACTATGTGTGAAAAACATTTTAGTTAACTGATAAGAAAAAACTAAAACTAACTGAAGTGATGCAGGAAATTTCTTTAGTTGTAGTATTGGTTATTGTGGTCGAACTTGTCAACACAACCAGAGGAGGAGGCACTGGTTTATTGAGGCCAGGATGTCTACATGACCGTGAGTCAATCCAAGTGTTTTGTCTCTGTTTCTTCTTCTTAAATCTTGCCTCTGACAAATACCCACTGTATTATAATGATAAAAAAACAAATACTAAACTAAAAAAAAAAAACTAAATGGAAATGAGCAAACCTCCTCTGGAAACTTACAGAAGCTAAACTGAAGTGAACAAAGTAAGTCGCTTTGGATAAAAGCGGCAGCTAAATGACTAAATGTAAAGTGTAAAATAAAAAGACGAATGAAAAATACAAAACTAAAAACTTTGCACCAGGCTCGACTCATGTCATTGACTGATCCCAGTGAGTCTGCTTCATAAGCGCCTGTGCATTGCTTAACACATAATAGCGAGGGTTTGAAAAAACAGTTTTTAAATGGAGTGTAAACTGTGGGCCAGCCACAGCAACCACGTAACTCCCAGCTGACAAAACAAACAACAACGTCAGCCTGCAGGACAAAAGCCACGGTAGCTTTCCTATAAGACACAAAACTACTACAAGGACAGTGATATATGATTATATATAAGCCTTATCTGTCCGCCTCGACTTGTTTGTGTTTGTATGGGCCATGTTGTCGTGGTAACCAAACAGCAGCAGATCCGACAAAACTCTTAAATGGTGCGCAGACTCCACCTTCTCGGTGCACCACAGGTCTAAGCCTGCGTGGTAAAAGTGCGGTACCACTATTAAAACAATTACTTAGTCGAATCGGGTGGGTTCTTAATTAGACGGAACAAAAACCTGCAGCCACGTGGCCGTGTTTGTGTTTTTTAATAGAACAGCCTGGACATGCCTGCGCCAGGCACTAATTTATTAATTTGAAGTGTCAGGTAAATCTTTTGATGCTGTAATAACATTAACAGATGAAGTCACTGTCCCACGTTCCACAGTAATTTGTTTTCCTCCTTGAAACAGGACAAGCTTCTTGATGCCGCCACAGTGACCCACCTTTTCAGAATAACAGATAATATTGGATGCGTAATGTCCGGGATGACAGGTAAGAACAAGACTTCTCACTTTGCAGTAGACCCACAAAGCTGACCACCCGAGATAATAATTCAGTTATTCAGTTCAGCACTGCCTGTCATAAATCCGATTTATAAAAGCAGTCCAGGAATGAATCTGCAAAAAAAAATAATAATTATGTACATCCAAAAACCTAGACAAATATTAAATGAAACACTTTAATTTTCTTCTTCGGCTGCATATTCAGCAGCATTTTTCTCTTCACTTTTAATTACTGAAGCATTTTTTCAGTGCAGCTTGTTGTAAACGTCCCACTGTTGTAAACTCCCGTGGTTTTCTCAGCTGGAAACGCAGTAAGTTTTTAGTACATGGGAACAAAAAAATAAGTGTGCAAACCAAAGTATCCAGTTACCAGAGTATTTCAGTACTATCACTCTTCTCATTAGTCACTGCGTTTACTGTAGTTGATGGTTCCTCTTTCCTAACAGTTGTAATTTCTGACATGAGGACAGCTTTCTGTGGATATCTGTGAAACATTGCATTAAACAGTGTGACAGTTAAGTGGGCGTACAGATGAAATAATCCATTTTCCCTCCTTCTCACACTCATGTCTTACAGCTGACAGCAGGTCTCAAGTCCAGCGAGCTCGCTACGAGGCAGCCAACTGGCAGTACAAGTACGGTTATGAGATCCCAGTGGACATGCTGTGTAAGAGAATTGCGGACATCTCGCAAGTCTACACGCAGAACGCTGAGATGCGACCACTGGGCTGCTGTAAGTGCATCGATTCTTTTACAGCCGGCTAAGGGTTTTTCACACGACTGCCGTTCAGACAAATCTACAGGTGTGACACACTGAAGCCACATCTAACTGTCACGCTCCTCTCTGTTCTCTGCAGGTATGATCGTGATCGGCATAGACGAGGAGTACGGCCCCCAGGTGTACAAATGCGACCCAGCAGGATACTATTGCGGCTTCAAGGCCACAGCCGCTGGGGTGAAGCAGACGGAAGCCACCAGTTTCTTGGAGAAGAAAGTGAAAAAGAAACTGGACTGGACCTTTGAACAAACTATTGAGGTACAAAAACAATCAGGTTGATAACAGAGGGACATGAAAGTGAAAGCAACCTGTCAAGTGGTTTCTTGCTGGGTGGCTTCTCGAAAGATTAGAAACGATAAGAAATGCTATGAACACAATCTGATCATCCTGCTCTTCTTTCTTCCAGACGGCAATCTCTTGTCTGTCAACTGTTCTCTCCATTGACTTCAAGCCCTCTGAGCTCGAAGTGGGCGTTATCACAACGCAGGACCCCAAGTTCAGGTAAACAACCAGCAGTGCATGGTGACCTGGCATAGACAAGTTTGTCAGAACTACCCTTGTAAGATGAAAACAGCAGTTAACCAAAATAATTTCTCTCAACGGTTCATTCTCGTTATGATCATGTATGTCAAAGAAAAACATCAAACACTGAAATTTAAAGCAACATTACATAGATATCACTATTTTTGTGATTTAGCAACACTAGTTCCAGAGTGCGATACCATTGTCGTAACTATGGGCAGTTGACAGTTGGGTGGACAACTTTGCTAACAGCCAAACATCAAGCAAGTGCAATAACACAAGACATAGCAGCCAGCTAATATTACATACTAATCCAACAGCAAGAAGCCTGGCTAACAAACTGAGCTAACGTCAGCAGCAGCAGCAGTTAACAGCAGCTATAGTTTGCAGCAGTTTACCCTACTGTGCATCAGGAAACTTGTACATAAACTCAACAGTTTCACCAGTGAAATAGTTGGTGTGTAACTTAGTGTTATGCACTTGTTCAAATCTGTTATTTTAAGGCAGAAGAATTCCCAGATGTAGCTCTAAAAAGGCTGGAAGAAGGTTAAGTTTAGCACTTTCGCTTGAAAAATAACGTGAAGTGTCCCTAATTTGCAACAGTTGCAGCTCTAGTTGGGGTTAAACATCATCCACCTCCCTGTCTTCTCTCCTCTCTCCAGGATTCTGACAGAGACTGAAGTGGACACCCACCTGATGGCACTGGCAGAGCGGGACTGAGCGAGCAGAGACGCGTCACCTGTTGGATTAAGTTAGAGCATGATGGGATATGCAGTTCCCAGAAGGAGACCGGTGTTATCTTTGTTTGCTGTACATTTACCCCACTGTTTCATTCAACAATAAAAAAAAAAAGTTTTTGGAGTAAAATAATCACTGTCTTTATACATGTTTATTATCTGACAACACATACAGCATATACATCTGTATGATCGGCTCTTCTGAACAGAAGCCTCTGTTTCATCAGCTGTGTTTTTTTTGTTTTGTTTTTTTATCTCGGTTGAATTTAGCAGCAGGGGGAAACGTTTCTGGGAACACGAGCGGTGCAGAACTCTACCTCTGAGCTTCCTGTTGTGGCTCTGAATGCACTAAAAATCACATGACTTACCGAGGTGCTGTGGAGAGGATGTTTTACTACACGGTGATGTACACCAGATTTGACCTGATTTTTTTTTTTTCTGAACTTTTTGACACATGTAGCATGTCAGAAATAGATGACTTGAACTCACCGGATACATTATACAACACAAGTAGTTTCTCTTTACAAAGGGAAAATTTGTTCCCCTTGATACATGAGAATGACAGCTGACATATAGCCTATGTTGTGTCAGGGGGGAAACGGTGTCTCAGGATTCTAGTCAATGGTCTTGACCAGCTCTGCATCATATGATCAGAAATGATGTGCTGTCACACTCAGTCGCTTTTAGGTCATTTCCCATCACCTCTTGTCCCCTCAGCTTTTCTGTCTTTTTACAGAAAGTACAGAAACAGAAATCCTCTCGTGTCATTTCATCTTAAATGCAGTGATTAACATCAGGACTTAATGTTTAAAGCCTCTGTCTCTTATGTAATTGCCACTGTCCTTACGAAACAACTTGGAAAACCCCCTGCACTCCTGTACAGGTTTGTAACCTTGTTAGTGTTTACAGCCCTGAAGACAATTACAGGCTAGATACAGAACACGCTGCCATTAAACCTAATCACTCAGGGAAGTCTTCAGACCAGTCATACAAGTGTTGGCTCTGAGTTGACTTCTTACTGGGAAAACAGGGTGGATTGTCCCGGGTGTTTTATGTAATTCCTTTCTGAAAATTTCCTGATTGCTGTCCACAAATCAGCTGACCGTGGTCAAGTGTAACAAAGTACATTTACACGCTGCTGCACTCAAGTATACATTTGAGATATTCTACTTGACTACAATTATCTGACAGCTTTAGTGACCTCACAAATGAATATATTTCTATAACATACACCGAGCTCACAGAGGTCTTATTCTAAATTCAAACTACCCAACAATTTAGTACAGCAGGAACTAATATCCTTTATTTGGACCCATCAGCTTCCTTAAAAGTGGTCACTGGTCTTCCTGAGGTCATCACAAAAACAACAGCAATAATAAAATGTCAATTCAAAATTACATTGTATTAATAAAGACAAGAAAGCCGAGTATAAATAAGTAAAATGACTCTTCACGTGAAACAAGTAAGTTACAAAAACCTGTCATAGAGACACCAAGAGTCACCAACCAAATAAAAATAGATGATAAATATGTGAAACAGCAATAACAAATTAATGTGTACATTTATTTGTTTTAGTGACTTTTTGGAAGAATCTGTTTCTGATCTGTCCGAGGGTGGAAACAATTAGTTGATTGACAGAAAATTAATTGGCATTATTGTGATGATCGTTAGTCATTTTTCTTGTGAAGAACACTTCATGGTTCCAGCTTATTAAATGTGTCTTGACCTGGACGAATGAGAGCCTTCACAGAATGATTAAATGTGAGCGTTTGCTGCTTTTCTTTCCCCCGTTATTTGCATCCATTATTAATCATTTTAATGATTGGATTATTGGTTGGACAGAATAAGCATTGTGAAGGTGTCACTCATTTTTTCATAATTTTTACAATCCAAACAGTCGTTTAATGGAGAATAATCAGCTGATGAATCCATAATCAAGATAAGGCCCATGTTTTAATACTTTAAGTATATTTTCCTGATGGATTTTTACTTACCACAGTATTTCAACAGTGTGGTATCAATTTTTTACTAAAGGAAAGGATATGAATATTTCCTCCATCATTGCATTTGACAGGAGAATCTTGTTCTTCCCAGTCTGCTGCTACATTTCCTTGTAATTATGAAACAGACTTACCCTCTCTGGCTCACATTCCAGTCTCTGATCTAAAAGACATTTCCTCCTTGCAAAATTTCCTTGGTATTTAAAGTGAGTGCCAGTTCCTGGCTACTATTCAGCGTTAGTACCATTCAGGGTAGGGCGGAATATTTAAGTACATTATGTTCCTCTTATGGCGCCTAGGGACTTTCAACACGGTGACTCAGATACCCGGTGACCTCGCCTCAACAAGGAAATCCCAGACTGTTCCAAGTGGCTGAGTGTGATCGGGTTTTTTTTTTTCTGTGTATCTTTCACAAGTGATGACTCTCTTCCTCGTCACTTTGCGTAAGTGAGAAATTATGCTTGTTTAACAAGGTGGAAAGGCCGAGAAAGTCACATGGAAAGAAATTACACTCATGCTGAGTGGAGGAAACACACAAGTCAGAGCTATTTATATTCATAAACTTCTTTATTCTGAACATTTTTTGTTAATAGTGTTTAAATTCACACATCATATGTACAGGTACGAAAATAATATCTCTGTATTTACAATATATTACACATCTGGTATATACAAATCAATATATATTTATACAGTATATAGAAGGACTATATCGAGGTCGTGGTCTTGCTGTTTTGGGGTTTTTGGTGCAGATCACTGGGTGATCTGAAACCGGCCTCGACCAGACTGGACGCCATCTTCATTCATGTTTGTGATCCTAGGGCCAGCCCCTTTGGACTTGGACCTGGACGGAGGGACAGAGACCGACGTGTCCCTCGTTGCAGGGCCGTGGCTGGGCGACCCAGTAGCAGCTTAACTGTCGTTCACACCACCAGCGGTTGGATGCTTCCATTTACTTTCCGAACTTTATGTCGTCGTACAGCTGTAGGAAAGAAAAGAAATAACGTTAGGAACCCGCTACTTAAAGACTTGATTGCATGAAATCTTAAGCTGATGTTGCTTATGGGGACCTTGAATCAGAAACTGACCTCATCTTCCGATACGTCCACATCCTCCATATCGCTCTCGTCTGATTCGCTCTCGGGCAGCTCTCTCAGCTCCTGCGCTGTCTTTTCGTACAGCTGGCAGCGGATCTCTTCGTTCTGGCGCCCGTAGGTGAGGTGGTACGGTGTGAAGCCGCCATAGTTAAAGCAGTTAACGTCAGCACCGAGGTCGAGTAGGCAATGGACCAGTGTGGAGTTCTGGAGATCCACCGCCAGATGAAGTGACGTCCGGCCACTGCACTGTTCCTGTGAGCAACAAGGAGAGTAATGTTAGGTTCCTGCTGATTTGCCTTTAGATATATTATTATATTATTATATATAGGGAACTGGCTGCCTTCAGATTCAACAACACCTACCTGTGCATTGATGTCTGCACCAAGCTGAACGAGGTTCTCAACCAATGAAATGTAGCCATTAATGGACGCCAAGTGGAGACAGTTATGTCCTGCGAAGGAGAAAATTGGGAAAATCTTGGTTACTAAACAATTAAAGTACAGCTTAGGTGAAACACGATGATCCGTGAGTGTCTTAAGTGGTTCTGTTTTACTGGATAATTACCATTGTAGTTGGGGAAAGACACCATGGAGGTGAGGTGACGTTGGCAGTTCTGGGTGATGACACTGAAGCAGGCGAGGGAGCCTCTTTTGCAGGCGATGTGGAGAGCCGTGTTGCCGCTGTCGTCGGACAACCGTGCGTCAGCGCCGGCCTTCAGGAGCCTCTCAACCAACTGGGGCTGCTCTGTGATCACTGCGAGGTGGAGGGCAGTCTGAAGAGGAGAAGATAGATTTAATTAATATCATGACTTCAGAGGGAATTAGTGTGTATGGTGAGGACGGTGCTGGTTCTTGTCATTTTGACTGGATTGCGGTTATTTACCTGTCTTTGGTGGTTCTGTACATTGAGGAAGGGGTGATTGTGAGACAGTTTGATCATCTCCAGAGCATGATCTGTGGCTTCATGAATGATGGCCAAGTGGAGAAGCCTGTTGGTTGAAACAGAGAGAGAAAGAGGTTAGTTAAAATAGTGCTTTAAAAAAAACTACGCGCAGAGGAAATGGTTCCAGCCAAATAAGAAAGAACAAAGCCAGAGCACTGGAGCGTTTCGCAAGAATGGACTTTTGTCGGGTTATTTCCACCAGTTGTGGCTTGACACATCTGATGCTTTATCAGTTCCTGGCAGCGGGCCAGGGACTTTCCTGAACTCGCAGAGCGGACTTTAGCACCGCCCATACTGTGCTCTCAGCCAAAGTACACACACACACACACACACAGTACGCACTGTGCTGCACACACACACACACACACACACACACAGAGTTAAAGGCCTCTTGTTTTCGTGCAACTTTCGCCATTTTTCATGCGCACTTTTGCATCTTCTCATATCATTTCAATGCATTTAATTTCAACTTTAGATGCTGCGCTCCAGTGCAAAAACATGTACGCACAACAGTGAGTTTGCAAATGCGTAATTGCATTATTAATAATAATCTACAAGTTAAATTTTTATTCTATATTAAAAAGACACTTACGTGTCACCATCCTCAGTCACTGCAGCTCTCCAAGGCTCGTATTCCTGTGTGAGATCCTCGCATGATTTCACAGTCATGTCCTCAAACTCGTTCACCAGCTCGTCCTCCTTCAGCGAGTCCAGGCCGCTGTCAAAACGATCCTCATGGCAAGGCAGAATTTTCCCGTGTTTGGGCTCCATGTTGTCGAAGTTATAATCCATTTGATTGTGGTTAGAGACTGTGCGCACGTCCATGTTTGACTTTGCGACTGTCAAAGAAAGCAGCAAACGTCTGTGTGGAAAGGTCAGGGCAGAATAGTGCCGCTGAGGGAGGCGCACTGGGTTTTGTGCGCTCGGCTGGGCGGAGCCACGGCGGGGATTTCCAATTGACTTATCTTAGAAAAAGCGAAGGGAAATCACACAGAGCTTTTGTGAGAAAAATCCCCCCCTCAGAGAGACTCAGAATGAAAACTTGTAGTTTCCTATTAGACACCTATTTTCACCTGTGATGTAGGTTAGGGGACATTATTTATTTCAATGAATGAGCCACTGATGGGCATGAATGAGAGGCAGACAGCCCCTGGTAGTCTCTGAAAGAATTCCCTTCTGCTGCTGGGGAAATTATCTGTTTCAAGTGGCTAACCAAAGTAGCATGTGTGCTCCATTTATTTTCCAAAACCAATTTAGATCCGTTAAAGGCAAAGTTTCCAATATGAACTTCAGAATTTACACTGAACTCTGAACTATGGCCCACACCTACACTAATAACCACACTGTGTTATCACATAACTGCTCTGGAGTCTGTGGCTGTCTTATGACCATGTAATAATAATAATAATAATAATCATAATGAAAAGCACATTTATATATTTGACTCCTACACATGTGAATACCACAAAAAGTTAGGAGTACATTTGATTTAACTCCAGTGGTGTGCAATATTACTCATATTCCACTTAGTTTGAGCTGTGAGGCTGGAAAAAGACTACATATAAAACATATATGTAAGCATATTCTGCACATATTCTTTATGTGTTTGTCTTTTTATTCTATTTTAGATTTTTACAGTCTCAAAGCAGTTCATTGTTATGGTTAGATATGTCTCTTTACCCCTGTTATGTGTAAAAATCACGTTTTTGTGACCTGTATATTCATTGCATGAGTGAAAATGGCCCATAATATGTATATATACATGTGTGTTTTTAATTCTTCTTGTCATTGTTCTGCCTGTTTCTGTGGCGTTGAATCTGTTACATTTTATGTTTGTACTGTTCTTGATCTTAAATGTGGCCTTCTGTTGGATCTGCTGCTCTGTAAAACACTTCCTTCTTGTTGTTTTTATGTTCAGGGGGTTCTGACACAAGGAGGGTTGCAGGATTTCCACACTTGTGTCTGTACACGGTTACACTACAAAGTGATTTTTACGCAGAGTCCAGGGGAAAGGGAAAGATTCTAAAGTTTCCTCCTGGAGACTCCCTTGTGAAACCAAAACTGTGTGTTCCACAATAGGATGGTCTGGACTTACCCATCTAGCATTGCACATGTCTAAACCCCGGAGGTGAAGTCCTGCAAGAACCAGCTTTGATCCTGGAAAACACAGCGCTTAGTCATGCAGAAAAAGTGTAACTTTGACTTTTGGTAGGAATTTTGAATATTTCCCTTCTTGTTGTGACTTTCCTTGTGACCTTATATATTTTTTTGCATTTGCCCCACTGTTGCTATGAAGTCTTAAAGAGGAAATTCCTGTCTGTTGCACAACATGGTGGCGAAGTGCGTGATAGAGCTGCCTGTCTGTCTTCCCCTGACATTTAAGATAAAATTCCCAGGATCATTTCTGTTTACATTGCGAAAGGTAGCAACCGTATCCAAGAGCAGTAAAGCATTCACACCTCTATGAGGCGATGACACACAAATACACACATATACACACACCCAGCAGGGCTGTGATGTCACAATCTCAAACAGGTTGCTATATCTGTGTGTGTGTGTGTGTGTGTGTGTGTGTGTGTGTGTGTGTGTGTGTGTGCGCGTCATAGCAGACGAATGTCGTATGGGCGCACAGGTAACGTTGAATTCCAAACATTCTTCATTGTCTGCCAGTATCAGAATGAGGCATCTGTAAGGATAAAGTGTGACAGTCATGTGTTTTTTCTACAGTTGCAGAGATTGCGTGCTTGTGTGTGTGTATACATGGTCAGATTTTCACCACCTATGGGAAATACTGGGACTTCCACTTTGCATCTTTGAGAATTTTTTCTCCACTCGCCTTGTGTTTACCGCTGGTTGCTATGGACACCAACTGTTCTGAGAAAGCACTGACGCCAGTTCAGTGTCAAAGTGCTGTACATTGCCCTCTGTCTGCGGGTTGGTGAAAGCACCTCGTATCTGAGTCAGTATTGTGCCTCAGGGGGCTTCACACCCTGTTGGCGAGGTGCTGAAGTCATGAAACTTTCCCACTTTCTTGAATGACCAACTAACACCAACCTCACCCTGCATTCTTTGGAAAAAAATGGATGTTTCACTCTGCATTGACATTTGGTTGGCAAAACTAATGCAGTCCTGCAATAAATGAAAGTAATAATGTTCATATCTTTGTGAAAAACTGGTGTTGATTCAACTGTATGATCACTTTGGAGCCTGTTCCTACCCTCATTGGTAGCAATGGAGTTGATAAAATATTATTAACAGCCCTCAGCACAATGCAGTGGTTCTCAAATGTTTTCTGGAATGCCCCCCTTCATAAGCGGAAAAACATTTCACGCCCCCCACCCTACAATTTCCAGCAATCATTAACAATGATAGGGGAACTAAAACTACTAAAAAGGATTTGAGTTGTAATGAAATAAATGTCAGCATCAGTAAGCTTGTGTTTGTTTATTTTCCCCACATAAATCATATCTATTCAACTGTGTTCCACTACATGTTTTTCTTCCATCTGCTGTGGTTCTATATGCCCCACAGTTTGAGACACATTACTTACGTAATGCAATGCAATTCTGCAACCTACACAAAGGAGAGTTGGGACAGAGTTGTTTTGTTGAACTACATTAGTCAAATAGTTTGATGGGTTCTTTAGATGGAGGCTACTTCATAAACTGGTGACTGTCTAAATATGTTCAGACAAAAAAATAAACAAACAAAAAAATCTCCCATTATCAAATATTACATCAAATTTGACATCAATGTTTGTTCAAGTGGAACTTTAATAATTTTCCATGACTTTGTTTTTTTTTTTTGCAGCGACGGCTTGAGGAAGTCGGGGGGACAGGGAGGAAAAAAAAAAAAGTCAAACTACTAAAAGTGAAATTGCATCATGGCTAATTTGTGAAACTGAAACGCTTGTGATTTCTGGAAAGCATTTACTATTTGCACTTAAGGGAATAGTTTGACATTTTGGGACATATACTTATTCACTTTCGTGCCAAGATTGAAACCAATCTATATGGTAATATGGAGCTAAAGCGGGGAGGTGATTTGTTTATCAAATTTCTTTATCGATTTTATCATTACAAAGAGGAAGCACAGGGGCCTGTCCACATTTTTAAAAAGATGCACAACAGCACCATATACAGTGTAACGTTACATCTATCTTGTTCAGTTTGTACACAGACAGAACTTGTTAATTTAACTTTTTCTTTAAACTTTAAACCTTTTTTTGTTTGTTTAGCTCGCTAACTGTTTCCACTTGTTTCCAGTGTTTAGATTAAGCTAAGCTAATAGCCTCCCAGCTCTAGGTCCACATTTAGCATACAGACAAACCTCACTTGTTTGAGTACAGATTAAGAAAAAATAATATAATGTGTTAACAAAGCTAAAGATGTGCCCATGTGTGGATGTCTTTGTCTTTTGTACTTTGCTCCTGGCTGTAGCTATTAGCATGACAGTGATATCAATCTTCTCGTCTAACTTTTAGAAGTAAAGCAAATGTTCAACCATTTGTTTAAATCTTTCCTTTCTTAATCTATTTGCCCAAGTACATTTTTCAGAAATAGCTTGTAAGGTCAGTGTAGTGCATATTGTTTAATTTGCTCACTGGCTGTTTCTACCTGCTTCCAGTAAAGTTAAGCTAATAGCCTCCTGGCTCTAGTTTCATAATTAGTGTAATAACAAACCTGTATCTCACTAGTACAGATTAGGCAAAAAATATATAATTTGTTAACATAGCTAAAGAGGTGTTGGTGTGTGGAGTTTTTGGAGTTTGTTTGTTTGTTCCTTTACTTTGCTTCCGGTATTTAAACTAATAACCTCCTGGCTGTAGCTATTAGCATACAATCATCAGAGTGACATTGACCTTCTCATCTAACTCTTAGCAAGAGCAAATTAATGATTCCCAAAATGTTCAACTATTTGTTTTAATCCTTACTTACTTACTTTATCTATTTGTCTGAGTACATTTTTCAGAAATAGCCTGCAGTGCATATTGTTAAACTTGCTGACTGGCTGTTGTTTCCTGCTTCCAGCTAAGCTAAGCGAATAGCCTCTTGGCTCTAATTCCATTTTTAGCGTACAAACAAACCGGTATCTCACTTGTTTGTGCACAGACTATGCAAAAAATTACGTTAACGTGTTAACAAAGCTAAAGAGGTGGTAAATCTTTACTTATTGTATCTCTTTGTCCGAGTACATTTGTCAGAAAGGGGCTGTAAGATGAATGTAAATTGAATAAAAAAGTCAAGTAGTAGAGACATATTTTTATAAAGTGACATATTTTTGTAGTGTTTTTATGAACAGAGTGTCATACACCAGATGATTTCATTTTGAATTTATTTTCATTTATGCCAGTAGTTTGTATCAGTGATCCCCTCCTAGCTAAGGTGTCCAAAAATAACATCAGCTTCCCAGATGTGGCTTGTTATTCATGACAGCTTCCCTCCTGTTTCAGAAGGAAGCTATCTCTCCATTATTACTGTAATCACTCACTGGACAAAAACCTCAACCAATCCATTTCATGTGTGTGGGCCCGGTGACACAGCAGTTTTATATCCAGAGTTTACACAAACTGCACCCACTTAATGTTTTCATAATGTGTGGCTTGATTAGAAAAAAAAGGAGGTGTAGTATGACAAGTGCACACATGGCTCTTTGTATGGCTTGTATTAAACAATGGGTAGGCACACTCGCTGTTTAATGATATGAGTCAGAATGTTTTTTTGTCAGAGGGACTTCACCACAACCCTCCCATATAAAAAGAAAAATATATACTGTAGGGGGTGGTTATCACATGTAATTACATAATGTACACACTATTACATTTGACATGATTTTATTAGAGAATAGAAGAGAAAAGACATGGTTGTGTGTGTGACCTTTATTTTCATGACCTAATCCAATGATCTCATTCAATGAGTAGCAAGGGAAAACCACATACATGGGAGGTCTTTCATCCTGTTTCCTAATACAAATTGAAAAAAGCTGCTCAAACAGGTTTCATACCTGTAAAAACAACAAAACTGTTTCTTTTCCTTTTTGTGTCATGGTCATGCGATTTATCTGAGGTGAGAATGGGGGAAAATAGAGTGTTTCAGCATCTTTCTTTCGCTATAGCTTCTGAAAAAGTGACTAAAAAAACATCTGTGACGCAGGGTATTGATTGAAACTTTCAAACTGAGGTGAAAAACTCTGAGATCCTCCCCTTTGTTGCCTTAGTTTCGCGCTGAATGTGCAAATGCATATTTTTTCGGGGAAGCGTGGGTGTTTTTTGGAGAAGGGGTAATACCTTTATTTCCCTCCCCATGCATTCCCACAGTGTTTTACACACACACACACGCGCACACCTACTCACGCACACACACACACACACACACACACAAAGGGTTAATTGTATGTGATGTGATCTGTTATCCTACTGCCCTACTGCCAACAGGCCTCTCTCACGGTCATAGAGTCACCATAAGATTCATAGTTTTTGTCTTATACCAACATAGAAACACATTAAGGGGTTAAAACTCTCCCCTTATGGGCTCTAGCCGTTTAGATTTTGGTTCTATTTGCAGATGTTTTCACAAATATGTCTCTGATATTTTATTACATATTTATATTCTCCTTTACGTTCGTGCACAGAGTTAAATGAAAAGATAGACACCACTTTTATATGTGTGCAACAAATATGAAACTAGAGCTAGCAAGCGGGTATTTTAGTTTAGCTTAGCGTAGCTTAGCTTAGCTTAGCTTAGCTTAGCTTAGCTTAGCATAAAGATTGGACACAGGGGGAACAGCTAGCTTGCCTCTATCCAAACAAGCCGAAAAGTGTAAAAACTACAAGTTGTGGTGTTATTGTCAACAGTGTGTGGTTACCAAGTAAACAGTGTAGATTGCTCCCCGCCAAAACATAGTTCCAGCATGTAAGTCTAAATAAAAGCAGAACTTGTAGTTTTTATACTTACAAACAAACTAGATACAAGCATTAAATGTGGTGGTACTATAAACAGATTATTTACCTTTGGAATGATTCAGGCTAGCTGTTTCCTACTGTTTCCAGTCTTTATGCTGAGCTAGGATAACTGACCGCTTACTACATTTAGCATAGAAATTTAAGGTATTGATCTTCTAATCTTGATAGCAGATAAGTGTATTTCCATCCACTTTCAAGATAACACATTGATCATATTGTGAAAAAGTTGTGGTTGTTGTTTCATAGTGGAAACATTGAAAATAAGCACTTAAAACAAGTCAAAATGCATTTACACATGATAATGAAATAGTGAGCCACAAAGGCTAGGGGATCTCAGTCTGTGCACATGTAGAACTAAGAGCTCTGTAATGCATCACGAGTGAGTTAAATGGGTTTCAACATGATCATTAAATTTTAATGAAATTGTATAGGGGTTAGCAGAGGAGGATTGCTAATGTTGGGGATTTACAAACACTTTGCTTGGCCTCAATTCAGATACTTGCTGCTGCACATCGAGACGACAGATGTTAAGATGTGATATTTGAGGCATGAATGGAGGGAGCTGCAGTAGTTCAAAGGAGTTCAGATAAAAAGCATCAGAGACTTCATCCTGTTTTCTGATAGTCATTTTTCAATGGTAGGAAGCGAGTCCTCACTTGTATCTCTACCTGTTCTTCAAAAGGTGAGTCAATAATCAAGCTTTGGGTTTGTTGTGAATCACAGAGATCATCAAGATTCTTAGAATAAAGATCAAATGAAGTCACGACAATATGAAACCGATTTAAAGGTTAACATATTATTGATACTGTGAACCTCAAAACACATCAGAAGACAAAAAGCTGTGGCGTGCAGCTTATGTAAGAAAGTCTGGTTTTTACACGCTTACACACTGTTAGCACAATACTCACTGTCCTCTGAGTGCACATGCAAAGCAGTTAAAACAATGCAAATGATACTGTACTGCCAAGAACTTCATCCAGGGCGCAGCTTTAGAACAGCTTTAAGTAATAAAACTCAAGGAGACTTGGAAAACATGCTGAATGACCATAAACTGTGGTTCACTGTTTGGTTGTATTCTCATTCTTGAGTTTCTCCTACATTCCTTTGTGTGCAACTTTATTGATAGCCCATTGTGTCAGCAGCCTTTACTCTAAAGAGCTCAGTATTATGAAATAAACCACAAGACAACTCAGAGTTTCTGCAATCACACCGCGCGCACTGCCCTAAATACAAATTAGACCAGCAAAGTTTCCTGACACACTTACAGCAGTGTGAAAATGGATCTGACTGGCAGTGTGCTACACACCACGGAAATAGTGAGGCTATAACAAACCGCAGACCAACCAAGCAAAAATCTCTCACTGTTTAATATTCTCACATGCATTTTCGTATTCTGTGAGAGGTAAGCAGGCCGTCTGTCTGTTAGGCCAGCCTGTGTGTCGCAAAGAAAACTCCAGCTTCTTGTTCTGTCTGTCGATGACAACACGCAGCAGTCTGTGCTACATGTTCATTTGAACAAAACATGAAACTCGTGTCATAGAGCATCATATTAATAACAGCACTGGTCATTTTTTACCATTTACCAGCATTTATGTTCATCATTTCTTCATCGATGTTCCTATTTAAAGTCATTCATTTATTTACATATGAAGTCATGCATTCTTAAATCATCTTCCTCTGATTATCTTTCATCCCTTTGATTATAGAGTCTTCCAGTTTCAATACCAGAGTATAAATCATACTCTTCAGGAACGGATTCAAACTGATGAACCGAGGAGCCGTTCAACCATCTAACAAAGGTCTTTATCGCCCCCATGTGCTTTAAACGTGAACTGCAGATCCTGAGATTGCAGGTCCGCCTCTGTCAGTTGCATAAAATGCACCTGCGATCATAAAAGATATGTATAAAGAAGAGCAGATGAAAAGTATATGTAATTTTACATAATATAGCACAATTTCTAGAAAATCAACTAAGAAGCAATTTATGGATAATCTATTTTCTCTCTTTTATATCACACCAAAATGCATTTTTGCTATTTAGAAATACATTCACAAAAATGAAAATGGCCTAATATAACCAGAGATATTAAAAGATAATTAAATATGAAAGGCAGAGTCCTTGCTGCAGCGAAATATAAGATAAGTCTATAAATGAGGAGACGACTCTCATATATGTGTACGTGTAACTTTTGGAACAGAAAAAAGTTCTGCTTCATACATACTACATATCTTCATATAATCTTATAGTGTCATGCCTGATGTAGAGGGGTTTTCATACAACGTGATATTTTCCAGAACCGTGTTCATTGATATTTATATCTGTTGTTTTTATGTAATTTCATTTACCATAATTTTGGCAGTACTCACTGCGGTGCGTATATATTATACAGCTTTAGGCAAACCCAGAAAGTAATTTAAACTTGCTAAACTTTAAATGAAGAAGAACAGCTGTGGAATATTATTATTAGGATTAAACTAGGATTTTTAAATACGTCATTGTCTTTTTGCACATTCTATTTACATATTTACATTCATAGTATATTATTTATAGTATGTATATCTTGTATAGTCAAGTATTTATTATGCATATATTATACATATACTATATATCATACATTATATTATTATTTTATTATTATTATTATTATTATTATTATATTATTATACATTATATTATATCTTGTGTATATATATATATATATATATATATATATATATATATATATATATATATATATATATATATATATATATAAACATGTGTACATATTATATATTGCAGTCATGTATGTATGCACACCTTGCACAGGCTAAATATATGACACATTTCTATGTGTACACATATTATTATTATTATTATTATTATTATTATTATTATTATTATTATTATTATTATTATTATATGGTTTCTGCCATTATTACTATATACTGTGTTATTATTATTATTATGTACTGTTATTACTGTTACTATTATTACTATTATTATTATTATTATTATTATTATTATTATTATTATTATTATTATATACTGCTACTATTATATACTGCTAACACTACTGTCATACCATCAGTACTATTACCATCATCTTGCCACTGCACCTTATCTACCTATGTATCTTGTGTTTTTTAAGTGTCCTTGTCCCATTCTGTGTTTTTATTTTTATTTTTTCTACCTCAGTATTTTATTCTATTGTATTTTTATTGTATTCAAATATACCGGACTGCTATGATGACCTAATTTCCCTTCGGGGATTAATAAAGTCATCTATCTATCTATGTATGTCATGGAGCCTATCCTAAAAACAATAAATATGTTTAAAACATTGTTACTTATATCCAAATTTGCATGCTTTCAAGCACAACACAATAATTCTGTTACATGTGAACAACCAGCACTATAAACCAGTCACACTCTTCTAACTGTCCATCACACTGTTCAACAACACCACAGCTGCAGTCTCCACCCACTCCTCAGTCTGTCCATCAATGCCACCCAGGTGAGTGAGAGGAGAGTGAAGCAGCTATCCATGACAGCTCTAGCCCCGGGGTGCATGAATCATCTGCCAGTCAGTGGGTAAAGGCTCTCGAGCACCTTTTCAACATATCCCTGCAGTTGCACGGGGTGCCTGCACTGTGAAAACCTCCTGTCTGCTTCCAGTGCCAAAAAAGGTACTCAAGCTCTCTGACAGACTATGATGCTGGCACTGACAGCATGTATTAAATATCTTTGAGTCTGGACCTGGAGGGCTAACACACATCTCATTCATGAGTCACCAGTCAACATATGACACTTCATCTGTGGTATGCTACCCACACACCTCAGCAGTAGTCTCCTTTAGATTTAGTCTAGATTTACACAAGTAATAAGACAGAAATCCCATAAAATTTATAAAGGATTATAAGTTATAACTTTACTAGTTTTATAAACCATTAATGATTCTTTATTGATTAGATATAAGCCATCAACAGCAACTTTTAGGTTCCCGGGTTGTGAAAAATCTTTTTGTCTTTTGAACCACTTCCTATAAGTAACTAAATGTTATCAACTATTAACACATTATAAAGCACTGAGCCTGCGGTTATAAATGTTATTCAGTCATTGCATTGCAAATGTTAATAAATGAATTAAAGTGTAGATGCTCTGCATTCCTGTTCCAGAAGGTCATGAATGAATTGAATAAATAAAATATGCTTATAAGGCATCTCATAAAAATAATAAAGTTTAACAATGACAGAGTCTAACATGTAACAAATTATAGCATAAATAAATAGGCATTATATTCAGGCTCTCCCCACTGACTTTCCAAACACCTAAAAAAACACACACATCAATGTAGTTATATCTATTACTAGCACAGACCAGATGGGATGGCATGTTGCTGCAGAGTGCTATGGTCGCCGTGTTGACCAAGTGTGTCTTGAATATTGAATAAATCCCCAACAGCAGTAAAGCATCCTAACACGTCACACCCTGAAGTCACCTCCATGACTTCAGGGTGGGAACCACACATGCAGATACCATCCATTCACCTTCTCTGTGTCTCACAAAGACACAGCGGTTGGAACCAAAAATCTAAGATTTGGACTCATCTGACCAAAGGGCAGTTTAAAGTCATTAATTAACCAGTATGTCTTTGGACTGTGAACAGTGCTTACCACTGTGCCATCTTACCACCATAGACACATAGGTCTATTTACTGTATTACAACACTGTAGTCTTAAATGCATTAAGAAGGCAAGAAATTCAACTAATTAACTTTAACAAGGCACACCTGTGTTAATTGAAAACCACTCCAGGTGATTTCCTCATGAAGACGATTGAGAGAAAGCCAAGAGTGTGTAAAGATGTCATCAAAACAAATGGTGACTACTTTGAAGAATCGAAAACATATTTTACTTTGTGTACCACATCATTTCATGTGTTCTTTCATAGTTATCATATATTCACTGAATATAAAATATATAGAAAGTACGAAATAAATAAAGAAATAACATCGAATGAGAAGGTGTATCAGGTTTGACTGGTACTTCACCTGCACATACAGTACATATTAGGTGTTCAGAAAAAAGTTAAAAGAACTACAAATCCCTACAATCTTTCCGTACAAATGGGTTGCCCATCTCAACAGTTGATTGGACAGTCTCAGCAAAGCTCCGTGTGATTGGTCGACGGTGGCCATGTTTGCATTACCAGCTGTCTAGATGCGAGCTAGCAAACCGGTTAGCTGTCTGAGGTACATTTGCCTCTTTATTCGGGCTAAAAAAAATTACCGGACAGCCCTAACACCCCGTTAACACCGGCTCACGTCACAATGCCGGTCCACTCCCGGGAGAAGAAAGAAAGTAACCACGAAGAAATGGAGGTGGACTTTCCCGAGCAAGACGGCAGCAGCACAGACGAGGAGGACACAGTTAGCTCGTCCGTGTCTGAAGATGGAGACAGCTCGGGTAGGAGAAAAATAGGCCTTAAATATCAAACCACAGCTACATGTATTAAATATGTTTGTCTGTCAGTTCATTATGCTGCTTATGATTAGCCGACATTTTGACCAGGGTGGGTGTATAATGTACAGTATGTGGTGGAGATGCTGGTGTGGAGGTGATGTCAAAGGTGTCATGTGTTTGTGTGGACAGAGATGGACGATGAGGACTGTGAGAGGAGGAGGATGGAGTGCCTGGACGAGATGACCACCCTGGAGAAACAGTTCACTGACCTGAAGGAGCAGTAAGTTCTCCTCGTGTTGTTTCATTCACTGAATTTCACAGAGTACATCATGTTGCCAGATGCCGGGGATTCATCCAGCTGCTTGTGACCCTCCACGTCTATGCTTCTAATCACTCTACCACTGAAATCTCAGAGTTTCGTCTGACCGTCAACCCCTGATCTCACAGTGATGGCCTGTCCTTGCACCATAGAGTGACACCAGAGTGGATTTTCACTTCTGTCCCATCTCACTGCCACAAAAATACTCCCATTTCCTCCCAATCTCATGACACAGTGAAAAAAAAATCGTCCCACAAGAATGACTGCCGCCCTATCCTGTGTTGTATTTTAGGAAGACAAAAGAGGGAGTGGTCTTTAATGTGATGGTTTTAATTTAATGTTCTCGCCATCCTGTCATTGAATTTTGGTGGCTGCACCCTGGGTCATCATTACACAGTCCACACACACACAGGTCTTCAAATGAAGACTGAAGTCTGACTGAGCATCAGAGCAGACAGAAAAGAATAAATCAAAAGGACAATGGAACAAGTGGAATTATGTTCAAAATAAAGAAAATACTTTTTGTTCATCTGCATATTTAGTAAAGCTGATCTATGATTCCCGTGCTGCTCACCCCTGTTGACCCTTTTCCTGTCAGTTCACCACGTGACTGAGATAAGACCAGGGGACAGGAAGCGTTTGACTGGACAGACAGACTACATCTATGTAAAAACAGGCTGTAATCTGATCAGCCAGTTCCTTTTAAATCTTTGATTTTGCAGGCCCGATGCAGACCTTCCCACTAGCAATCTAACGTGAAAAATAATTTGGATGTTTTGTTTTAAAATGGCTCGTGATATGTTAAACTCAGCTGGTGTACTTGAGACAACATCAGCCACACTGGCAGGTTCTGTGGAGCAGTGAGAGTTTTTACAACTGCTGTATTCTGCTGCTGCGCTCTGTCTTCACAGTTTATTTGTGCCACATACCAGATAATACAATCCAAACAAAAAGCCTGCATAGGTTCTAAAGACCTGTTGAGTTTTATAAGATTCACAATTATTAAAATTATAAATTTGAAAACATTAAACTTATAAATTGATGTGCCTCCTCATTTGTTACCGTTCAGGTTGTACAAGGAGCGTCTGAGCCAGGTGGACGTCAAACTGCAGGAGGTAATGGCTGGCTGTGCCCAAGAGTACCTGGAACCTTTAGCCAACCTGCAGGAGAACATGCAGATCAGGACTAAAGTCGCTGGTGGGTCAAAGTAATATTAGAGGACACATGTGACTGACTTTGACTTTATATGTCTGCCACATATGACAGTGAGGACAGGAAGGATGACTTCTTATGTCACATGTATAGAATAAACTATGGCATAATGGTAAACGACGCTCTTTATGATCATATCCCTGCATGTCACTCATATATTGGTAAAAGCTGAACAGAGCAGGTGTCTTTAATGATGTGGAACTAAACTTAATGTGCTTTTTTACAGTTTAAAGGACATGTATTCACTAGGATGTAATCTTCACCACTGACTGATTTAATGTGTAAATGCTTGTTGTCACAGGGATCTACAGGGAGCTGTGCTTGGAGTCGGTGAAGAACAAGTATGAGTGTGAGATCCAGGCTGCCTGCCAACACTGGGAGGTGAGAGGTCGATAAATGAGTCAGGTCTTATGCCATGGTCAGGTTTTCATTTTCCACTTAAAAACACATTTTGTCCAAACAGATTTTTGCCTGTTTGCTGCAGCGTCCACTACCTAAATGGATTGAATTTTAGAGCTGCAACTAAGTGTTATTGTCGATTAATCTGAGTGTCGCGTCCTTTTGTACTTGATTTAGCTGTTTGGTCCATAAAATGTCAGAAAATTGTGAAAAATGTTGCCCAAAGCCCAAGATGATGTCTTCAAATGTCTTCTTTTGTCCACAACCCAAAGATATTCAGTTAAATAAATCAGACAGTATTCACATTTCATGAGCTGAAATAAGAGAATTTGGACCTTTTTTTTCTTACAAAAATATTGAATCAGTTTATTAAAATAGTTTAATTTAATAGTTGACAGTTAATCAATTCATGAACTAATCATTGCACCTCTACTGGACTTGTTTCTGTCTCCCAGAGTGAGAAGTTGCTGCTGTTTGACACTGTGCAGAGTGAACTGGAGGAGAAGATCAGAAGACTGGAGGAAGACAGACACAGTATTGACATTACCTCAGGTACAAACCATCAAAGAAAAAATCCATCAAAGTTTGGGGAAGTCTGGCCAGCATCGGCAGAACCACAGTGTTCAGTCTTTTTTTATATGAAATGGAGAAAAGCATTCCTCACGTGTATTTTTATAAGGCAGTAATTAATATTACCAATAAGATTCAAAACTTACACTTGTAATCTATAAAACACATGTGTAATACATGAAGCAAATATCCTGCAGAAAGAAGGAAGTGACTCTCCTCTGTCTAATCCGTCCTCTTTGTTTTCCAGAGTTGTGGAATGATGGATTGCACTCACGGAAAAACAAGAAGAAAGACCCATTCTGCCCTGTCAAGAAGAAGAAGCCTGTTGTCGTTTCTGATATCCTCTTTGGCTTTGTCCTACCCTTGTCTCATTCCTCCCATCATTCATGTGCACTGACGTGTTGTTAAGACGGATGTTTCCCGCCGCTTCACTGTGTACTTTTCCTTAACCGCTCTATTACGGCCTTATATCGTTTACATGCTGCAGGATCTTGATATTCTTGAAGACTGGACTGCAATAAGAAAGGTATTCATGAAGCAGAGACAGTAGTCACTTGGTAAATGTATGTGTGTTGTGATTTGACTTTTTTTTTGTTGTGTTTGCCCCCCCCCACAGGCGATGGCATCACTGGGGCCGCACAGGGTGAAGGTGGATGGTAAGAGTTTCACCTCGTCCTTGGTTACAGTCAATATCTGAGTGAAGCGATCGACCCGCAGTCACACAGCAGGGGACGATTCAATACTTTCAGATAGAAGTACTCAAGTTCATAGTCGGAAAGGAGACAAGTGTTGCCTCCTCGTCTATCTTTGTCTCCCTCCCTGTCCTCCATTTTTTATATTTTGTATTGTATTCTTGTATGTACTCTGTCCCTGCCTTACCTGCCCTCTTCTCAACCCTCCATGTCTTCCTCTCTCCCCCCTTCAGTTCCTGCAGTCAAGCCTGACAGACATCATCATGTGGCACGCTCCGAGGACGGTCGACTTTTCTATGACAACCAGTGGTACTGCAGGGGACAGGCCATCTGCATCAACAGGAAGGACGAGTACCCGACTAGGTAGGTGTGTGTGTGTGTGTGTGTCTGTGTGTGTGTGTGTGTGTGTGTGTGTCTGTGTGTGTGCGCGCGCGCATGCAAGCAAAGCTCTTTGTAATAATGACAGAGTGATGAGTTTTGTTTGCAGCATGTGTGAGTTTTAACGCTACATGGTGTGTGAGCTCATCTGCAAATGTTTGTGTTTCTGACTCATTGTGTGAGTCCGTGTAACAGAGATGGTCACATGACGCATTTATTATCCATGGAAATGATCATGATAGATTTAAACAAAGAGAGATAACGTGAGTGTGTATGCGCTCCCTCAGAGGTGATACAAATTCAACAGGCGGCTCACATGTGTGAGTAGAGCGGCTAAAGGTGCATCTGGATATCCATAAAGCATATCAGACAGTCTGTGGACATTAAAATGTAGCCTTGAATGAATTTATGTTGGTGTACGTGTAGCTCCGGGAAAGATTTTATGGCACTAAACAAAGCCTGAAGACATGAAAACACCAGGGACAGATACATACAAACTCTCTGCATGCTAATTCAGTGTTTTATGGTGGTTTTAACACCGACAAAGTGACAAAATGATGTACACTCAAACCAAACAGTATGCATACTACATACAGAAATGAAATGGAGGTAGAGCTGCGCCTGAAACCTTTATGACTTGAGTCATCAGTTGTAAAGACGATGAATCACATTTCATCAGTTTTGTTTTTTAGCTGTGTCAGAGCAACGCAGGAGCGACAGCATGACAGGTCATAAACTTTACTGAGCCTCAGAATGACTATAAACACGTTAAACAGAGAAGGGTGATGGAAAAGGAGGGCAGCGTGTCTCCAGTCCTGGCTGCTCTGACGCGCTCTGTTCCAGTGATGACTGTCAGTGAAATCAGCTTAAACCCCTGTCGTACAACCTCCTCTACCGCTGCCGTCATGGAGAGACGCTCCATGGTGCGCACTTTTCCTCTCTCTCTGGGGAAATCTGATGTTTTCACATCACAGATGACGAGGGAGGACGTGAGGCAGGTTAGAACATGAGACACCTGTAGGCTAATATGAGTTTAGTGTGGTGCTGAACAGCCAAAATCTGATTCGACTGACAAGTTTCAGAGTCAGGCACAGCCCTAAATGGAGGAGCTACTCACAGCTGGAAAAACAAACATAAATGATCAATGTTAAAGACATTTTGCTTTGTATTTGTGAGGTTTAAATTGCAGTGAGATTCTAAAGTTTCAGCTGAACATTTAAGCAATTAAACATGTTGAATATTTTGGATATTCTAAAATAGAATACTGTAATGATTAGTATCTATAGATTTGACATACAGATGTATGACAACCTAATTTCCCCTCGCACAGTTTGCCATATATGGATGTAGACATATGAGCTACACCACTTTTTATCCATAACAAGACTTCTGCCTGTTTCACCGTAAGCACAGCAAAGAATCTGTGCGATCTAATCAGCCGTGTTACATTGACAAGAGTAGTCACCGTTGTGTCCAAACCTTTTGCACAGCTGTAGCTGTTTACGACATCTGTTTCATTCATTTATGAGGTCATTCGACAAGCGATTTCCCAATCACCAAGCACTACGATATTTTAGATACAATGAAAGGAAATGCTGCTTGCTGCATTCTCTTATGCACAATATCTATTTACCACTTAAGCAGAGCTTGCCGTGTTCATGTAAATACCTTTGTTTGTGAGGATCGGGATTTGATTGTGCGCTAACATTGTTGTGTGTTTGTGTCACGCAGCGCCATCATCACCACCGTCAACAACGATGAGGTGTGGTTCAAACGTCTGGATGGCACCAAGTCAAAGCTGTACATCTCCCAGCTGCAGAAAGGCAAATACACTATCAAGCACTCGTAAAAAAAAACAAAAAAAAAACACACACGTATACAGGCAAAGACCATCATCTCTGCTGTGTTTCTTTCTGTCTCCTTTCCGTGTAGTATCTCTCTACATTCTTGCCATATGTACAGTCACACAAACACACCTCACGTCACTCTCTCTGTGTATAAGTAACAAAAAAAAGCAAATATCAATATCTTCAGTTAATTGAAGGAGACATCTTCTCTGTAAATATGTATGTATGTTGATATTATTGACAAGGCCACAAAGTGTCATTTTCTCTGGAACGGAGATCAATGCAAAGTGCTGCTAAGAAAAAAACAAACAAAAAAAACAAAGTGTGGAGAACCGGAGCAGTAGCGAACTGTGAACCACGGAGCTCAGTCGCGTGCCTTTCTGAGACAAGACGATGCCTACGCTGATGGATGGGGGGGGGGAAAAAGTCTATAAATATCAATGCAGTGAAGCCTTACTCTGTACTGTGTTAGCACCAAGAGGACTGAAGCGGGTCAACGAACCAACGAGTGCGTGAGAAACCCTGATCCAGGTGAGGATGCAGCCAGCGGTGCGTTTGATTTGCCTCTTCGGACGCACCGGTTAGATTTGAAATTTGATGCTCCACGGAGCCTAATAAATCTGTATTAGGATCCCCGGGGAGCCCAGCTTGAGATAATGTTTGATTTAGTAAAAACAATTGCACAAGTGTCAATGTGGACATGAAGAATGATCAATCAGTTTTGAGTAAATGAGTATGCCGTGAACGTAATGAGCTAAAACTGCTCGTCAAGAACACCCCGGGGTTACTGTTGAAACCCACTTGGGGGAGCTACTGTACTAAATGATCTCTTGATATCTTGATGTTTTAGTGTCATTCTCACCGCACTATATTTTAAGGTCAAAGCAAGGCCAGCCCCATGCACTAAGCAAAGCGTAAATGTTTGAAGCTGTGTTTTAAGCAGGCAGTAATAGGAGGTGCCCTGTATATAGAGATGTCCTGTGTTTATTTCACTGTGATTCTTCCGTCCATCCTTTATCATGTTGCCATGCGTCTGATAGTGCCTACAACTAAATACTAAAGGCGGGATCCAGGCTCCAGTTGCCTCAAATTTGTAATTCATAGTGCCATTTTTCTGTTTTTTTTTTTTTCTTTATGCGTGCTATGGTAACAATAGCTGAAAGAATTGGTTATTAAGTCCACCTCTGAAAAATCAAAAGTATTTCCTGTTCCCTGTCCTTTCTTCTTGTCTGTGATCCTCCCTCTCAACTGTCACTTCTCTTTCCCTATTCCCCTTTGTCTTCCTCCTCGCTGTCAGTAAAAATGTTCCTCAACTTTGACGTGCTAACAGTACAATGAGAAAGCAAGGTTATGGGATGTTTTTTTTTTTTTGTGTGTGTGTGTGTGTGTGTGTGTGTGTGTGTGTGTGTGTGTGTGTGTGTGTGTGTGTGTGTGTGTGTGTGTGTGTGTGTGTGTGTGTGTAATCCATCCAACAAACCTGTGCGTGAGGGGGGATCTTGCTTTGTGTTGTATTTACGGTGCTTTATATTTTCAATACTGCATACATATTCAAAGTATTACCTGCCAATAGTATTGTAAAAAGAGGTGCTTGCAACAATCTCATAAACAAAAGTGTGAAGCCTGATGTGGCATTCACTGAGAAGAACGTTTGAATTTATGGCAAGTTTTGTTTTACAGTTTCCATTTTTTTTTTATGAATTGTGGTTCCTTTTCCACATTAGAAGTGAAAAGAAAACTTGACATTGTGCCAATGCATGTACAGCTGATTAAAGGTTTTGTTTGTATCATTTGAAGAGTCAGACCTGCACAAACAATTCTTTATTCCTTCATATGCAGAAGAGAGCAGTAGGTTTTAACTCAAGTGAAATGGTGTTTGTACTGGACGTTCTACCTGCATTTCTCTCAGAAAAAGAGAAGTGACATTGTGTATATAGTATCAATCTGCCCTGTTGAAGTTAATTTTTCTTTCCTTGGACTTACAGAGCTTTGCATAGAACTTAAATATCCTATTGAATTTGGTCTATTACGCACAAAAAAAGCCCAGATACAATCTTATATAATACTCCAGTGTACAAAGGGAGGAAGTCCCTGACAGTGCTCAACCCAAAGTCACCCCCGAGGTTCGCTGAACCCTGGCTTCACTCCTCAGTGACAAAAAGTGGATTATTTGGGAGAAACATGCTGAGCTAGTCCTATTTGATAATGGCCCTTAGGTCTGCTGTGCTGTTCAACCTTTCAGTCACTTATTTCTGCCAGAGGGACACTCACTAGATTAACACCACACACTGGTATTGATTCAGGATCTACGCTGATGTACCGTTTTCTTGACCCCATCCTCCCTTATTGTCCATCAGCACAGCCCCGGGCCTTTGCAGACCACTGACCAGTCATGCAAAACCGCTGCAACCTTTTGATCTTTTGGGAACATTGATCAGATGCGGCAGTGTAGTCAGAAACTCAAAGGAATCAATTGAAAGGCTAATTGGTTAAATTTCACCTTTAGATAGAGATTCATAACATTAATGTTCTCTGTTATAATTTGCCATATGGTCACACTGGGTCAACATGAGCTACAAAAGTCTACGAATGAGAATTTATCTCAATATTCCACATTTCAAATCACCGAATAGGCCCTCCTTGCGTGTCCATCTTTCCCTGCACTACCATTTTTGGCCACAAGGTGTCAGTAATGCTCCACAGTGGTGAAGACTCAGCCTCTGCACTAGTTGGGAGGAGGGAGGTGGTCTGTGAATCTGGGGCACCCTGCTGCTGAAACCCTCCAGCTGATGAGAGGGAGTGAGGGGAGGGATGAAGGCACAGTTTGATCACAGCTCGCTGGCCACGTCTGCTACCGCAACAGAGAGAGAGAGAGAGAGAGAGAGAGAAAGAGGAAAATCCCCATCACCGCGTCAAAGGCAGCAGCAAGCAAGCAAGAAAGCAGCAAGGCTGTCTGTATCTCCACACAGCATCTCTTCAGTCCTTGAATCTGCTCCACACCATCTTGTGAACGTGTTGTGTATGTCTGAAATGGTCAGAACTGGCCATAACAGGCCTTCCCCTTCCCAACATGCACATACACATGTAAAACAGCAAAGGGAAGGATTTCCTTGTTCGGTGTCTGTTTAAAGATGGTGCTGATCCAATGTGGATACTTATCCCCGAGTTTCTGGCTATCTCCAGCCCCATCTATACTTAATGAGTAACCAGAACTGGAGGGTCATTGGGACGTGTTTACTGCAACACTGGGGCTAATTAGACCGTGAAAGTGTCACACTCTGCTAAATTCTTTATATCCCACCCCCCCCTTCTGTGTGATGCATGTTTGTGTGTGCATCGTTGTGCATTTTCAAGCGGGCGAGACCGTGTATGTGAATCTCTGTGCATGCATGCACGTTACTGTGTGCCAGGCCTCTGTGTGGGCGTGTACCTTTTGATGCTGATTGTATAAGTGAATGTTAAAATGCATACATAAGTTAACATCAAAGGGATGAGGCAAGCTGCTCATCATCGGGGTAGACGAGGAGAGAGAGACGGGAGCGAGTGTGGATTCAAGTGGACAGTGCTGCAGACTGCGACCTGTGATCTAAATGTGGCTGGTATCACCTCTCTAGGTGTGTCAGTGGTGGTGGCCTAGAATTCACCGTTAGCATTCAGGCTATAGCCGGTTCTTCAACCTGTACTGTCTCTTCATGGGTGAAGCAGCTGCTTTTTTGAAAGATGGCTTTAATTTGGCTTGCACACTTGCAAAAGTAAGTTTAAAGGCTGCCTATTGTATGAGTAACATTTTATATAGATATAAATCATGGCCTACATACCAAACATTAAAGCTGTATGTATTCTACATTAACATGATGATAATTCCATGTGCATTGGCTGACTGAAAATGGTTTCAGACTGGCCTCAACTCTGGCCAACTCTGGTCAGACTGGCCGGGACAAAAGCAGCGGGGACACAACCACACCAAGAAATTACGTAACAATTTAAACTTTAGTCATCTGTTTCTTTCACCTGTATGTCACCCTTCAACAGAAATGCCTCTGTTTTCCACACAATTGTTCCATTTGTCGAGTAAAGATCATAAATGATTCTCTTTTGAGAGACTGAAGCATAAATAAAGACACTTTTCTCCCACAAAGTGATAAATGTCTAGTGAGGAAAATGTCATTCAAGTTGATTAAAACATTGCAATCACTTAATAGTACTTCTATAGAATGACATTTATGATGTTTTAGGGAATGTGTGCATTAGTCAACTTGAAGTGGTAGTTGTGATAACAGAAGACAAAAGTCTAAATCCAAGTTTAGGTAACCAAAAGATGGATCTTATCGGGATTCACGTTACCATTGCAACCTATGCACAACACAGGGATTCACTATCTACCAGATGCTACCCCTGAGTATTTTCTGCCAGCATGATGTCGACTGCCAAGCTGTCTTTTCAATGAGGTGCAAAGTTTAACTATTTCCAGTGTCTTCACATGATGGAGCTCCATATTTGGTAATAGCATAGAGCCGTGTTTAACAATTGTTCTCAGGACTTCTCTGCTCCTGTGCATGAAACACCAGCCCTACTCCTGGTTAGTACATGAGAATCATGGCACACATCTCCAGCTTCTTAGACTGTCCACATGTGAAGGGCAAGAATGACTTGCTGTGCCATGGCATCCATCCACTCAATGGTACTTTGCCACTATGTCTTGGCATCTGTGATGTACTCATGACCACTCGCCTGTGTGTTTGTGTTTAATGACGACCTTCTTCAAGGAGGATGGACAACAAAAACATGGAACAGCATGTAGCAATGTCTTTCTTGTTATCTAGTTTGCAATTACAGTTGACGACTATGTGGTGTGTCTCAGACAAGAGGAGAGGTCTTTGTTTCAGGAACAGAAACTGACTGATGTAGCTACTACTGACTTCTGGAGATCTGACAGTGCATGAATCCCTATAGTTGTTGTGTAGTTGTTGAGGTCTTCCGTCCTTACAAACATTTTGGTGACCAAAAGACCCTCAGAGCCACGAAGATGAGTACTGTGGAGTCAGTTCAAAGAATGCAGTGCGGCAGACAAGTGACAGCCTTTGACTGTCGTGCCCTGAAGCATGATAGGGTGCATCTAGGACTGACTCCAACAGCGATGGAGAAAATTTCCGAATTCAGTCCACCATTTCTGTTTATAAGGAAAATGGCTGGGCTTTCGACATCATGTGAGGAGTGGGAGTGGACCCCGAGAGCTACCCAATCTGTTCTGTTCTCTCTTTCCTGTCTGTCACATCTTACTGTTAAGGTGTATGCATCAGTGATCTCTTCTTCTCATGTGGGGTTTGGGGAGAGTTTATTTTTAACCACCCTCTACTGAGTTCAACTGAGGCTCCTCTGTCCCCGCATTAGAAATTGCCAGTTTATACCCATTGGAGAGGGGCCTCTGATGGTGTTATCCATCAAAAGCTATGACAGTAGCCAAGACGGTGAATAAGTTGTGTGACCTTTCATGCCACCCAAGCTGCATGCTTAGTCGAGGGAACTTGCAAGACACTACCCTAAGACAGAACCTTTCCTTTTACTCAACCAATATTAAAAGTTTATTTAGGCACAGGGTGGCTCAGTTTCAGTGCTTTTTATTCTCAACCCCACAGGGGACAAAAAAAAAATGAAAAATTGCATCTTCTCTGACCTGTGGAGCACTTTGGCGCGATATGCACCTCTACTCTGCGGGCAGTGTTGTTAGTAAACCCCCTAAGGCTCACCCATTGGCTGTTCAAGGGTATCGTGGAAGGACTCCCTTGGCTGTCTGTGTGCACTCAACAAGGAGAGCAACAGCAGCCTTGCTCAGTGAAACATATGTTGAAGACATCTGTATGTTAGCTTCCAGGTTGAGGCCCTACATTTTTATCATATAGGTTTTACGTTTTGAATATTGGTACTGGTTTAAATGACCTTTGAGTTGCTTTTAGCCATCGTTCTGTCCCTTCTGTGCAGGACTTTACCAGGGTCTTTGAACAAACTTTCTCTTGCTAGGTCTCTGGCACCTCCTGCAGCACAGACAAGTGAGGTGGCTTTACTAAATGACTTCAGTAAACAGTTGGTGCAGTCACTTGGAGTAGGAGGCTGCGCCCTCTTGCACTTTCCCCATGTAGCTTGTTTGGCACCTGGTGAATGTCACTTGCCTACATGCAAATTTTAAATGTGGAGATCTATGGCCTGTGTCAGAGCCCTGTTTGAGGGATCTGATGTGTATTCCTTCTAATAAACCTGTTGGTCAGCGGATATTGGTGACATTTGAACAGTTTGGATTATACTGTAACACTAGAGCTCCCAACCTCTACCACCACCTCTACCTCCCTTTTGGAGTTCCTATCTTCCAACAGCTGCGATAATTGATTTTCTTGAGTTATAACTCTTTTTGACTTGATAGTTTGAAACTGAGGAGCTCCAACAGGCTGGCAAGCCTGCATGTGTCGGGTTTATTTAGCTGACCAGACGAGGTGACGGTATCACCTTCCACCTCCACACCCACTGTCCTCGGACACCATACAGTATCTCCTCATTATGTCAGGTCTGATATGCAAAGTAGCGCTGGCAACCACTGTAGCATGGCAGAGGCAGACAAGGGCAATGTTTTTTTTTTTGTGTGTGTGTGTGTGTGTGTGTGTGTGTGTGCATAAGAAAGAATGTGTGTTTATGTCCTTCTCTGTCTGTATTTAAGTGTCTGGATGGGCTCTCCAGCCAGTGGCAGCACTGTAGCTTAGATTTTACATAGAGATGGTATCAAGTTCAGCTTCATCTCCCCAAACAGAAAAACACACACAACTTATTCACCTCTTGTAGGCTTAGCCTCAAGTGCCCAGTGCAGGCTCAATATGGAAATGTAGTCAAATGGTCAACTGACATTCGCGACACGATAAGAGACCACAGAGACTTGGTTGTCGGGGCGATTCTCCTGCATTAAAATTTAGATACATGCGTCCTTTCTTTCGGGATGCCGATTTGTTTACTGCATAAAAATGCGTGTGCATACCTGTGTGGACAACAGAGGCGCACAGATATACAGTATGTTTCGCTTGAATGTGTGCTGCATGTGTGTATGTGCATATCAGGTTGTGTACATTTGTGCTGGACGCAGAATCAGTGGAGTGAGAAACTGAAAGCTCACCGAGCCATTTGGCTGCAGTCCTAATTGGCTGTGTGCTGTTGACAAGATGCTGACAGAGCACATCACGCAGACAGGTACTCTGTTTCTCTCTGTTTCATCTTTAGGGTTCGTGAAAATATTTCCTCTGAGGAATTCCCTGCTCGGCTCATTTTCAAGCATGAAAAAAGAACCTTAAGTGGCGCCCTTTGACAAGTTACAAAGAGTGTTGTTTTTCTAGTGTTTGGATACAAGGAAAGGGAATGGAGAGGCTGGAGATAGGCCAGCCTTAATGAGACGGTTCACTGCTTCTTATCAGGTCTGGTGGTTTTCTGTTCGGTGACCTGCGTGGCCTCTCAGTGTGTGTGTGTGTTCGGTGTGTGTCTGTATGTGCATGAACACACGTGCACTCACAACTACGCATTTTCATATCCATGAATTAGCATCCACACAAACATACAGGGATTCCTTTTATGTATAAAAAGTATGTACCCATACAGACTTCACTGCAAATTAGCTTTGCACTTAAAAGATAGAAAGACAAACGTCCTGGGTGCAGATAATCGAGAGTGCCGCTCGTCATAATGACATACTTGACTCTGTGAGGAACACGCATGCAGGCACTCTTGACTGACAGCAAAGACGTGGGATGGGAGACTGCGATGCAAGTAAAAGAGGGGGAAGGGACGTAAGCAACATCTGAAACGAACCATGTCTACAGACGGGAAAGGGTGCCGCCTCAGGGTGCTTTTACCCAACACTTTACTCTGATGGGTCACAATGATATCACTTAATGCACTTCTTTCTCTCTCGGCCTCTCATTCACAAATACATTTACTCAATCTGAGATCCCTTCAGGTGTCTTTTCACATTGTGCACACTTTATGTGAAGTTATGTCATACTCCGTCTGCCTTTTAGAAGGTGTAGGTGTGTAGATGTGCCGTACATACATCAGCCATGTTTGTGAAGCAAAACACAGAATCAGCATGTCCATCAGTCTAGACCCGAGGGTTAAAAAGA
The DNA here is from genome assembly GCA_033000465.1 of Sciaenops ocellatus. Taxonomy (NCBI): domain Eukaryota; kingdom Metazoa; phylum Chordata; class Actinopteri; family Sciaenidae; genus Sciaenops; species Sciaenops ocellatus. The sequence goes on from CP136886.1 coordinate 7,155,451, forward strand.
TGTTGTGTTTTTGCTATCAGGGCTTCTGGAAGCTATGCTAGCTAAAACAATGCATATTTTATTTTGCCCAGGGTTGCCACTTGTTGCCTGGCTGTTACTTATGCTCCATTCATGCGATGTTGGTATGGGAAGAACAGGAAAAACTCCTCTTATTCCGACTTTGGAGTGTTTATGTATTATTCTAAGATGGCTAACCTCGTCAAACAAAAAAAAAAGAAAAAGCTAACCTAAATTAGCCACTGTGCCAGTGTTTTTTTCTGGGAGAACTTGTTGCTGTCAGAAATTTTCAGAATTATCTATTCTGAATTACATTTAGGAGACTGATGTGAAAGGTTAGCATTAGCGTTAAGACCACCCATAACATAAGCTGTTATTTTTACGTGCAGATTAACTTAATGTGTTAATTAGTTATCTTAGACTGCTAATGTGCTAATGTTAGCATGCCAACACCAAACTAAGACGGTATTCATGCTAAACATAACACCTGCTGAACATCAGCATGCTAGCATATTAGCATGCTAATGTTAGCACTCAGCTTAAGCATCACTGTGCCTAAATGCATCCTCACAGAGCCGCCAGTATCTAGCCTCTCAGTGTTTATCATTTATTCACGACATTAATAGATTCATGAAAATAATTATAGATCATTAAAATAATTATGCATTGCAGCCCTAAAATAAAGTTAATTATGATTAGAATATACAGTATATGTTGTGACACCAGAACATGTTGTTAATTGCGCACCTCTTTCGAGGAACCTTCCAGAAACAGGAGACTGATGTTTGAGGCTCATGGGACATTCAGCACTGAGAGGAGTTGAAGTGTCCTTAATTCCTTTAAACTGGAAGGAGGGTTTAAAAGGTGAAGCTACTGTCAGGCTGATTGCAGGGAGGGAAGCAGACAGGAAGCTTAGACCCATCAGGGAATGACCCCACATTTTAAAGTCTCCTTTCTCAGTGTTGTGCTCTCTCCTCTCCAACTGCCTCTTTAATGTTACATCACTTTCTCCATGTGGTATGTTCTCATACACGCTCTATGACTCCTAAATCTTAGTCCCTCTGTGCATGTTATGCATGTTTATGAATGATGAAGCCTTAATTGGGCTTTTTTTTACCTGTGTTGTACGTGATGCACATTTGCCTCCCCACAATCGCCTTTCAGTTCGTAACTTTTTTATGACTTGGCAAACGGCAGAAATAATAAACAGGAGCTCGTGGATTCAGAGCTTTCATTGCTGTTTCTCTATTATTTTTTACTTGAACAGATGATTCACCGACCGAAAAGATGACTTAGAGAGGAAATGACTTGAAAGAATTTCACCACAGGGGATCAGCTAAGATCAGTGTGCTGAGAGTTCACCTCATGTTGCTATAGATAGGTTTAGCATTTTGAAATATTTACGTGATGTTCCAATTTTAATAAAGCTCTACCGCCAGAACTGTTAATACCAACTGAGCAAATAGCATATGACGTGTGTGATTCCCTGCATTTTTTTTCCAAGACTGCCTTTTGGTTTTCATTGGGACTTTTAGCAACCAGCAATGTGGCATCACAAATACAGTTCAGTAAATTTGATCTATTGTCTACAGATATGCACTGCAACTACAGTGAAGCAGTAGAGTGGCTCACAGTCATACCGCCACTATCTTTGCATGTTTTTCATTTAAGCTGACCTCAGTTGGCCTTATGATCACAACAGGTAGTCTCTCTTCATTTCATATTTAATAATTCTTCTGACTTGTTTATGTGTTATGTGTTTATGAATTGTAACAATTATTTTCTTGGATCAGAAATTTTTCTTTTCACAATTTACAATCCAAGCTGAAATCATCAATTTGTTACTTATTTTGTCTGTGCAAACAGTCCAAACCCCCAACATATTCAAATTAACCATCTCATAAGATAATACAAAGAGTTAGAACTTGGTGGTGTTTGCCATTTTTGCTTAAAAATGACCTGAAATAAAGTAAATGACGATTGTTCTTAGCCATGTTAGCCGCATGGATGTTGGGATGGCAAAGTTGGTTAGCCCACCACGTGGTCCAGACTGAAATGTCTCAACCATTGAATGCCATTGGGTTACCACGATGTTAAGTACATATATTCACGATGCCAAGAAGATGAACCCCTAATGACACGAGTGAACCTGTGATTCGTCGTTTACCACCATCATGACGTTCCTTCATCATCCATGATGATCCTCTGACTTTTCATCTTGCACCATTATCAGCTTAAAATTGTTACCTGCACAGATAATAACAGTCCCACCAGCCTTAGCAGTGCTCTGTGTTTAGTGGTAATTAGCAAATATTGGCATGCTAACACGCTAAACCAAAATGTGGATATGGTAAACTTTATACCAGCTAAACATCAGCATGCTAGCATTGTCACTGTGATGAGAAATCACTGCCACAGCCATACAAAGCTGCTGGCATGGCTGTAGACTCTTAGTCTTTTTGATTAATAGTTGCAGTATAATCAACTAATTGTTTCAGCTCTACTTCGTTTATTTACACTAATACAAACTGTTGCTGACATTGCTAAATGTGAATAAAGCCCAAAGGATTTCTCCCAGCAGAACCCAACAACCAGCAGATGTAAATGTGTGCAACAGTGACAGGAAGTACACCTTTATTTACTTTCACATCCAGTCAATATGTTGATTCTGTCATCTGAGCCGTGCTACCACAAATATCTTTTAAACTAATTAGTGTAATGGAAACCTACACACACAAAACTGTCTTCCACTTGTGCCTTTTGTCACCCACATTTCACTCATAATGCCACATCAGATGCACAGCTGTGAGCTGAGCAACTCTGCCAGGGATCACAGAGTACAGCAGGAAAACGAGGGTGCTTGTTAATGTCTGGGCCCACAGGCTTGGCCTCGTCACAACTCTCCAAAGCCGACTTCAGATTGGCTGTCATCTCCATTTATTATCAAGGCTCTGCCTCTCTACTGTCGAAGCTACTGTAGCAATTGCGAAGTTGAAAGGCAGGTGTTGAGCACGTGGTACGGAGCCATCCGAGGACACGATGAAGTAGCACTGACTCATAAACACAAGAGAGAACACGGTGCGAAATTGTCCAAGTGTTGCGATGCCTCTCCAAATCAAATCATTAGGTTGTGCAGCGGTCAAGCTCATCACAATTCCAGCATGTGTGCGGGTTGATAGGCCAAATAATTTGAAGGAGAAGCAGCTGCCCAGATTATGGATTCATCACAAATCATCCAAACTCGCTCACACGTTTGAATATCGACTCAAGCGCTGGACAGATGCTGAATTATGGTGAACGGAATTGCTGAACGGAGTGAAGATGAAGAATGTGGACCACGGTATTCACCATCCAGACCGTGTAAATATGAAAGCATGTAGGTGGATTCGGAATCAGTGCGTGTGCATGTGCGTGCGTTTCGACATTTGGATGTGCGTGGGTGGGCGGGATGTCAGAGAAAGACAGAAAAAGAGAGAGAGAGAGAGAGAGCAGCACCACCACGCATGCATACTGTACAGCAGCACGAGTGTACTTGTGTGTGTTTTTTCGCACAATGGGGATTTCTCGGCGCTGATCTCAGCGAAATCTGTTGCGTCTCCAGCAGTGTTGGCAACATAAATATTCATGAGGTCTTCTTGTCTTTGGTAAAAGCCTTGTGTTGTTCCACAGAGGCCTGGTGCTGGGGCGCATGGGTGCTTTGTGTGCACTGCTGAGGTGAATCAATGTTTCATTGCAGGTTCACCTTTTGAGCCGGGGGCGGTCGTGTCAATCAAGACGCTTCTGCACACAAGCGTGTGTTCTCTTGGTTCTGTCTTGTGACACGGACAGAGGTGATTAAGTGATCTATATTTTACCCGTTACCTGATTTATTCCTCATATGTATGTATGCACCGGTATATGCAGTAATTATCTCTGCTTTGCATTTAAGAGAAGAACACACACATCATGTGAATGTGTTCAAAACCAGCCCTCGAGCTCTCTGTTTATGAATAAATAAATAGAATTTCCTGTCCAGCAGTGTCTCCATTTGCCTCCGCCCAGCCCACTCCTTCTAGCTGTTTTTTCTTCCATCACGCGGTCCTCTCAAACATACACACACACACACACACACCTTTATCACCCCTTTGGCTTAACAGGCCTACTTTCACCTCCGGCTGCAAAAGCACCGGTATTCCTGCATCTTCCATTCTTACGTAACCCTCAGAAGGAGGGCAAAGCAGAGGAGCAGGCTCGCTCTGTCTTTATGTGCTGGATTCATTGAGCCTCGGTGATGCCCAGGGATGCGTGTTAAGCCCCGCAGACTGCGCACTGGAACATACATAAAGACAGAGCGCACTCAGAGCTACCTGACCCATCCATCTGTCCATCAACATACATGTTTAAAGCGGAAATGAATAGGGTGAAGTGTCTGCGTCTTCTTTATAAGGAAACGCTCTGTTCCCTTTTTTCTGTCAGTGAACTAATGCAGCGGGGCTGTGGAAGGCTGGGATAAAGAAGGGCTTTTATTGTGAAATGGACGCATCCTTTAATGGGTTAGAAAGCGCGGGAGAGAAGGAGACCACATGAGCAGAGAAGATGCAGAGAAAAGAGAGAGCAGGCACTAATGGAATCCACCATCATCCAATCATTTTCAAGTCCAAATCATTCCAATAGGTTTTTTTATAGTGACAAATTTGCTCTGCTTCTGAGGCGATTATAACTGATGTAACTGTGACTTATTATGGCATAATAATAATATTCGTGAGTACTTCCAAAAGGGTTGAGAGCTGGATTTTCCAGCGGGGTTAAGAGTAAACCTGCCCTCATTAATGTTTCATCGGGTCAGAGCTAACAGCAGCATCGCTAGAAAATTCGAGCCGGTCTTCAACACCCCAATGAAAACCCGCTACCACATGATAAGAAGGTTCTGGGTTTCAAACCTCACCGTGGGCCTCTCTCTGTGGAGCTTGTTTGCACAGAGTTTGCATGTCCCCCCCCCCCCCCCACACACACACACACACGTGTTATCCCCTCCAGATGTTAGGTTTTCTACGGCAGTGTAGACGAGCAGGTGAGCTGAATTGGAAATGGTATTTGAAATAGGTGCGAATGTGAGTGTGAACGTGTTTTTCTGCAGCGCCGAGAGAACAATCATCGCTTGTTGGCAAGACATGAACCGATCCAACGGCTGAAATGGTATTGCAAAAAAACACCAAATGTTCGCTGGTTCCAGCCTCTCAAATGTGAGAAGCTCTTGGAGTTTTAGACTGTTGGTCGGACAAAAGAAGCAATTGAAAGACGTCTTTCTGGCTGCGCAAGAATGGTGACTTTTTATTACTGTCACAATATACAGACATAAAAAGGTAATAAAAGTCTAATAGTGCTACAACAAATGATTTTTCAAGTAGCTTGTTTAGTTGGACCAACAGTCCAAAACCCAAAGATATGTGCTGCCATAAACTAATAAAACCAGCTAATATTCACTTTGAAGCCAAAAATGACCCAACATTTAATCAGTTATCAAAACTGCTGCAGATTAATATCCAATTGATTCAGTTGATTAATTGTTGATTGAGTTTTGGTCCTCATAACATGAATATACAAGCATCCCTAATTCTTATATCATTGCAAATGGAATATAAACACATATAAACATTTTTCATCTAACAAAAGAAGCCGAAGTTCCTCACAGTTAAATGTTTAAAACACAAGCAGCTACACAAGAACTTTGCCTGAATACAAGTGTTTGATTTAAATCAGAATCTGATGAATAAATAAGTCAACAAGATTGAGAATCGTATGACAGGTTTTGAAATACTAGGAGCATATTTCCATCATTACCAAAAGGTATTGAGCTTCAATACCCTGGTCTGCTGCTGTCATTTACCTGAGTTTGCTGCTCACTATACTGTTGGGTCTCATTATCACAGTGACCTTGGTCCTCCTCTGTGCCTTGTGCTGGCCTGGGCTCTGTGCCCGCTGGCCTTTGTTTGCCCCCCTCACTTGTTGCCCCTCTCCTGTGGCTAAGCGTTAGTCTCTAAATTGTTGGCCTGTAGCTGCTCCAGACCTGAGCTGAGCTCTAACCACAGCCCGGTGAGTGCACCTGCCCTCACCAGGCTACAGCCTCTCTATTATTCATCAGCCATCTCAGGTGACCTATCATAAACACTCTGTTATCATTTAGGATCCAGTGTCTCATTAGCGGTCCATTCAGCTTCCTCAAATATTGCTTTTGTGACTTCAGCCACCCGTTGCCCTCACCCGACCGATTGATCCTTGGCCGTCTGTCATTCGCCAGCCGGCGCCACAGTGCTGTTGTGATTGGTCCTCATTGGAGAGGCTGACTACAGGTGCTACTGCGGAAACTGAAGACGCCTCGGCCAGCGGTGGTGAGTTTCAGCAGGCTTCTGTCGTCTCAGGTTTTCATCTCTTAAAGTCCCCCACAGGTCTCCTTGGTAACCATGGATGAGGTGCATTTCCTTCATTTAACCTCCCCACCCCACAATTGCACTGTAAGAACAGCAAGATGTACTTACAATGCAAGTCCTTATTAACCCAGAGGAATGTAGAATAAAAGGATATTTTTAGTTCAACAGCTGTGCTTCAGTGTATTTAGCCTTTGACCCTCCATTAGCACTGGGCAGGCTTCGCTGGGACGGACCTTTGTCCATTTAGATTGGGCTCTCAACACTATATACAGCAGCTCCATTACTACCAAGTTTGCCTTGAGCACTTTAATAAAACATGCTTTGATGCTTTTGTACAGCCTTCTATGTGTGTGTGTGTGTGTGTGTGTGTGTGTGTGAAGAAAAGAAGTCACTTTGTTCTTGATTCTCTTCGTAGTTTTCATTGGTTAAGAAAATGGAAAAAAAGACACTCAAAAATCTCTTCATTCACCAAAAACAAATGACAATCGTCCCAAGAAAATATCCATTCTGAAATAATCTGACCTTTTCCTGGTCTGTTCTTTAGTTCCTGAAAAGGCTTCATCAATATATGAAGTCCTGGGTCTTATTTTTGGCCATCACCAACACAGCAAACAGACAAGTCGCTGTGATTGTAGTGGATTATTTAGCAGCTAAAGAGCTTCCAAATGAATGCTAAAGATGCTCTGTCTTTTGTTGAAAAATGCTATTGTTGCTAACACGTTAGCCATCAACTTTATGAGTGGATGTCACTTACAGCTTGTTCCATTGCCCCCAAATGACCCAAAAAATTCATTAATGCTGCTTTAACCAAACTCATTTAGAAGAAAAAACAAAGGTAAACAGTAAAATGATTACCCAAAGTGTCCCATTGTAAACATCTCCCACAGTTTTCATTTCAACTTCTTGGCATATGCTTAGTTATCATGTGCAATGAAGGGATATCATCGCTATCGTTTTACCTATAAATAATGTAGATTAGTTAATCTGTATAAACTGTTAGCTTGTTTACAACATGTCTGATCATCTGACTTCCTCTGTTGAACTTGATGTGGCGCTGTCACTGTGTTGCTGATCGCAAAAACTATGTTACTCAATACAATGTTAACATGATGAAACAGAAATAATACCCAAAGCTGTAGAAATAAGCTTAAATTGAACGTAAAGGACATAAAGGGCTTTAATAACCTAGGCTCTCTGATGCTTTTTCCTCTCCCTTTCCAACAAACAATGATATAAAGATAATGATACACTACAGGCTACAGAGCAAGAGGAGGTCTCTACACACATATATCATATGCAAACACGCCCAACCTCATTTGATGTTTTCTCCCCACCATTTTGAAGTTGGGTGGCGCTGCTTTATTTGTCTCCATGTCAGCTAGGACTGGGCCTTTGTTAGATACTCTACTCTCTGCCACAGTGTTTTCAAAAAACAAGCCATAGAGGCTGCTAATTAAGGGCCAGGCTGCTGTTTGTATTTAACGAAAGAATCCTCCTCATTAGTTTGCCAGGCAGTAATTAGAGAGAAAACGGAGGGAGAGAGAGCGAGGAGAGGGATGGAGAAGTGACTGACTCTGCTCGGCACACGGCGCTGTATTGTACATCAGTTTAATGACGACTGTTGAACCAGCTGCTAAATTTGTTTGATGTTGTCTATGGTGCAGAGTTTACCTGAAGATTGAATGGATCAGTGTGGTGTTAGTGCTGTATTATCTGAGTATACACTGGCAGGAATGGAATACAGTATTCATTAGTAAGTTTCCATTAGTGAATAATCACCTGAAAATAAGAATCGTGTTTTTTTTTTAAATGAGCCCTTTATATCTACAGTGAGAGCGAGTCCTCTTCCGTGGAGTCCGCCATGTTGAACCGCCATTTTTCTACAGTAGCCCAGAACAGACAAACCAAACACTGATTTAAAATGGCCTTTTACTTTTTTTTAAGATATTTTTTTGCCCTTTTCAACCTTTATTGTATAGAGACAGCTGAAGAGTGACTGGAATGTGGGGAGAGAGAGATGGGGAACGACACGCAGCAAAGGGCCGCAGGTCGGATTCAAACCCTGGGCCGCTGCAGCAAGGACTGAGCCTTCGCAAATGGGGCGGATGCTCTACTAAGTGAGCTAACCGACACCCCTGGCCTTTTACTTTTTATCTGAATGTCGCAGCCAGAGCTTTTCCTACAAGCTTGAAAGAAGAGGGTTAGGCGTGAGAGAGTATTCATTTGGTTGCAATCTGCAACTTCACCGCTAGGTGCCACTAAATCCTACACACTGTACCTTTAAGTTATTCAGGAATAAATAAAAGCAATAAAGAATCTAAGAGATTGGCAGACCTGAACTGATTAAAGAGCTCTGATGGAGAATGCTTGGCTCCTTTTTTTCCATACATCTGAACCGACAGAAGCACTAAACCCAAGGACTTCAGCAAAGCATGATGTATTTTAGAATTTATCAAAGTGTATGCATGAAAAACGATGAAAAGACTAAGTAGAAAACCAAACAGCAAGATTGAGGATTTGAGATAGACTGGGTATGAACGATATAGAGCTGTATGGAGAATGTGCGGTTATGTAACTCGATAAGAATGCTTCTCTCATTTTTAGTTTTCAAGTTTTAAAAGGAGTGTTCATGGTGATAAAAAGTCTGATTAATCACTTTCTCTCCTTAACCAAAGGCACTTGTTAAATATGATGGGAACCACTTAGGGAAGCATTTTAATGCTGCCTTGTGTGATTGTTTTTAACCCCATTGACTTCCATTTACATTAACAGCGTCTGTTTCGGTGTGAGAACGAGCCAAGGTCTGACAGGCCTCACGGTGACTCACTTACATTTCTCGAAATTCTCAACCATCGCTTTAAATTCTCCACAAAGGCTCATCAAAGGAGGATGATGGCATAACTATTTATATCAAGGCAATTCTCTGTTCTGAATCAGCCCGTGCTCATCACTGCAGCAGGGGTACGCTTGTGTGGGGAGATGAGAAGATGGAAATCATCTTCTTTTGGCTGGGAAAACCATGCTCTCGCTGTTTCCAGTGGACAGGCGGCCTCAGCTGGCCAATGAGAGTGGACTGCCAGCCGCCCACCTGGTGACTAGGCCTCTGTGTGGGTGGACACGGCGGAGAGGACACTGCTGCTTTCCAGTCTTGTCTCTGTGGTTACATATACAGACACACATTTGCTTTTATATGCATAAGGCCTTGATACAGTTCTATCCCATTCAAAGCAAATAACTGAGTTTGCTGATCTCAGTAGTGAGTGAAATCTGATGGGTAATTTCTCAAGAACTCTCAAGTTGATTTTGACAAAATATTCAAAGATTTGTGCATTTTTCATTTGTATCTGTTTTTTAGAATCACATCCAGTATCTCCTTTTCACCATTTTTACTGTTTATGTATATAATTTGTGGGAAAATGGTGGAATGCTCCCTCCGGGTTGTAAGTGAATTACTACCCCAAGTGAAGTTCAAGTATCTCTGGGTCTTGTTCTCGAGCGATAGGAAAATGGAGTGTGAGATGGACCGGCAGGTTTGTGCAGTGTCGACGGTACTGCAGACGTTGTATAGGAATGTTGTGGGGAAGAATGGGCTGAGCTGGAAGTCAAAGTTCACGATTTTCCAATCTGCCCACAGTCTAATACTCACCTATGGTCATGAGCTTTGGGCAGTGACCAAAAGAATGAGATTGCAGATACAAGCGGCCGAAATAAACTTCCTCCGTTGGGTGGCCAGACTCAGCCTTAGAGACAGGGTAAGGAGCTGCTCCTTCGCGTTGAAAGGAGCCAGCTGAGGTGGTTCGGGCATCTGATTAGGATGCCTCTGGGGCGACTTCCTTTGGAGGTGTTCCGGGTACGTCCAACTGGCAGGAGACCCCCGGGGCAGATCCAGAACCCACTGGAGGGACTACATAGCTCATCTAGCCTGGGAGCGCCTTGGGGGGAGGAGCTAGAATGCATTGCTGGGGAGAGGGATGTCTGGAACACCCTGCTAAACCTGCTGCCCGATGCCGGATAAATGGAAGAAAATAGACGGATGGGGTATAATTTACCTTCAATGTATTTATAATGTTTATATTCAGAATTGTAGTGCAATTGTAGAATTAAAGATATTAGAAACATAGTTAAGTCTTTAATTTTCAAGTGGTATTAATGTTTGTCCTGCTGTTATGTTTTAACTGAAAAAGCCAATTGAAATAGTCACAATTTTATATTTAATCTGGGAAGAGGCCAAAGTTATTGTAATGATGTGCACTGCATAGTAATGACATTTTTAAGGTTAGGTTATTACTTTGCACAAACAAGCAGGTATTAACTCGAGGAGTGGAGGGGAGAGTTTGTTCATTAATTTAGTCTATAGATAAGTCTCGTAAATTGAGCCTTCATTTTCCAAGGAAATATCATGCCCAGTGGCAGACAGAATTGCAAAGTCTTATAGGAACCAATCTAAATGTGAATGGTTTTGTAGCCATTACCACTGTGCAATCAACATTCATTTCAGTTTTCAAGTTTAAGCAAAATAGTTGCCACACAAGCATTGCCACACTTCCAATTGCTTCTTCAGTGATGCTGCCACCATGCTCTTAAACGCAGCCACTGTAACTTTAACAAGCTAGTATTTCTGGTGTCAACTAGTGAGGGTAGCAACATTTAATCGACTAGTCAACTAATTGCACACGTCCCTCAAGATTGAATTATCCCAACTATTGGATGGATTACCAAGAATGTTGGTACCTTGGCAGACACTGATTACAACCAAATACTTGCAAAATAATTGAAATTCCCTTCCCTTCCCTTTCCCCTCCCGTCATCTTGTCTAGTGCCAGGTTGGCACCAATCAGCAGGGGCTTGGCAGTGAGCTGTTGTGCAGACGGGGCAGTACATGGCTCAGTGGTTCTGCAGCAGCAGCAGTAGTGTTTGAAATAAAGTTATTGTTGGGTATTGGTCAGGATTATGCAATGAGCCCGGTAGAGATTAACCATCTGCCTCAGCTGTGTTTTTCATGTAGAGCGTATTCGCAAATGTTAGCATGCTAACATGCTAAGCTAAGTTGTCAACATGGCAAATCTTCTTCTCCTTCTAATCTTTGGCATGTATTGTCATTGTGGGCATGTTAGCTCACAGAGCTGCTTAGCATGGCTGTAGACTTATAGCCTTGTCGGTAGATTCACAAAGTTGAGATTTATTATTTATTATACATCATTGTATTAGATCATATTGCATTACATGGTTGTATTTATAAAGTCTGAAGTGGTAACTTACTGTATAACTACATAAGACTGATGGTGCAAGTTAATACAAATGATTTTGAGGCCTATCGAGCCTCTTTCCCTTGTCATGATGCTTATTGTATTTTTCTGTTCTATTGAATAGATCAATATATGATATCAATACGATACGATACGATAATATGTTCTACTAATTGTTTAGAACTTTATATTTGGATTGAGTATTGATTACCGTACAGGGTCATTTGAGGTCTTGGCCATATCCTAACCTGCAAATAGTCACCTCCCATGTCTGCTTTAGCCTGAAGTTACATATAACACGTGTCCATGCAGGGTGATGCCATTGTGCAGAAAAGCCTGAGTGTGGTGTTGAGAACAAGGCTTTTTTACTTGCTGACAGTTGGCCTCTTGTCAATCAACACAGCTCTGGATTAGCCTGCGCTGACGGTTGGCTGACCGACCCATCCAGGGAACCAATGCTCTGCCCTTCCCTCACTGTCGCCTGTCAGCACCTTTCACATACAATATTATACAAATGCAGAACCTCTCCATTCCCGTCATAATTCCCCCCCGCTGTCTCTTCCAACTACCCCTTGACAGCAGGTTTTTTTTTTTTTTTACCCCCACAGCACAAAACGTGGCCCGCAGCTCGTCACACCAGGACAGAAAAAGTCTGAGTCGGCTAGTTGCCTCATCTTTCTTGGCACTCTGATACAATGCAACCAAGAAGTGACAGAAAGAGAGAGGGAGAGACGGACAGAGAGAGGTGGTTGAGGCTGAGGGGTTACACAAACACAACGAACAAATAAGTGATCTAAGCATAAAGCAGGCTGTCACAACACGTTGTCTGTCTAATTGAATTGTTCCTGGCAGCCCTGAGAGAGCGCAGACCATTTTAAGCTTAGCTTTATTGAATTATTAAATCAGAAAAGGAGGACGTTAACATTTAAGGGAACATTCTCCAGACTTGTTCGCTGAGGGAATAAGGAATGGTGTTGTGACTCCCCGACTGTACGCAGTCTAACGAGTTGAAACAAGATTACTTCTGAAAATTGCATTACTCCAAACTGCGTCAGCGTAGATTGCCATGTCTACATTACCTAAACCCCAGCCTGTTTGCAGTAATGACTTCTTTTGTGTCAAGGTACATTTGAGCCGTTTGTGTTTTGCTCAGACGGTGCACATATTGGTAATGAATAATTGAAGAGGTGGACACGTGTGCATAGATTGTTAAAAGAGTGTGAGCGCAAGCTGATGAATGTTTATGCGCGTGCTTACAGCGGGTAGAAATTTTTTATGCCGTGTCAAACAAATCTGTCGTCTGGGACTGCGGGACAAACTCTGCACATTCTCACTTTCATTTGCAGCTACTGTTGCACATTTCCATTGTGTACTAATATGTAATTTATACTGTACGTCCATCAAGGTCAAGGATGCGTTTTAAGCATCATCCCTCCTGCTCATGGGGGCTTGGAGTAGCAGCCTTCCCTTGGATGTCCTTGCCCCATCTCATCTGCAATGCCTCCCCCCCAGCACCACTGCATTATGTTGCATTTGCATCGTATTGCCTCTGCATTGCCTCTGCAAGACTGGCCCCCTTTTCACACTACCCTCCATCCACCCAACCTCCTCTCCCTTTTCTTCTCTTGCCCTTTTAAATCTCCACCCCCGTCATCCCTCTCTTTCTCCAGTGTCAGGTTGGTGCCAATCAGAAGGGGCTTGGCAGTGAGCTGTTGTGCAGACGGGGCAGTACATGGCTCAGTAGGTCTGCAGCAGCAGCAGCAGCAGCAGCAGTGGTGTTGGTGTTTGAAGTAAAGGTATAGTGTTGGGTATGGGTAACGAATATGCAATGAGCCCAGGAAAGATTATGTTGCGGTAAAAAAAAAAAAAAAAAAGACTGGGGGGGATACATCAATGGGAGGAAATCCCTAGCAGGAGGATCCCAGCTCAGCGCGTTCTCTCCTCCTTACATCCCTCTGCCTCATTTTTCCCCTCCCTCCCCCACTTTCTCCTCCACCCCCCTTCTGCATCTCCTTACTGTCTCTTTGGATTGCTCTCTCTGCATTGATCCTCCTCGCGATCCTTCTCTCCCTTTTTTTTTTCCAGGGCCGGGGGGGTTTTATGCCCATTGGAAGAGCTGCTGATGCAATCCACTGCCCTAAACACCCCCATACACACACACACACACACACACACACACACACACACACACACACACACACACACACACGCCTTTATTTGCTTTTTGCATGTGTATGCATTTAACTGCATTGTGTGTGGATCAGAAGGCCGGGGATATCCGAACCAGGGGATATATAAAGCTTTACTGGCCCTCTCACTGTCACTTTGTCAATGTCTCTCGTCCCCGTCTGAACAATATATAATTCAAAGGAGGGTTTGCATGACCGGATGTGAACCTCAATGCTGATCCTACAGTGGCTGTTATGTAGATAAGCCCCGTGGTGCAAGTGGGCCCTGCGTAGCAAACAGGTCCACGGATGTTGGTGCCTTCACCCAAAAGGCCTTGTGTGAGAGTACAGGGTCTCTCAGCCTCTGACCACAGCCAGTCGACTGTTCTCCTGAAGCTCAATAGGGAGCAGTTTGTTCTGCCAGGCTGTTATTAAAGGGCTGTTTGTATTGCCTGCTGTTTTTTTCATTAGCAGGAATCTTATATCATCGCCTCTGAATATTGCATGAGGTTCAGGGAGGCTTGGTTGTCGTGACACCGCCGTAATATTTCACAACAATCAAAGATGGATGAGCCTATTCTTCTAGGTAAATAGAGGGGGAGGCCTGGCACCGGTGAGGAAAAGCCCAAAGACGGTGACGGAGACACTGACGCATCATAAAGGAAGCTATAGGAAGAAGTAGAAGAAGACGGGGGGAAAGAGAGAGAAAAAAAAACTGGAAGACTAGAAGAGTGATTGGAGTCCATAAAAATGAAAATGCACTGTAAGACAAATGGAGCAGGCAGAGACGAGAGAGCAAGGTAAATGAGGGGGAAAGAGAGAGGGAGAGGACAAGAGAGGGAGACAGAGCGAGAAATCAAGACGGAGGGAATGACAGAGTGAGGAGGATAAAAAAAAAAAAAAAAAACGAGAGATGGGGCTATTAGAGGTTGAGAGAAAGAGTTAGTGAGAGACCCACGCTGCTCCCAGTAATTGAAAAGGCACCGGGACTGATTTAGAGGGGAGCTTAGCTGGGTTTGTTGGGATGGTGGTGGTGGGTTGGTGGATGGGTGGGTGTGGAGGTGGTGGTGGAGGGGGAAGGGGGGGAACACGCTGCATTGCAGAGTACGAGGGAGCAAGAACAGCCAAAACCCCCCCTGCGGTGCTTTGCTCCACCACCTCTGTAGTCGTCATTAACGCAACACGGTGAAAACGACCCTCCAAGGCCCGTAATAAGCAGTGAGGCTGCAAAAACATTATGGCTAAATCCATACGAGCTAATTACTGTAGGTGTCTTTTGTTTTTTTGGCATGAATAATACAGGAAAATAAAGAACAGGAAAGGACAGCTTTAAAGGAAAAAGATCAAATACAGTAATGAAGTGGGAGGAAAGTACTCGCGTTGCCCAAGGTGAGGCCCATACAGCACGAAATACAGATACAGAATAACCTTAGTGTGTGTGTGTGTGTGTGTGTGTGTGTGTGTACATGCACAACACAAATGCGAAAGAGTAAAGATCAAGCCATTAGAAAAAGTTGTTTTTTATTACAGTGCTGCTGACACTCTACCTTTACCTTTAGCAAGAATTGCCCCATTCCTTTAAAATGTTGCCACCTTTACAGCAACCAGGAAGAAAAATATGCTTGTTTAGCTCAATATAGCAACATCCAAAACACATTAAGCTGGTGCTAATGGACTGTGTGTGTGTGTGTGTGTGTGTGTGTGTGTGTGTATGTGTGTGTTTGTGTGTATATGTGTGTGTGTGTGGGGTAGAAAGTGCCAGAAGCTTCCCCATACTGATGTTGTGCCCAGTTCGGCTCACCTTATCCACTTCCTTAACTTGCTAATACAGCTGGACACTACACCAACAAACAGGGTTCCATGTCACTGCACACATGCTCTGTCTACACCCACACACACACACACACACACACACACACACACACACACACATATATACACACGCTCACATACACATAGACATACACACTCTTGCTCTATGCCACGGGGCCTGTCTCAGAAGTGTGCCTGTTCTTTCCAGGGGCGCTGATATGCGATACCTCAGCCCAGTCAATCCTTCTCGCATTACTGCCTCTGCAGTGTGCTGCTTCATTTACACATGAAATATTGATGTTCTTAATTTAACCCCCAGGGTGCTCAAGTGTCCCTTCCTCCCCTGAGAGGATGGGAGGCCTTTTCTAGGGAACCTGCAGCCTCAGCGATGAAAAAAAAAAACACCCTTCCTGTCTTGGGATTGGTTGACAGGGTGTGTTTAGTTTAGCCTCATTGGTTGGCGATAGCACAAACCTACCAGTGGAGTCATATCCTAGTGGGGTTGGCCTCTGTTTGGTGGCCCACCTGTTCTCCGTGTGTGCGCTTGTGTTTGCAAGGTTGATATGTGCTTAAACTGTACTGAAAAGTAGCTCCTGTTGGCTTGGACAGCACCCATGTTAGGGATCCTTCGTGCCTAAATACAAGCTAGTTCCAGGTTATGGAACTCAATATTAAGTAAACAGGTAAGACATTCAACAAAATATAGAATGAACTATAAAAATGAGCGTACAAACTGTGAAATGATTCAATATATTATGAAACTGACATCTTCATCATTCTTATGTTGTCATATGTTTATAAAAATATAATCCCGTAATATCACTTTTCATGACAGGTGTCACCTGTCCCTGTCCCCTAAACCTTTCAGTCAATCACACGCCCCGTGCCTCTCTCAGCAGGGCGCAACAACTGGATCCACATTTTGTCCAGCCAGCTAGTCCTTGTTAGCGAGAGCAACAAGTGATTCTGAATGAAGCAACTAGCTCAAAGTAAACACAGTCCAAACACAGCAAACTCTGCCTTTATTTACCTTCACGGGGCTGCACATGCTACCAAACGAGCGAGCTAACTAGCTCGGTGGAGTTGTGAGTTTATACATGGGATTAAATTGAAGAGCCAGTGTTAGCGGCTGGAGCTAACTGACGAATTCAAGTATTTAATGACAAAATGGCTAAAAACTAAAGTAAGAATGGAGTAGCTCTTCATAATAATCAAGTTAGTTTGAAGAGTTTAGTGAATTAATCACAATTTATTGCTTCATTATGATCATTAATTCCATGTCTTGTTTATTTTTTAAATGTTGAACACGCTGGAGCTCCAGAAAAGAGCTCTGCTATTTTCCATCCAGTGTAAATGTCAAGGTTTGAGCCACCTGACTTGTTGAGGTGGCCTAGAACAGCAGAGCTTCAGTCCCCAACCGTCAATCAACTTAACGGCAGTTCCTATTGGCTCAGCTGGTGCTGCAGGGAGGGGCGACGAAGGCTGAGTGCATTAGTTTGCCTGGTTTTCTTCAAAATAAAACGCCTCGCTGTAATTAGAGGTGATAGACATACTTCCCAGTTACTGGCAGATCCTGTTTCGTGTTACCCACTGAACACGAGTTTATCTGATTAATGCCGGCAAGGTTCATTCCTCAGTAGCTAAATGGCGTCTAATTTGAACCAGATCTACAGAGATAATGAGTGTACGAGGAATGTTGAGAATGTTCTGTGTTTTTTCCCCTAAAAGCAGAACCCCGCCCGATCGCTGTGTAAATAGAATAAGGTGTGTGTGTATGCCTATGTATAGAGGTATGATTAAGGGACGGCTCGCTTCATGCTATAGGTGGGTGGAGGGCTGTCTCAGCCTATCTTTGCTCCTTTCTAAACATGGTCAAATTACAATCCAAATATAGTAAAACAATGCAGCTCTTACATGACTTTTTAGACATTTAGGTAGTATCACATCAGGAGGCACGGCAGAGACCTTCCTGCCTGCCTGCCCTGCGCCTTGTGTGTGCTGTTTAAAAAGTGCACACAGCAGTGGTGTTGTGGCCTGGTTTGCCTTACTAGGACAAGCCAACATGGAGTCATCAGCAGAAGCAGGAGGGTTTATTCTCCCACTTTAACTCCCACTTGCCTTTTCAAAAAAAAAAAAAAAAAAAAAAACCCAACATCCCAGTTACAGCATGTTCCTGTTGCCTAGCAACCGGCCGGGTCTTGAGAGAGGAGAGAGGCGTCATAGATGTGTATGTATATCCATGGCTGAGCGCGAGAGCAAACACTCTGCACAGCCTCTCCCTCCTCCCCTGTGAGCAGCTCACTCTCTCCACAACCTCACTGCCATGTAATGGAGCACAGTATTACACAGTGTGAGTCCTGCCTCTGCTGAACATCACCCAATGACACTGCACATGCAGAGAACAATGCTTCCAGTCGGTCAGTACTGACACATTTGTCTAGTTGGTAAACACAGACAGTCTTTATAGGAGCATAAAAATGACATAAGACATGATAAAGTTCATGGTCTTTTATTTGAAAAAAAAAATAAAGACTAGCATGTACAACTTGGAATGAATGTAAACTGAACTCAGACGAACATTTGTGAAGACTGGTGCGCTGACAGTCCTAACAGCATGCGCTGCGAACACAGCTCACCCCCCACTATGCTCTTGTCTGAGTCGAGAAACAGAAGAAGAAAAAGAAAAGTGAAGGCCAGTGATTCTCTCTTGCAAGAAAAGAGGACAGACACTCCATCTCAGCGAAAAAAAAAGAAAAGAAAGAGAAAAAGAAAAATAGAAAGCTCACCGTAAGACTCTTTATGTCCCCCCTCCTTTAGAAAGGGCAGGACGCACAACTACTAAGATGGCTGTCCAAATAACATAACAAAAACAAAAGAACATGCCAAACATTTGAAAATGTATTTTTTGTACATTGTTTTTTTTCTCTTTTTATCTAGCATACAATTAAGTCCCATTCCACTTTAACGCTTGAGTTAGAACCTGGTATATTCTCTCATCTTAACAGTACAGGGTTCCTCTCCAAATACAAAAAAACTGTACCAAACCAACAAGAGGACAGCTTAT
Organism: Sciaenops ocellatus; assembly: GCA_033000465.1. Lineage (NCBI taxonomy): Eukaryota > Metazoa > Chordata > Actinopteri > Sciaenidae > Sciaenops > Sciaenops ocellatus. The sequence continues at coordinate 7,174,145 of CP136886.1, forward strand.
AGTGGAATCAGCACGCTCTGGTAGCCCGGAGGAGGGATGGTGGAGGAGGGCGAGAGGGGAAGGGGGGGTTAGTGCTCCGGTCTCAAGCTGCATGCATGAAGAACAGAAAACAGAGAGAAAGAAGAGATGGCCAGCCCAGACATTTACCACTAGCAAATGGAACTGGAAGGAGTTCGCCAAATGCTTTTGCTTTAGTCTGAAGGTAGTAGTTACAGGGTTTGTTGTTATTATTTTTACTTGTTAAGTACTGATGCTAAACTGATCTCCGGGGGGAGGGGACAGGATCACTAACCATTATTTTCATGCAGATATTTTTTGTATATTTTTATATTTTACCGTGTGGACATAAGGATATTTTATTTCAACATTCAATTATTTTCTATACAGAAACAGTATGAATAAATGAACATTTTTTCCAAGAGGTAAGTAAAACATTTTGATTTTTTTTTTCTTTTTTTTTTCTTCTAAGAGGGGACAGGACGGGGCGGGCAAGCTTCACTTTGCAGTCATCATCTGTACAAACTCTGCAGAGAGAGAGAGAGAGAGAGAGAGAGAGAAAGGGAGAGGACAAAAGACAATAAGGACATCACGTTTAAGGCTCTGGCACAGCCTGTTGCCAGTAAGAGCAGTCACCTGCTAAATTGTTAAATGCTTTATTAATTTTTTAATCAAGTTGAGCAGGTTCAGAACACACATCCTAATTAGTGTCGCCTTTCCAAACGGCTTCTGTGTTCATCTCATTAAACCCATTTGATTAAAAAGCTCTTGCGTTGTGCTTACAGTTGTGGATGGCGATAATGCGCAAATAAATAAATATAGAAGGGAAAGCTTTCATTGTCTGTGGAGGGCATATTCTGTCCCTGGTACAATGGGAGTGTAGAAGTAGGGCACTTTTCAGCCAAGACTTATGGACTGTTCATAATATATCAACAGCCTTCTAGAAAATGAGCGCAGTCTCTCGTGTAATGTGCCAAGGGACCAATCGTAGGGGGGAGGGAGAAAGAGGGAGAGAGGCAGCCAGAAAGAAAGAGTGAAAAGGCTCCTGGCACACTGATGATGATTCAGAGGGATGGCTTTCTCCCATCTCTGTTTCAGCAAGCTCCATCTATAGCCCCTATCTAATAACTAATATTATGTGTGGCTGGCTTGTCTTGCAGTCGCCCTCAGAGAAATACACAGCTCGGAAAATCAAGTGCTCTGGTCCCCCTGTTTAATAAAAGCTTACAGCATGGCCTAGAAACTAAAGCTATTTGTGCACCGTTACATTTTAGTATGCGCCTTCCTTATTTTACCTTCGTAGTTGACCTGTCCGTCTCCGTCAATGTCTGCTTCTCTGATCATCTCGTCCACCTCCTCGTCCGTTAGCTTCTCTCCCAGGTTCGTCATGACGTGACGGAGCTCTGCGGCGCTGATGTAGCCATTTCCGTCCTGGAAACAGGCGGCATGGTATCAAATGTGTGAAACATCCCACAGGCAGTTTAGAATAATCCCACAGGCTAACTGGTTGGGGGGGGGGCAAGTTTCCACCAGGACCATTAATGAACAAGATGTGGAGGCAGGTGTTAAGCAAGCAGGAAGCTGGAAACTGATGACTTTTTAATTTATTAGGTAACTTTACTCACGACTAGACTGTCCTGGCAAGGCTCACATTTTACTTATCTCACCTGTGAGTCATCATGCTTATTAAAAAAAATCCCAGATGACCTGACCTCAAACGGAGGTTTAGCTTGCCAAGCATGGAAAGTTTCTCTCTCATTCCGTTCTTAAAACCTTGACCTTATTTACCTTGTCAAATACCCGGAAAGCCTCGCGGATCTCCTCCTCGCTGTCTGTGTCCTTCATTTTTCTGGCCATCATAGTCAGGAACTCCGGGAAGTCAATGGTTCCATTACCTGGAATGGGTGATCAATGGGGCATATTTAATCAGCATAAACTGCAATTACTTAAAAGCAAACTCAGATAAGCAAACACAATGTAACTCAGCATTTAGCTGATGAAAAGCACCCGGCTGAAAATATTCATTTAGTCCTCCAGTCCTCGTTTTTTTCTCGCGTTCAGGGCAGCGATGGTGCAACTTTCAGACACAAGTCATTTCAGAGAGGGGAACACCCCTCGTATCATTTTAGTATACACCTTCCTTCCTGTGATAAACACAGCTACAGCAGGCTGGGAGGAGGAGGGAGGAGTGTGACTGTGTGTGTGTGTGTGTGTGTGTTTTCCTTCCTTCCTCAGGGAAGCCCTCAGAAGATATTGCGTATGTAGTACACAGCACAGCAGGATTGCAGAGGGTGGGGGGGGACCCGTGGCCAGTCATCCATAATGTAGACATATAGTATACTGTGCAGCTTGGCCTTCAAGAAGCCTGGATAAATCAAAGGCTCTGTCCCTGTCAGAAACCCTGGCTGGAGAAGAAGAGGAGGGGGGAGTGGGGGAGCGTCAAGTCCAGCTGCTCCATGCCCCCTTTCCACTTTCATCCATTTTTTAAACCCTCTGTCGCTTCAGTGCTGTTTGTGTGTTCTCGTGTTGTTCAAAGCAGTTCTGATGGAGGAATCAGTGGTTTGGTTTCTGGCGGTGCTGATGGCAGCTGCTGCGCGGGTGGCGCATGTATGCGTGCAACAGGATCAATATCCATGTTACTGTTGTCAAGACAGGATTACCAGGGGATCAGACCCTCTTGACAGGGGGAAGGATCTATGAGGAGCTCAGCGGCTCACCGAATGCAACCACAGGAGGGAGGATGGGAGGACCGGTAACTGTGGTGTGGAAGACTTAGTTTCATGTAGACCTGGAGATGTTCAGAGTGACAGTAACGGTGTGTTATAATTAAAATCTGACAACAAAAAAAAAAAAGTTGAGGACTGAAATGAAGGTCAGAGACACCGAGGGCAAAGTACCAGAAGGATTAGTCCTGGGGTGGGAAGGATGGGGCGGGCGGGGATTGTACGCACATTAACCAATGACAGAGCACGCCTCAGAGAGCGAGATAGAGAGAGAATAAGCGAGAATGGATGTGTGTGTGTGTGTGTGTGTGTGTGTGTGGAAGGAAAAGGGATGCAGTAATGTGATGGGGCAGATGGTGATCTCATGGCCCGGGGTAACAATCTAAGGACCTGTTATCTAACGCACAGAGACAGCCAGCAGCATCGAGGGAACACATGCTGCCGCTGGGGGTGGGGAGGGTTGTCCCAGTCTTGGAGAAGAGAAGGACTGCAACTGGAAAACCATCATCTGATGTGGGGTGGGGGATGATGACTAAAGAGGCAAGGCAGCCCTCGAGTTATATCTGCTCAACTGCACCTCAAGTGCAGCTGCTTCAGTGGAAGGAAGCATGGAGGGATGAAGACAGGGAGGAAGAGCGAGAGTGAAAATGGTGGGAGGGAAAGAGAGAGAAACTATAGAGGGAGGGAGTGAGTGAGTGGGAGGTAGAGAGGGAGATGGAGATGAGGGAGATGTGAAGAGGAGAGAATATAAGGAGTGAACCGAGTGGGAGATGGTGCGATTACACATAAGAGGTGCTGACGCAAACTATAGAAGGCTGAGGCATCTCCGCGCGCTTCTCTGTGTGTGGTCATCATTTTTTCCTGCATCATAAAGCCAACTTCCATCCCCGAGATGAGGAAGAGGGGCAGGGTTGTGTAATGATGATGGGTGATGTGCTCGGAGTAATGCTAATATTTTTATCATGCATTTATTTAATACATAATGAAATGGTTTTATCCGGATGTGGTTTCCCTTTACATATTTGTCTGTCATGTGGCAGGAATACTGAAGCGCCTGATTCGTTTCATGCGGCGTGGTTAGCATTCCTGATCAGCGTGGCTGTAAGATAAACATCAGCATTTCCATTTGACACTGTAATCCACGCTGTTCCTAAATTGCGGCTTGGCTTTTACGATCAAATACCCAGAAGACTATTTCTTTCCAACAGCTCTCTGTCAAGTTAAAGTCTTCCATCCTCTCTTCCATTCATTGTAATTCTTTGCCACAGCCTCCTTGTTTGGTAAATAAAGCTGATTTTCAATGGGCCAGCTGACATCCCATGGCTGCCGATGTGGGTACTGGATGTGCAAAGCGCAGAGAGGCCTTATGTAACCACTTTTATTTTCCATTACTAGCTTCATTGCTGTCTGACCTAGATTGCATCAGCCAAGGGAGGCAGAGGCAGAACAAGGGGATGTTGGTGGTGTGTGTGTGTGTGTGTGTGTGCGCGCATGCTTGCTCTTGGGTGTAACTGTAGGGGGAGGGGGAGGGCGCTGAGGATGGTGGGAGGACATTTCAATAAAGGGACAGCCAAGCTGCGGTGCAATTGATTTCTCCTGATCAATGCGGTCCCATTTACAAAATCCTATAAGCTGACAGAGCACCACTGGAGTAAAGGCCCCACTGACAGCTAACATCCTCGACACTGCTGCCCAAGGACAGCCAGCTTGGGATCTACTTGCCAACTTCTTGGACTCCTCTCACTTTTTCTGTCTCTATCACTCTGTTACGATAACTGCAGCGGAGGATAAAGACTCTGAACCTTTGTCTGAATTACGGCACTCGGCACGTTGCGCTGACACTGACTCATGTCTTTTGACACGTAGTCTGCTCCGCTCACCAGCACCTTCTGCGCATCCATATCCCCGACATTGTCAGCTATGATGGAGCCGAACACACAATGACTAAACTGCTGACACAGAGGGACACGTCATCTGAAAATAAATCTGGCTGGACAGTTGGCCTGGACAGTTGGTTGACAGTTGGTAGAAAAGGGAAGGGAGGTGGGCAACGACACGAGTGATGTGTTCCGAGATGGGGCAGTAATGGATGCTCTATTTAATCCTTTCTGCATTTATGACAGAGGTCTTATCACTGATGTCATGCAACAAAATGCTTATGTGTGGCTTTATTCCTCATAAATGACTGCAATGCAACTGTACCACCTTGTACTGAACTTAAAATGGAACAAAAGGTTATGTTTTGCAGTTCAGGGTGACAGCAGCAAATCGTTTCATTGATGTGAAAAATGGGGTGAACAAGAACAGATGATATAAACTGCTGATGGGAAAGAGAATGGCATCACCTTATTAACCTAAATATTAAAAACCCTCCCTCGTGCTTACAGTAGTTCTTTGTAAAATGGGAGTAAAATTAACGACTTAACTGATGATTATCCACCTTTTAAATTCATCCCAGTAAATTAAGCCAGAAGTAGGTACATGTGGGACATGCCTGGATAGAATGATGATTCACGAAATAGATGCAAATCCCTGCTGTCTTTGTTATACGACACATTTCTAGCACCCAGTGATGGTTTAGTCCACTCTTATGTTTAGACTGTAGCAGAAATTATAGCATGAGTATATGAGGTCATTACTTTCGATTCCAAACTTCAAACCAATGAAGCTCTAGTTCCTTATTTAGCACCTGTTATGATGTTAACAGAGAACTTATTACTCATATATAAATAACTAACTTACTGATGACGAACTCACAACTGTTAATGTTACGGGTGAATCGACTGTGTATACTGACCGTCAGCGTCCACCTCATTGATCATGTCCTGCAGTTCGGCCTCTGTTGGGTTCTGGCCCAGCGACCTCATGACGGTGCCGAGCTCTTTGGTGGTGATGGTGCCATCGCCATCCTTGTCGAATAAGGAGAAAGCCTCCTTGAACTCTGTGGAGGTGAAATAGAGAGGTTACACTGCTGTTACAGAAATGGGTTGTGTTAGGACGCTGCAGTCAGGTGAATCGATCACTTGTGACTACAGGGCCTGTGTTAACTCAGTTCACGCTTGTCTGTTGTAAATGTGTGGAGCTCTAAAAACCACACGTCTGATCTTATCATGCTGTGAAAAAAAAAAGAAAGAAATGAGCGCGATGCAGAACACTGGAAGCTGAAAAACAAGCAGACAGACTGTAAGAAGTTCATTGTTTGCACCAGTTTGATCTTTGTACGAGCAGGCTTCTAAACTACAGGCCATAAAACCTCCTCATCTAGGGAAGTGAAGGCAATAGAGAACGTTAGCCTTGGAGCCTTAGCACAAGCTAATTAGCCACGGAGGGAGTCTGAGAAAAAAAAAACTGTGAAGCCTCCAGTTTTAGAGGCCACATCATTTATTTATCGAGAATATCAAGGTGCCTCAGTGATGGAAGCAACTCATAAACTCGCCTGGAAAACTGTCTTTTTACTGTGGCTCCATGAATCATAGTCCTGACTCATGACATGTGGTAAATGTGCCTTCCTCTTATTTCCCCATTCATTTTGAGAAGCTAATGATCTACCAAGGGAGGGCGGGTGCCAAATCCTTCAATGTTCTGTTTCATTTCATGTTCTCTGTGAGTGACGTGGAAGCAACCAGAACAGCTAATGAGAGATATAGTGTTCCCTGTGTGACGGGGGTACTTTATTGAATAAAACAGCTTGGAATTGATCCAACAGGACATGTCAGCACATGTGAAGGAAGGATTTGACTATGAGGGGAAGAAGAGAAAAAGTGTTCCTACCTGCAATCTGCTCCTCTGTTAGTTGGTCAGCCTGTGGTTGGAAAAAAGAAATAAGGAGGGAGAGGGTTACAAACAATGAAGTTACTCAACAAGGCGTTTATTCCAAGTCCGCGAAACTGTTTCGTCACTACATTCCTCATCGTCCCCACACGCCAACCACCACACAGCTCAACACTGGCTACACTGTTCAGGGGTCTGTCAGCTAGAATCTGCTCGCAGGACTGCCAATATTTATTAAAGACAATACCCCAAATGAACTGCTACCAGCCAGTGCACTGGCAGTCTTCAAAATGTCTTCTCTAAATGTTATTTCCTTCTCTAAGCAGAATTATAGCGTATTAAATTGATTTTGTCCGTGTAATAGTTTAATACCAATTGGAGTCCATCTTGACTCCAGTCTGACTTTGACTGCCATAAAATTAATACCAGATATCAGGCTTGGCTCAGACTGATAGTAGAGGCTTATCAAGATGTTTTTTAAAGGTTGTGTTTGTTTGACAGACTGCTACTCCACAGAAAGCTCCACAAAGACGCCACGCAAAATTAAATTTCCAGCGGATGAGTGGCTCCTTGAGTCTGACTCACACCATGTTTAAATTAGTAGGCTGCACCATGGCGGTCCGAACGAGAGGGAGCACTGGGCAACAAGATAGTGTAATAAAATGGATGAAGTGCTGTCTCCAGACGGGGGAGAGAAAAAAAAAAATGTTTAGGCGGGGTTGTTTCAGGACATATCAGCATGAGAGTGTTTTCCATGGTCATACCAACAGGAAAAAAGGCTTGCTGCGTTGGCATGGTTTTGGTTCCCCTCCCAGCCTGTTCCCTCTCTCTGCTAGCTGGGGCTCTCTAATGGCTGATAGTGACTCACACATGCTTTAAATGGTGAGCGAGCATCCACTGCCAGGCTTTTTACATAGATGGATCAAGCTTCTTTGTGATGGAACCACACAAACACCCTCAGTAGTAAAGTGTGAATACAGAGCTTGTGGTGCACATAACACCCACTGGCACCCTCCTATCTCTGCTTTATAAAAAGATTTTTTTTATTATTATCATTATTGTTAACAGGCCACACTGACATCATTGTGCTTGGCTGCAACAAAGGAACACACACAGACAAACATGAGCAGTCGCAGATGTGCACAAGTACTCACACTCTAACATACATGCATGTGTACTCTTGCAAACGCACACACACACACACACACACCCCTCTTAATGGCATTCTTCCTCAACACCAATACTTTCCATCCCCGTGTTTCCTGTGAATTAATCAGTTGTGCCTCAAAGCGCATTCCTGCAGCCCATCGGTGTGTTTATGTGTTTGTCTAAGCAATCTTTGGATACAGCTAAGGATGTCTGAGCCTCGTCATGCCCATGTTTGGAGGCGAGGGGTATGTTATTTTGCTTATCGAGTCGGTGAATCGAATGTGTTGCATAATAATGGCTGGATTCAGAGAGACTGGGTAAGATTTGGCATGACACGCTGCGAGCTGACCTTTTCACTCTTCAGAAACAAAAGGCCTCTCTCCTTGGTGGCTCGAGTAGCGGCAGCCGCTGGATGGATTGATCCAGCCAGTGAGAGAGGTTGGTGGATATAACTCGAGCGGCGCTCATACGATTAGCTTCCATGATTCAATAACCTGCCCTGCACACAACAACAGCGCTTGCTTTTCTCCTCCCTCCCTCCCTCCCTCCCTGCGACCTCTTCCTGTCTCCGTTCCCATCTGTGAGGATGGAAAATGTCAAGAGACAAAACAGCTCTGCAGATGCTAACATGCCACCCAACTCGACCAATATTCTGTCTCATCTCTGTGTTTTTTTTAACTCGCGTTAACTTCTCACTCTTCTCTCGAGTCTCCTTTCTTATCTTCTCTTAGTCACCCTCTTTGTCACACTGTGTCGTTCCTGCTGTCTCTTTCTGTCCCCCGCTGTCCCACTAAGTAGACTGGGTGTGGGGTTTGGTGACTCAGTGCTATGGATCCTCTCTTGGCTTAGGCCCAAGCTGTTGAGGCCTCATGGTGCTGCTGCACCAGTAGGCTCACTACCGGCCCATCCCTTCATTTTCTCCTTTGTTCTCCTCCTTTCCCTGGCACTTGAACTTCAGCCAGTACCTCCTCCTCCTCCTCCAGACCTTGACCCTCTGCGTGTCCCTTTTCCTCTCTCTATATGTGACACACTGTTCAGAGGAAACTCCCTGTGATTCACCATCCACAGTGTCTTATGGACAGGGCTGCTCACTGCCAGGCTTCCAGTCTTAATAACAGCTTGTAGAGGAATAGGAGTGTGTGAGTGTTTGGGAAAGGTGGTGGTGGGGGGGTTCTTCTGGCAGTGGCAGTGGCAGTGGCGCTGGCATGAGTGGGTCAACCACTCCTGCTGTTGCCCGGGCAGCCAGCCCCAGCAATGCGCTCCAAACAGGACTGTGGGAGACAGGAGGCTGTTCACCGGGCCAGCGAGGAATATCTTTCGCTCTTACTTGATGTCATATCACCCTTGTACAAACATACTGCATCGCTGCCTGTTCACACCAGGTTTAATTTGATAGGGGCAAAATTAAAATGGTGTCAAAGAACGCAGACAGTTATCTTCTCTTTTTTTTTTTTTTATAAGCGCTGCACGCACTTTAGGAATCGCTGATCTGTCGCTGAGAGGTGCCCAAACAATCCTGAAGTAGCTTCTATATATTAATCAAGCGATAGGTGCACAAGCAGCTGTCACTCTGTCAGATGGGTGTGACACACACACACACACACACACACACACACACACACACACACTTCCATTCACCCTAACACAAGCACAAACACAAAGAGTCAGTGTGACACACACTCCCTTTCTATAGGGCCACTGAGCTCCACAGAGCGCCTGAACGCCTCTTCTCTTTGAGTTCGGACAAAAGACACTGAGGCCTCTGGGCCGGGCTGTGTCTAGAGGGGAGGAGGTGGAGGGAGAGAGAGAGAGAGAGAGAGAGAGGGTGGGTGTAAACAACACCAAGCATGCCTTCACCCTGTGGAGCGGACAGGGCCGGTCCACCATATGGCCAGGTGGTGGTAGGTGGCTGGGCACTCCTCCGCCCCACAGAGAGCACTTTATCGCTCCTAGACACGGGGAACATGGGACATGGCTAGGTGTTGCCGCCAAGCATATAAATTATGCATCGCAGCGGATCGGATGTCCTTCAAGTTACTAAACATGCATCAGCAAACAAGAGCGTAACAGGAACAGGATAGGGCCTTAGCATGGTTCGACTACTTATTCGATACTTCCACCTCAATGGGGGAGCCTGTTTCCACTTCAATGGGCGTATTGATGCAGACAAGGGGCTTACGCCTGTGGATTTAACTTTTCAGAGACGCTGATACGCAGGCTAACTCCATAACAATTCAAGTTTACACTCCAATTACTGCGCCGCGATGCAACGTGAAACTGCATTGCAGCTCGATACCATATATGGGATATTTGATCGCGGCAGAGGGGGGGGGGGAAAGAGGTCTACAGCTTCTTGACTCCCTCTGGCCATTAATGATCTATCAAGCTTGATAATCAATGGATTAGCTTGAAGGCCTCTTTTCCACATGCAGATCATTTCCACTTGGTAACCTCTCCTTCCTCGTGTGACGTAGCCCACGGGGGATGGGGGGGTTCTGTTTCATTAGCTGGTTGCAGATGTCTGCGTGTCTCCAACATCTGGCGAGATTGGTTAGAATGGTGTGGTAACGTGGTTGTGGGTATATTTTGCAAGTCACTGAGGCCTGTTGGTGGTGTTCTCAGAAATGAGTTGCTACATGAAAATGCATATAGAGCAACACAGTCCTGTAATATTCATATTTCACAACATTCGTCATGGACTGAACTTCACAGCTGTTGATGTTTTGTGGTGACCAGTGGCAGGCAGAGCTTCTCGGACAACTCACATGGGCACCACATTTGCATAACATCGAAAATTTGCAAAGAGGCAACCAAATCAGCCGACATAACACAAATAGATAACACAGCCTAAGATAAACCTTCAGGGCCTGCAGTAAAGGCGGAACTGCGTCTCATGACGTTTTTTTTTTTTTTCGTTTTTTTTTTATTTATTTATTTTTTTATAGCCTAGGTAGCTATAACCTTGTAATTACAGAACATGGTCTGTTTCCGTTGCGGAACACTGACGAGATACAGTAGTTGCCATTCCCCCCTCCATCACGGCTCGGCTCGGCTCGGCTCCTCGAGCAAGCAAGATGGTGCAACATAGAAAAAGGGAAGCCGCACGGTGCCAGCTCGTTTTCCTCCCGACGAGAGGAGCGTCGGTTCGCGGGCTCACGCCGTGTTCAAACCGCGCTAATAACAGTCACGTTAAAAACACGAATTCCCACCTCATATATCCAGAAACTGTATTAAAACAGGTTTAACATGTCTTTAAACATCTTGGCTCCGTTATGAAAATGTCTCTCCTGTCAGTCTACTAACGGTAAGCAGGCTTCCCAACACGCCTGCGCTCCTAAGGCGGATTGTAAAATCTGCCCTAATGCATTTATGGCTGCAGAATTATGCTGTAATGACTCAGAATAGCTTGCTAGTTATTACGATACCACTAAATCTAGTCCAGAAATTAATTCGAGCTGCACGGTGCAGCTGTGAACCAGCTACTTGACCCGATATAGCCGAATAGCCAATAACGCCGTATGAATTGCGCAGTTATGGGGAAAGACGGTCCCATTTTTGAAGGTGTACATCATTTCAGACATAGAAAAACACACATATGAGCAAATGCAGAGCATAATTAAGCTTCACATTATCCCGTGCTATAGATAAAACATATCAAATAAGGCTTTACGGGCGTTTTCCGTCTCCTCTACGCATATAACAGCCCGTAAGAGGAATCAATGAGTGAACAGCAAACAGCATACAGCAACGGAAAAGCGTTAAGCTACACCCAGTTTACACTTGTAGTAAGCAGGCTGCCTTACAATTTAAAACCCATTTCCCCCACTACACAGAATGAATGACATTACGTACCATGTCGGACGGGTTGTGTGCTTGTTGGTCTGTGGAGGCAGACTAGGAGTGTGGTCGTTCCTTAGATGGAGTTCCACTGGCGGGTTAGGAGTGTGTATATTGGCCGTGGCCAGAATGGGGATTGCCTTGTGTATCCCTCCGCCACACTGGCACTGATCACTCACTTCCTTATTTCAATTCAGGGCTGCTGCAGCAGCACGGGCCTCCTCCAGCAGAAGACATGCCAATCACCGGGGCTAAAACGCCTGCAGTGCATGGAGGGCATCCTTTTACTTACATTAAAGTGGAGTTCATTATTGCATCTTTGTAAGATGCTGTTTTCAAGATGTACATTAAGCCTGTATAATTAAATCACTGGATACATAAACACATAGTACAACGTCAACAGTGTGACATGTTGCCATGTTTGGCTTATTGAATCTTTAGGAAGCAATGTGAGATGTATTTACTGAGCCTGAATGGATGTTTTGACATGAAGGTTTGCTCTATGTAATAACTAACTGTCAGGCCATATTTACCTACACTTTTTTATATGTGTTTCACTGTTTTGTGTATGATATGCTGGTTACTAACTAATATTTTATGGCGTTTGTTTGGTAGGCCCTGTGAGAGCTTTTAGGCCAAGTTAGACAAAGTGGCAATAAAACAGCCATTCAAAGTTAAGCCACAATTGTTATGGAGACATTATAGTTTACATAAAGACCGTAATGAACTTCAGTAGGCAAAAAACTCAAGCTGGGCTGAGCCATTACCGTCCCTATCATTATCAGTGTCTTAGCCAAGAAGAATATAGTCCGTATTTAAATAATAAAGGGCGCACAACTTGTTTTTCTGACTTTTAATTTAGTAACTGTCACTCATCTATCTGTAAATTTCTCCCCATTTTTCAGCATCTCATAATCATCACAAGTCATTATGACACAAGGATAGTTTCTATGAAGACAAAAGAAATGAACATACAAAAGTTATTAATGCGAGGAAAGGTGAGAATTTGGCAAAATAACTATAATCACAAACATAACCCAGGCACATAACAAGCCTATATTTAATTCTAACATTATAGATAGATCCACAAAAGACCCGTTTATTCATTTATTTGTAACTGTTTTGCCAAATGGTGCAATTTTAAACACCATAATCAAACTTATAGGCTTGAACTAAAAAGCAGACTGTGCCTTTAAACTGGAGCAGATCATTGTGAGAACTTTTCACTGAGTATATCTGATGATGAACTTTACATAAAACGTGTAAAAGTCCAAATGGTGCATTATAAATCTACCATCTGTACATCTGGCTTGTCACTACGCCAGAAAGGGAGTTAGATTCTAGCCAACACGGGGCACTAGTTTGCAGCCGCGGAAGGATACCTCTAGTGTCGGAAGCAGCCTGGTTGACACTGGAGAATTTGCTGTGCCGGTGTGTGATGGCGTTTCTGATTGGCCGCTGCAGACCTGCAATATTATACTCCATGTGTCGGCCGCATCGATTGGCTACACGGGACCTGCATTGCACCAGGCAGTGGCACTTGATGGAAATATAATAAATATAAATACAGGAAACTTAAAAACCAACGCACCTTTTAGCACCGCGTCTCCTCTGCTTTATTAATGTCTATAATTATTTACATTTATTTGGCGGGGACGGAGGGAAAATGCGACAGCTTTTCATTGGTGCGGGGTAAATGTTTGATAGGCTCGATATGGGAAGTGCGCAGACTTACTATTGGCTACTACAAAGTCTGGTAGGCCTACGTGAAATTAACAGTGAAGCATGGCAGGCTTCCTTCCTACATATTTTAGCGGCACACAGTAATGGAGGGTTGTACCTCATGCGTGGGAAAACGAGCCGGTTGTGTCATTTAGTCAAGCTAATACATGCCTGCCTCCGGAATGTAACACAGCAAACTTAAGGTGGAATGACGACGCAGAATTTGGCAAAGCAGATAGTATCGCTGTGTGGTCATAAACACACACACACACGTCCTCCACCCTGTGAAGTGTACCTGGCAGAAGCACCACCCTGTGGACAAAGTGTGGACATCATGAACGGTTGTAGAGGGAGGAAAAGATGCCACACACTTGATAAAGACACAAGATATCTTATCTGGATGTGAGAGCCTTAAACATGGGCACAGGCTTCAATTCACTGAAATGTGTCAGGAGTTTGGTGGGTTGCTGAAATGTTTCCTCAATGTTTGTTTCTACTGATTCTGAACACAGTGATAAGACCTAACAGTGTGTTTTACACACACATTAACACCTCTAACACTTTTGTTTCCATCACTGTCCTCAACACTGAAACTTGACGAGTGATAGTGCATCATAAGGTAACTCACGTAAACCAAAAACAGTCCTACAAAGAGACTTGCTCTGTACATGGCGACCATTTACCATCATTTATCAGTAAATCAGTAAACATTTAAGAAACTGTTGTTATGCTTATAAAGAGTTTATATAGAATATATTGGAGAAGTTCACAGTTCTGTACTGTATTTGTATGTATATGTGTGTATGCATGTACATCATCAATCATATAAACTTGTTTTTCCTGTTGACTTAAGGAAGTGTAGCTGTTGCCCTGGTTGCGTCTGATGTGGATCCAAACAAACACTTTAAAAGAGGGAAAAACAAACTTCTTCATTTGTCATGAAAAGTCATTTAAACATCTCCCATTTACATTTTTAGCACAGCGGAGCAAATCTCCACAGTTCAGTCAGAGTCCAGGCTGTTTGCAGTCCTCTCATCAGGTCAAGTAACTCCAACTCAAGTCGAGCTATTTCATGTGTTAATCTTCCGGAACTAATCGAGACTTTCTTACTTAATTTGTTCAGCGTTTTGCCCTGTTTAACAGGAGAAATCACTATTACATAAGCAGATATACATTTTTCTTGACGCTTTTGCGCCTCCCCCGGCCTCCACCTCACTCACAAGAGCACAAACACATATTTCTTCATTCTTGGCCGTCGTGGGCATTAACAATGAGGGTCTACCCAGTTTAACCAGTCACAGACAGAGGTGAGGGTTACATGTTCATTTTCCTGTTGACAACATTTCTTGGCTTTTGGCAATCGTTCAACTGACTCACCTTAAACCTCTTGTTGCCCTTTAAAGAAGCCGCATAAAACCGGGCCTGAGGTATCTGGTTTGAATTAGCAACCAGCATTCACACAGTTTGAGCCTATCAGTATAAAGTATACTAATGATTGTTGTAGGATTTGCAAGGCAAATAACACTTTAAAAGACATTTATCCTAAGCTGACCTCTGCCATGTGTCCACCAAATACAAATAAAAAGCAACTTAAGCTAGATAAATACATCTAAAGAAGCTGCATGGCAGTCATTTTTAGTTTGAATAATAATTTTCTAATAATGTGTTTGGGAACTTATCTTAAAAAAACAGGGCTATTATCTAGAGCACAATCTGTACACACCGTGAATGAACAATAATGTGGATGTGACATTTCAGAGAATGCCAACACCATGATCAGTCCTGCCGTATCATCCCCTACACCCCCTTACCCATCAGTATCTGTGTGCTCACGGGGGCGGTTTAGAAATACCCAACCCAGAGTTTGCCTTGAGCTGACAGGGCAAATGCCTCATTAGAACGCACACCCCTCTTCTTGTATCACTCCCAGCCTCTCTGGCCCAACACGCCACACTTGATTTAAAAGGTTTTTTTTCTTCTTCTTCTTCTTCTTCTTCTTTTTCTTCCATTTGCTGAATGTGCTGCGATGTATGAGCTGCGGTTGAAATGCGTGACTGATTTAATAAGGAGAGAGTGTTTCCGAGGAGGGGGCTGCAGCAGTAGCTCCCTTCTCGCTCGAGCCCAGAGATGGCCTTGTAAAGTGGTTCGATGCCTGCTGCACGGGGCCACTTTCTGCTGAGCACTGAGTTACACATGGCTCCACATCAAGAGGAATTAAATCAACGCTGCTGTTCGCCGCATGTCAAGACTGCAGCAAAGGGGCAGCTTAGCTGGATTTACTTAACCGTGCTGTAATAACGTAAAGGCTGGTTTGAATAGAGGGACAGCAAAATCCAAAGCACAGGCTGCACTCGTCACAGAAAGGCAACAAATTAAAAGGGAAAACTTGAATAAATGAGTGGAGAAAACAGAACAAATGCAGATGCTTCCACACAGGTGCACCGCATGGTACAGTTAAGCAATTAACATCCAATAGAGCTCAGTGGTGTGTATAAAAACACTGAGCAGGCCCAGTTGATTCTGATTCTGTATGAAGATGCCAAGAGGAAAAGTGACTTTGAAAGAGGGTTCATTGTTGGGGCACGGATGGCAGGAGCCTCAGTCCAATAGGAACAGTGACTAAAGTGACATCTGCATTTAGATCTACGGGTGAGTATGGTTGTCACACATCTGATGAGCATGATGCTGGTGCATTAGTGTGATTCATGAGGAAAAACAGAAGTGCAGCTCTTCCTCAGGTGACTGAGATCGTCAGTGCAGGATGTAATCGACAACAGTCCAGACAATTACATGCGTGCGTAAACCCCTCATTACAAACATGAAAGCACATTTGTGAGATCAGTGGCAAAGAAAATCAGCACTGGTTTATAGAGAAGTGGAAAAAAGGTGATATGGTCAGACTATATTCTCGACAAGTGGGTGAGAACAGCACAGGCCTGAATGGTTGAACCCTACAATGAGCTTCCTGGCTCTGTTATGCTGGCTTGTTTTGGGTCCACTCGTCCACTATGAGGCTGTACCACATGATGAAACATTTGTATCCTGACGGGAGTTGTCTGGCCCAGGATGACTTCTATCCATAGGGCACATGGGGTCAGTGAATGATGTGAATCATATGCTACAGCCTTCAACCCTATTGAACATCTTGCATCGGTGCTCTTCACCAACATCAAAACACCACATGAGGGTTTGGCTCTTGGAATAATGTTATTCATCCCTCCAGAAGACTTCCAGAGATCAATGCTCTTTTGATGACCCAACACTTGTTGGTTTTTCCCTATCCTGTATCTATCATCATGCAGAAACCAAAACATGCAACAGAAACAACTATTGCTAGGGAACAGTCCTTTAACACTTAAGAGGGAAATAAAATGCTAGTCTGGGTGTTTGATCTCTCTCTCTCTCTCTGTTACGCTAAGGTTTAATTATGTACATCTGCACTGTTGTTGAGTGTGTGTGGGAGTGTTTGCACATTACTGTTTTTGAGAAGGCCACCTGTTTTTTTGAAACAGGTGGCCTTCCTTCAGGCCTCTTTCATGTCTCCGGGGTTGAAGTAACAGGTATATCATCCTGAAGAAAAGTATGCGAGGACACAAGAAAGCAAAAACAAACAAACAAACATGACTTTGCATATTGATACGCTTGATTCTGTTTGTAACACCAAGGGCGACGACACAGAGGCTGAACTAATTGAATAATTCATGTGATTAATTATCTCAAGATATTACAGCGCGGCGATGAACTCAATATACAGGAATCTAATAAGAAGTACACGCCAACAGATGCTGCGTCTGTACAAACATTTGAGAGGGTGCAAATAAAAGAGGATAAAACAGATGACTGACACTCGGACAACTTCATTATTTTTTTTGTTCATTTCTTATTTATTGTTTTTACACATAACGGTAACAGGAGAGTGGGATAAGCCAGACATGACATGCACAAAATATATCAAAACTCTCTCTGGGGAGACAGACAACTCAACTGCTGCCTCCACTCTTTCACACAGCGATAGATAGAGATGGGGTGAGGATAAGGGTGGGTGGGTGAGTGAGAGTAAAAGTTAGAGGTAAAGTCCCTCTGGCGTGCCCTCCTGCTTCTTGTACAGCACGTTTTCCTTGGACTTCTTGAAGTCTTCATTGGTGACTTTCATACGGCGCTCCCGCAAAGCCATGAGGCCTGCTTCCGTGCAGATGGCCTGGAGAACACAGAGAGAGAGAGGAACAAATGTCAAGCTTGATTTCTGCTTTACTAATAAGTATAGACATGTACTGCTCTGTGTAGAAGTACAGTAAATACATGGGTGTGGTCTAATAGAATGGGAACAAACAGCAGCAGTAACAATGCTCTGCTTTGTGTTGTCATATTGTCCAAATATGTGTTTAAGCTTTCCTGCTAACCAGGTACACTAGTAACTCGAGAGGGGAGTGAATTCTAAGAGACACAATTCAAACTGACCACAGATCAGACCACAGGGTGAACTTAACAGCCACCTCTCACTATCACAAGATAAGAGTTTGGGTGGAGGTCTCACTTGAATGCTTTTCCAGATCAGATATCAGAGAAGTCGGCAAATATTTTTCTGATAAATACCTGCTATTGTAAATTATGTCATTTCTATGATAAAGTTGTTAATGATAAAGAAATTAAATCCACATGAACGTAACTAAATATCAGAAAGCCGGAACACACGTGTAATTCTGTCAGCCTCCACATGAGGGCAGCAGAGTTGAGTCAGTGAGCAGTAAAGTACAGTAACCGCTCTGGATAACACAAAGAAGTGTTGATGCTACAATAATTTAGAAAATCGGCCCTTGTGGCTACCCTTCAAACAGCTTCATATTGTTTTCCTCTTTCTGCTGAGCCTCAGTGTGAACTGACTCGCTGCCAAAGAGCTCGCGCAACCAATAAATGGCTGGAGTCAGAGAATCAGGCCAGAACAAATTAAGAAAACAGACAATAAGTCTCCAGTGCCAGGATGCGGTTCGATTGGACACAGCCTCTGCCGTGCTGCTTAATCCATTCTTATGTTAAAGCAGTGTTCAGTGACAGATACCATTACATGTGGGAGTAATCAAAGACTCACTGGAACCATTATCCCCAGTTTTGGCTGTGGTTGGTAAATGTCATTCTATTGCTAAGATTTCTAATCTTTCTAATCCCGGCGGGTCAAAACGTGAAACTGGCAGGTGGACTTTGGATCAAGCTACTGAGATCAGAGAGAAAAGCAGTCTGCAGCGGTGTGCGGACAGTCTCACTCTTACCTTAATGTCTGCTCCTGATAGGTCGTCCTTTGCCAGAATGAGGTCATCGAGGGTGACATCATCTGCTACTGTCATGCGGCTGGTGTGGATCTGGAAGATCCTGCGTTTGGTCTTCTCGTCCGGCAGAGGAAACTCGATCTTGCGGTCGATTCTCCCTGAAGAGACGAAAACAGAAACATTAGAAACTGCTGCTGTGAAGAGCTTCTTACAGTTTTGTCAATTTTAAATGTTTATGACATTTTATTCAGTAGACTAATGCCAACTACTCAAAACCAATTTGATTTAAAAACACTTACCATAATTGGTTGATTTACCAATTAATCATTTTGAAAAGTAATTAACAAGCTAAGTGAGGTTTCTGCACACAACTTTTACAGATTTACAGCAGATCTGATTATTGATCAGCCGATATGTCAAGTGTCAACAGTTTCATTGCAGGTCTAAATCTGACCACTGAGGTCAGGTGAATAATTCAGAGTTCAATAAAAGAAAATCTTAAATTATTCTTTTTGGAAAAAGGAAAAGAAAAAATCATTTCCAAAGGCAGACAGAAAACCTGACATCATTTCTTCTCCCTGCAGTGACTCAGCAGAATACAGCCATTTCCGGAATGTCTCTAAGACAAACTGTCAATATGAGATCAGACAGTCAGTGATGACTGTAGGCAGAATCAGAGTCTGACTCACCGGGTCTGATGAGGGCCGGGTCTAGGGTTTCTATCCGATTGGTGGCCATGATAACTTTCACGTCTCCCCGCGAGTCGAAGCCATCCAGCTGGTTGAGCAGCTCCAACATGGTTCTCTGGATCTCCCTCTCACCACCAGAGTTAGAGTCGTACCTTCACAACACAGACAGGAAACATTTCTATTAAGAATTTATAGAATCCGTTACATCGACCTGCAACCGCAGACTCTGAGGACTGCAAGCTTGTCCATCTTGCAGTCTTGTTTCAAGTGATCCATTCGACTGAGTTGTTTGCTGTCTTTTCCATGTGAGGTAAAAAGCCTGGCCACGTCTGCAGCGCAAGTTCATATATAATTTATGTGCGTCAACATCCAACCAAAGTCTGATATAGGCTTGTTGATGCAAGTCAGACAATGTCCTGACTATCAGTGTTGGTGTTTTTTACATTTCACTGCCAACAGGGAGGAAAAAAAGAACACATCAAGCTTTTGATTTGATAGATCCTGTAGTGTCGGAGTGGGAAGAAGGTCTGGTCTGGTTTGACATGGAAGTTGAGCCAGTTATATTTATACATTTGAACACCTAACCGTTCAAATTATATCAGGCTATATTCAATGACACACAACGTAATCATTTTCTTTGTAATGATACAGTCCTCTGATATCCCGGGTGCTATATCTATTTTCTCAAGGACAACAGGACATCCTTCATTTGTGTGCTGGCTGTTCATACAGCAGTTTGCTTAATAAACTGTTTAATAGGCGTACATCATTTGAAGACTTCCCAAACGGAAACAAACTTTCAGTCAGATGAAGAAAGTTACTGAAATGTGCTGAACAAAAATAAACCATTTATATTAAAGCATAGCCAGTTATCACACTTCCAATCCAACACGCTGCCATCTTCTGACTCCTCAACACCGTATGTGATACATTATCACTGCTCCGGCACTCTCAGTCTCTCACATTCTGTCTAAGTTAGTTTTAAGCAGATGTCTCTGTACCTCTTTGTGCCGATGGCATCGATCTCATCGATGAAGACGATGGAGGGCGCGTGCTCCTCTGCCACCCTGAAAAGCTCTCGCACCAGCTTAGGTCCGTCTCCCAGGTACTTCTGGATCAGCTCTGAGCCCACCACACGCAGGAAGGTGGCTGATGTCTGATTGGCCACGGCCTTGGCGAGAAGTGTCTTCCCTGATGCATGCAGAAAAGTACAGTTAGTTAAAAGACAACAACAGACCTTACTGGTTTATATTCTAGCTGCTGCATCCAGGTGGATGTTATCAATTATTGGTAGGATAGAAGAGCAAGACTGGATTTTTGAGATATATAAATGTTACTGTCGACAAAAGTGATATTCTTTCATAACTTCCTACGTTTAACAGGTGGAAGATTCGTAACAAAGCAGTAATGACAGACACACATTATGTCTGAAAAGTTAGTGAAAGTTTACAACCACTGACATCAACAAAGAATAAACCCCAATTTTTCTGCTTGTAGCACTGATGATGAGTAGTTCTCTATGAATGCATGGAGGTGATTCACAGCCAAGCTGAAGTGAACAGTGAAGTGCACTTCACTTAACCTCTACGCCCTTTATTAATGAGACTGTTTCAGTGAAGAGAATTGATTCAGAAATTGTTTCGAATGCTGGGCACTGGCAAACCTTGGTAATTTAAGGTTTTTGTTGTTTTGAATCATAACAATAGTGTAACTCTGACTTCTGTGGCATTAGTGAGAGGCAGCAGGAGGTTAGTAACAGCTGCCAGTGATATCAAACTTGGTAACAAGACCGTTATCTCTGTATTTCCTTTAAAATATACTTCATACTAATGTGGCTGAACTGGAAAATCATCAATTTCTCTGGAACATAAAGTGAGAGAGTAGTGCTGTCACGATTCATGCCAAACTGTTCTGCCCGGGAACTTTTAGCCGTTAGCAACATGTGATGAGGTTAACACGACAAGCCGATTGGCGTGCGAGTCAGTCACAATATGACGCGCGCAAATGAAAAATCTGAGCTGGAAGACCCGTCTGTGTCCTTTGAATCAGTTGTTTGGGAACAATTCTAGTTCCCGGTGAGCTACAAAAGCTACAGAGCTGTGGACAAGACAGGAACGGTGTGTAAGTGATTTATTTTGTATTTTCAGTTTCATGGGACTGAAGATGCTTTCAGTTTTCTAGCCTCTCGTGACCTGCTGTTCTTTTGGGAAAGTGTTTATTTAGTGTAATATAGAAATGTTTGAAATGTTCCCTATTTTTTTAAAGAAAATTGTTTATAAAAGTTGTCAGCGGGCAAAATGTTACCTCAGTGCCAAGCAACCAGATTTGCTGGAGTATGAAATGACCATGACCTCGCTTATAAAGGAGGCTGACTAAACTGTGTTACAGGTTAGAAGGATGTTAGGCCTAAAAAAAAAAAATGGAGATTTTCTGCTGGAATCTTTACAGGTTTGATGGTAAAATGTGTAATGGAAGCCTTTACCTGTGCCAGGTGGTCCGTATAAGATGACACCTTTGGGGGGCTTGATGCCCATCTCTTCATAATACTCTGGATGTGTGAGAGGCAACTCCACTGACTCCTGTATAACACAAGGAAAAACTGTACAGTCAGCCTCAGTGTACCATCAACCTCAATACAAGCAACAGAGAGAATCTGTATCATTTTAACTGTTGATTATTGGCATGGTTTGGTCCAGTGTTTAATGAGCAGTCGGATAATTGATTATATGCAGTTTTGGTTTACTCATCATCAACATCATTAACAAATACATACTTTTTAAGAAGAACAGTTCAGGCTCTGCTTTTTACATGGCAGGTTGAAGTGATATACCTTAATCTCCTGGATCTGATTGTCCAGTCCTCCGATGTCAGCGTATGTTTCTTGTGGGGCCTTCTCCACCTTCATCACTGTCACCAAAGGATCAGTGTCATCCATCAGCACCCCAATCACAGCATGAACCTACAAGTGAAGCAAAAAAAACAGGACACTTAGTAAGAATTCTACAACGATTAAGAGCAGAGGTGGCTGAAAATGTAAAAACTTTATTATTTGCTGGCTATAGATCAGAGAATGCAGTGACACAGTTGAGTGAGAAACACTATCAAGTTATGCAACTGTAATTATCTTCACATTTTTAATAATGTAAACCTAAAATAAGGATTCTCACTGAATCATACCTTGTGGTTGAGCAGGACAGAGCAGCCGGGCTCCAGCAGATCCTTATCCACAAAGGACAGGATGCTGACGTAGTGCTCTGAGCCCACTGAGGTGGAAACGATGGCGTGGTTGTCATCAATGATCTCCTCCAGAGTGCCCACAGACATGGGGGTCCCACGCAGGTCGTCCACCTTTGACCTCTCCTCCTGTAAAAAAGGATAAGAACAAGGTTATCGTATGAACATTTCATCCAAATACACAGCACGAAGGCAAGTGAGGCACATATGTAATGAGGGCTGACCTCCTGTTTCTCCTCCAGAGGCTTCATCTGCTCCTGGTTCCTGATGAACTCCTCTTCCATCAGTAGGTAGTCTTTGATTCGCTCCTGCTTCAGCAGCTTCAAACGGCACTGAGTGTGAGGTGTGACTGAAAGCAAACACAGGCCACCATATATAAGGTGTATTTGACTCAACCACATACATACCTTGCCTTTGCTGTTTTACGGTCTATCAATATCATAAAGTCTCGTCTCACCATTTACATTAGATTGTGCCATTTTTCTCTCATATTTACTTTTTTATTCAATAACGCAATATTAGCAGTTTTAATAGTATTACGATCTATGTACTAGGGATGTCAGGGATAACAGTAGGTAGCCAAAAGACCAATGAAACACTCATCATAAATGACATCACTCCAAAAACAGGACAGACCATCTGACAGATAACACACATCTCCACAGCTCTCTGTTACTTACCCAGTGGTAGTTTGCTAGCGGCATCTGGTCCCTTGGTCTTCTTCTTTTTCTTGCCAACTCTGGTGGGAATTGGAGGCTCATACTTCTTTTTCTTGTCCTTCAATTTGCACAAAGCGGGGTGACACGTGTCAGAAAAGGTTGTAGCCACAAACACATACGTAAAGTGCTGAATGATCCTGTAGCAGAGCAGTGTTTAACAAACAGCATGTGTGGCTGGCTGCCTAGACTCAGAACAAAACATCTTAGAATATTATACAGAATAATTATGATTATCTAGAACAGGCATGTCCAAAGTACAGCCTGTCAGATTTCATGTGGCCCGCAGCTTAGTTTTTATAATGTATTGTTTGTGACCTGCTAGGTCAGATACTGTATGGCTGAAACATTTGGCTTTTTTGGTTGACATAATGAAGCATTTGAATGAAACCTCTAAGGACATAACTGCATAACTGCACACAAAATATTACTTTCTGAATGATCTTGTTACAGAGAAGAGCAAGAGTGATACGTTTTAAACTTAAATGTTAACAGACTCTGCATTACTCATAACAAGTCATTTTTAGAATGAACATGAGGTTCAGATTTGTATCAACTTCATGCAAGTTCAACGTGTTCCACACAGTTTATTCTTTGTTATCTGACTCCAGATGTGAAAGAAAGGAAGAACTGGTTTTTGGATTTGTTCACGCCTGATTGGCTTAGATTTGGTGACATTACCATTTAAAAAAAAAAAAAAAAGATAATTGGGACAATGAAAATAAAATTGTTACAGAACAGTGCATTTGTATGCAACTTTTATTGTTTTTCTTTTTAAAATGTTAGTATAGGCCCCCAGGCATCTTTACATTGTCAGATCTGGCCCTCTTTAAGAGACGTTTGGACACCCCTGATCTACAAGGTTCATCGCATATTGCAGCCCTGACTGTAAAAATAATAATACTTATAATAATACTTAGCTACCAAAACAAGCGAGTTCAGTCGTTAGCTGGCAGACGCTGTGTCACTCTCACCTTGTCATCCTTCTTGCCTCCCCCTGGACCGTGGCCTCCACTCTGACTTTGACCCTAAAAGAATATCACGTTGTTTATGTTATGAAAGTTGTGAGGGGAAGCAGCTATTACAACATTAAAGACAGCAAAACCTCTCATTGAGCAGCCCGTTAGCCGAGCTGCTGCTAACGTCTCCGTTAGCCGCCGTTATAGCTGAACAAAACGCGTCAGCTCGTTTTAACGGAAAGACAAACTCTGTGACATTAATATCATCTCCAAAGAAACAGAACACACTTCATCAAAATAAGATAAAACTGTCTCTACAATATGAATGACGCTGCTAATAAGAGCTAACGGGGAAAATGCTAACTAACGTTAGCTTTCGGCTAGCAGGCTCTCACCTACTTTTAATTCTGTTGTTGCTTCACAAACGAGACATAAAACCGCCCGAAACTACGTGGCAGTCAGAATATTAACGCTTCAATAACTATAAGTGGCGTTTTATCGGCGAATAAAACGTTTTAATAAAATAAACAGACGAGCCGAGCAGAAAACTGCTTGCTCACTTACCATTGTTGCCTGTCGCTCTGAAGTGACGTCAGAGAGTACGGAACCTCTATAGGACAAAACAGTCGATGGAAAAAAAAGCAAAAACTGTCACCTGAGAACTTTCTTTATCCTAACAGCTGAGGTTTATATACATGGTTTATAGGTTTATGTGTAAATTTAAAAGTAAAAACGTTGATTTTAATTTGTAGTTAAGTACTTTTTAAAACGTTTCTTATATTATGTTTCGTATAATGTCATTTTAACTGTTACTGTGAGGCATAGAGCACCTTATTTTTCAGCTTTTAACTCAGGTGTTCACTTTTAACTGCTCTGCACTTTAAACTATATTTAATGTATATATATATATATATATTTTTTTTTTTTTTTTTTTTTGGCCTTTTCAAGCTTTATTCTGATAGAGACAGCTGAAGAGTGACAGGAAATGTGGGGAGAGAGAGATGGGGAATGACATGTGGGAAAGAGCCACAAGCCAGACTCGAACCCTGGGCTCCCGCAGCAAGGACTGAGCCTTCGCACATGGGGCGGCTGCTCTACCAACTGAGCTAAACATCGGCCCTTAAATTTTTTATAAAAATAAGAATTTCATTACTGTATAAGCCATGTGTTTTTACTTGCAAATGACAATAAATCTCTTGAATCTTGAATCTTCTTTCTTTAAAATAACTTCTTAGACATTATGACAACAACCATGGAGATTTCCTGTACACTAAAATGAAACATATTTGTCTGGAATATCTCAATCACAACATCCTTACCGTATGGCAATGTAATAGCTTTAAAAAAAAGTTTAACTTGATGACACCGTACCTTCAAGTCTATGTTTTCTAGCTTAGCTTTCTCAGTTGTCTGCACAGGTACAGAGTTCACGGTGTAAACTCATAGCAATAGCACACCATATGTAGTTTTAATGAGGGTTTTCATTTGAACTTTATTTGAACTCATTTTTAATGAACATCACATGTCATGCGTTGTCATGGTTACTTGCACATTATTGCACATTTTGGATGATTATTATTCATGTGGGTCATCATTAGAGCAGGTGAAGAAGCAAACTGTCAGCTGGTTTACGTATCTTCAATGAGACAAAAAGTGAGTTTATTGTTCGTTATGAAGATGAACAAAATAACCAACGTGGTTAATGCCATCTAGAACATGTCAACGATTATGCAAAGGGCACAAAGAAAAGTGTGATGTCTGACTTTAAGAACAGCATCCTCAGTACTGCACAAGGTCTTAACCTGGGTACTAAGAAGGTGGAATAAAGCTGTAGAAATAATTTTGTTGCTGGACAAAAGAATTCTTCACTGTGCATATGTTTGATTCGCACCACCTGGATCTCACAGCCCTGGTTTTCACAGACTATTTAATTGGCCCTGTCACACTCATGCACATGATGAATCAATAATTATGCACACAACATTGATAACGCATCCCATCCATCATAACTGAGTCATTAGGGTAATTAGCAAATTGTTCGGGGCTTCACTATTTGTGTAGTTATTCCCATCCCCTTGCTTGACAGCCACTAACCTCTCTTCAGTGTCAGTGTGTTTTCTGTCTAATGTTAACTTTTAAAGTATAATATTGCATATATTACACATTATATAATAACTATAATACATAAATCACTGCTTAATCCCCCAAAATGTCACAGTCATAAAAAGGAGAAGACATCCACTTTCATTAATCCTCGAAATAGCTCACAGTGATGTTACACATTCATCACATTCACCATGTCTTCACTCAGCTACAGTGTTTTCACACCTTTTGTGAACAAACTAACCACCTATGAAGTTTATTTCCACTGATGGTTGGTGTGGCAGCACAGCAGAATCAAGCACGAAATCCTGCATGATCGTTCCGTTAGAGTGTGTCAAATTGCTTCCAACTCAGCGGGTACGACAGCGGTGTCAGTAACTCTCTGGGAGTTGTCGTGACTCATAAAGGAGCTTTAACAAAGAGTCATTGTATGGCTGCATCTGTCCGAGCCTGTGGCACACACACTCACGCACACACATATGCATTTGTGTACGCACAGACACACACAAAATGACAGGAACACAGGCATTTGTTCAAAGCTATTATTAACTGTGTAGGCACAGGTTCTCTGACATATTCTCTGATTCTCTATTAGACTATTTTGTGTGTGCGCTTGAGTCTACATGAACATTGGCAACATCTCTGCAATTTGTGTATCAGAGTTTCTGTCTGCGGTGAGATTGTCTCCATAGCAAAGAGTGGAGGCTGCTAGATTCAAGTTATTTTTGTCAGTTTCATTCTTCTGTATAAGATATTGGCTTTCAGTATTTAGGGATTTGTTCATGTCCGTGTTGTTTTCTATCTCTGACTTGCCAAATATGTAGCTGACATCTCAGTGTTAGTATCGACGAGAGCAAAGTGTTCACATGTAGTTTAGGTCTTAGGTTAAAGACAAGGTGGACTCTGATTTACATCTTTCGTATCTTACAATGTTTTGAACTTGGAAGAGTTGAACAATTAATACACTCAAGGATTGTTTGAAATGGATGATTTGCTGCAGCAGTCTGAGTCCTGCCCACTCACATGGCACATATCCAGTTTACGGTGATAATGGTGCCAAATTTGCCACTCAAATTTTTTTAAACAATACATCAGGCACGTCCAAAGTCCGGCCGGGGGCCAATCACGGCCCGCAGTCAGATTTCATGCAGCCCGCAGCTTCATTTTTATAATATATTATTTATGGCCTGCTAGGATTGTCAGGTAGTTTATGGCTGGAAGATTTAGTTTCTTTTGGTTGACATAATGAAGCATTTGAATGTGCTAAACATTAACCTCTAAGGACATAACTGCTGATGTTATGTACCTGTAGATCTGACACAAAATATTACTTTCTGAATGATTTTGTGAAAGACAAGAGCAAGAGAAAGAGAACTGGTTTATAGATTTGTTCACGCCTAATTTTAGTGTTAATTTTTTCATTTTTAAAATGTTATTATTGAACCCCGGGCATCTTCACATTGTCCTTTAGGCCCTCTTTAAAAGAAGTTTTGACACCCCTGCAATAAGTCCTTGATTTTAGCAAAAGATAGACAAAAGCAGACTTCTCAGTTCTAGCCGGAGACCATTGATTTTGCTGAACAGCTGTAGCTGGGTAGCTAATTAAGCTAACATTAGTTGTTTGAAAAAGCTGTCTCCAGCTGACTTTTAAATCTTTGAAGTGGACGTGTATAAGATTCGATTATTCGATATTGTGCTAAATGATAATTATTGTTGCTCAAATCCAAAAAAGCAGAGCAGGGCGGAGGCGCTAATGTTAGCCTAAACTCTAATAGCATCCAGGACTAGCTTCTACACAGTGGGGATGTAATAGTGCTAATGATGTGCTCTTAGGCCTTGGCAGACATGCTAATGAATCATCTTATTTTAGAAAGATTAACACCCTGTTTAATTCACTCTTCTCACTTTTGCTTGTGTGTTTTTGGTTTTGGAAATAAAGACACTATCCTTTAAACCAGTCGTTCCCAACAGTTTTCCTTAAGGGATCCCTTAAACTGATGAGGCCTGACTAAGTGACAGATTTTATGGATATTTGATATTATATTCAACAGTGACAGTGCAGGACAACTGATAAACTGTACAGTTAACCCAGATGGTGAATGTAATAACGGCAGGAAGTTTGTGCAAAACAAGTGATTTGAATGAATTTTGAGCAGACTCTCAATCTTGTGCCAATCGCTTCAAGATGAGTTTATTTTTAGGAACCTTTTACATAATCTTCATTTTTAACAAGCATACATAATTGACGGGCTTATTTTCTCTTCTACCATGATGCTTGGCCATTGTTCTGTTAGCTGCTTGGTTGTTTTAACTGCATATTTTTCTCATGAAAGATGAGGCAGTTTAGCAGAGAGTGAAGGGTGTGTGAATATACAGTAGTTTCTGTTCAGGCTTTCTCCCTGTCCTTATCCTGTGATGTCTTAAATAACAATTTAAACCTTAAAACTAACAGTAGCACTTAATTTCTTCTAAGATATAAGTTTTCTTGCACCCTTTAAAATCAAGAAAGCCTCACAAAACCCAGGAAGTGACCCCTAGTGAGGGGAACCAGCACTCTAAAATCTAAAAGAAAACATTTTTTGGACATTTGCAACATGTTGAGGTTACTGTTCCAATCTTTATTGGAAAATGTTTGTGGACGGAGTTTAGTAATTGGGTGTGTTTCTTACTTTTCAAATAAATACATTCTTTACTCTGCATATGTTTTATTAGTTAAAAGGTTTTTAGAGTGTCATCTGGATCTCACCTTCTTCTTCTCAGTTTGTGCTGTGAAGTGAAAAGGAGGTGACTCACATATATAGTATTCTTACAACCAATGAAAATCATCCTAAAAAATCATGCCGACCTTGTACAAAAAATACTATAGCATTCTTAACATTCGTTCTTTGCAGGTTTGCTTGCGTTTGTCAAGAACACACTAAAGGTTGCTCTCTGGCAAACAGACACACTTCAGTCAAATATACCAAAGCTCAGCTGGTGACGTCAGAAATGGAGCGTGGAGGACTTCTCCCTGTTATTAGATGCATTTACAAAGAGAATGAAGATGCTCCTTAAATCAAGCATATTGTCCAAAGGCTGTTCTTCCTCTTGCTTGCAGGTTTCACTGTAGTCAAGGCATGTTACGAACAATATTTCAGTGTCTTGCTGTCCTTGTTTACTGCAGTTGCTGTGAATCCAGACAACAGTAAAAAAAAAAAAAAAAAAAAAACTCTGCTGGGCTCAAATCAAATAATGAGCCCCGGTGGGACTTTTTCCATTGAATTTATATCGATGCCTACATGCCTCGGTGTGATAATGTCTACATCTGTGTTTGGATGATGTGTAGCAAACAACAAAGTAGACACCACTTACACATAATAGGTTTCATCTCAGGCTCAGACGTAGATAGAGATAAGTCTGTTTGGTTTGTAATGAGGTTCCTTCGCAGGGTTTTGTCTTCTATTTGTCGTGATAATGAATGGAAGCCGTGCCAAAGACGGAGGCTATTGAACAGCATATAATATGACTGTGTCGTGAGTCATGAATGATGTGAATAAGAGTGTCATTGATAGTCTAATTGTAAAATGATGTATTCTGTGGTGAAGGTAAACATTCAATTATCCATGAATTGGGATTCTCGTTTCATTTGATGTACTGTTAGGCACAAAACCAAGAAACACCCATTTTATTAAAGCTATTTTCTTCTCATTAATGTCCTTTACAGTGTCAGATACAGTGGAGTGGATGTGGGTAGAGTCATAGTGAGTACTGTGGTTGAGTAGAAGTTGCAGATAGGTGTGAAGTAGCGTATAGTGCATCAGGTCTTTAAGGCTTAGATACAAGGGCTCTAGGCAGGCTTTTTTATCACCATGGAAACTGAATTCCTCACGAGGGAACATTCCTGCACACTGAGCCTGGTCCAGATGTTAGAATCCTGCAGACTATCATGCATCATTCATGTAGCCATGTTCATGACAGGAAAGAGAGCTTAGAGGGTTTGATTCTAAGCTGCTGCAGGTCAGCTCGCTTGTCGATGGAAAAGATGCATTACGTAGTCATGAATTCAGATTTGTACACCACCTGTGTCCTTTTTCACAGGGAGGCAGTCCACAGCTCGTCCTAACTCATCTCACCCTCTCAGCCTTTTGTATCCTTTCCAAAAGGATTCACACTGTTTCCCCTATCTGTCCACGCTAGTCTCTGCCAGTCGGTTGTTCATGATGCCAAGGGCTCCCACCCCTCCCGAGAATCCGTTCTGACGTGAACTGGAGCTGGATTGGCGCGGGTGACCGATGGCCATCTCTGAAAGCTGCTTCTGCATAATAGCCAGATTCACCTGCAGGAAGGAAACGAGAGAGAGAGCAATCAACAGATGAGGATATATTTGCTGTCTGCGTTTGGAAATAGTACATGCGACCAGTGAAGCCTTGCGAAACAAGCATTAATACAATGTGTTGGTGGCATGCATGTCTGATTTCATAAGTGTGATACAAGGCTACCAGATGGTGTTTTTTCCTTTTCCTTAGGTGTGTTGAACAAAGACAGTTACAGAACAAGTGTGACTGATAGAAAACAGATATCTAATCTCCCACACAGTAACCTTTCCCTTTCAATTCTCACTGTACAAAGCAACATGTAGAAATGCACAAGACTGGTGCATAATTCTGTCAACATTAAATCAAATGGAATGGAGCTGCTTTACATAGACTAAAAAGATCAAACTTTGGTTCAGACTAAAATTTCTCATCTCTTGGACAGACATTCATAGATCCCAGTGGGTGAAACATACTTACTCTGCCGATCCTCTGACTTTTACTCTCTTTGAGATTGAGATTTTTAATTTCTAATGAAATGCCTGACAAATATTAGATGGTGCCGATGGAATTTGTTACAGACCTTTGTGTTCCCCCTCAGGATCACGTTTAATAACTCTGCTGATATTTCATCTCGTTCCATCATCAAGTCAAAATCTGAATTCTTCCCTGAAAATTCTCATGTATGACAGAATTCCCATCAGCCTCAGCTGTACTTAATGTTTGCTGCTAATTAGCAAATGTGCCGATGCACTGTCAACGTGAGCATGTTAGCATGCTGAATTTAGCACTTAGCTCAAAGTACAGCTGTACCACCCTCACAGAGCTGCTGTAGATTCTTAATATTGTGATTAAAACAATGAGCCTCTATGGTAAAATTGTGTGTACTTAAAGATTTGATCATCAATACTTTTGTACCTGAACGCAAGGTGAGGGGAATACTGAAAATTTTGGAAATATTTCTATCTGGTCGCCAAGTTTAAATACGCTGACTTGTGGGTTCTCAAACTCAGGTGATATGTAGGCTAAAAGTGTGAAAGAGTGATATATTTAATCATTTAGAGGTATTCTCAAGTATAACTCCCCACATGCTGATTTATCTTATCTTCATTCTTAAACTTGAAATGACCACAGAGTAATTTAATTACATACATGTAGTATGTGACATGATCATTGTGTCCACAGTCTAGTATTATGTTAAACATACTTAATGGAGGATCACCCTGACCTCATCTACGTGTCTGGACTACAGACTAAGACTGTAGTATTTCTAAAGATGACTCTGTCAGGGGTTACTGGAATGAAATCAATTCTTCACTGTGTTACGCTAACCCAACTCTACACTCTATATCAAATTTTAAGTTCACTTTGCCACTAAAGTCTATCGATTGATCCTCAATGTTCAGCTGAAAATCGAAAGGTCACTGTGTTGGTGCTGCAGCGTCTTTGTTGAATTCAGACTAGACTCCATCTCACTCCCTCCATCCCCCCATTCCTCTCTCTTTTTCTCTTGTTCCTCTCTCCACAAGTACAACATGTGCAACGCCAGTTTCTCAGACTTCATAGGTGTCTGTAGAGAGTGAATGTCCAGACAGAATAGTTATTAATAGATATGTAGACTGAATTGTTATTTCGTTTTACATCATTCATTCATATAATATTATATATTACCTAAATCGCTGAACAAAGCAGTAGGCAGCTCTCCAGAGGCCTGCTACCAGACGACAGTCTAGCAGTGAAATACTGAAATCAAATTTGATGTCAGACAACACGCTGTAACATGAATTCCTATTCCAGGCACCTTAGTAGGGAGCAGTCACATAGGGCTCTGCTGATTGCCATAGGGCTCGTTTTGTTGCCATGGCGCCGCACTAGTGGCAGCTTGTTACAGCAGCTTCCGTGAGTTTTGTGTTTTTTGTCGTTATCTTCTGTTTTGTTGTGTTTTTGGACACTTTTTTGTACAGCTATGTGGAATGGCTTTGGGCCAAGTGGATATTGTGTGGCTCCGGCGCATTTTCCTGTTTTTCCTGGCACTTACAACTTTTGTTGTGCTGGGTAACCATGCCGACGGCAGCGGTCGTATTGTTTACCTTCGCGACCAGCTGCTAGCGCTCTCCAAACCTGCGCTGCTGCCCAAAGAAAGACCACAGATCCCCGACGAGTTGAAGAGGAGACACTGGGGATGCAGGGCCGGTGTATTAAGAAGAGCTAGAAGGAGGAGATTTAAGCCGTTTCTTCCTACGGTTGTGATGGGGAATGTGAGGTCCCTGGCTAATAAGATGGATGAGCTGGGAGCGCTGACGAGGACTCAGCAGGAATATCGTGAGTGCAATGTGATGTGTTTCACTGAGACATGGCTGCATGAACATATTCTGGACTCAAACGCCACCGTACCCAGCTTTCAGACGGTACGGGCCGACAGAGACCGTGGACTGAGCAGTAAGAAGAAGGGAGGAGGGATCGCAGTGCTTGTGAACAACAGGTGGTGTAATCCCGGACATATTACTGTGAAGTACGTTTCTGTAGCCTGGACATTGAACTGTTAGCTGTGAGCATGCGTCCATATTATCTGCCAAGGGAGTTTACATGTGCCATCATCATCGTTGTTTACATTCTGCCATTAGCTGATGCCGACGCCGCGTATGACGTCATCACCTCAATCACAGCCAGACTGCAAACGGACCATCCGAGTGCATTCATGGCCATTTCCGGTGATTTCAACCACACCACTCTCTCTGCTACACTTCCAACCTTTCACCAGTTTGTGACCTGCCCCACCAGAGACAATAAAACCTTGGACTTAATGTATGCTAATGTTAAGGAAGCATACAACTCCACTGTCCTTCCCCCCCTTGGCAGATCTGATCACGATCTGGTACTTCTCACCTCCAGATACACACCCTTTGTTCAGAAGCAGCCTGTGATCACCAGGACAGGTGGTGGTCACAGTAGGCTGATGAGTCCCTGCAAGGTTGTTTTGAAGCCACAGATTGGGATGTACTGTTTAAGTCCCATGGTGAGGACATCAATGCCATGACAGACTGCATCACGGAGTACATCAACTTCTGTGTCGACAGCATTGTACCCACCAGGAGGGTGCGATGCTTTTCCCCACCTGCCTGACTGTTTCCAGCAGCCAGGTGAAAAGACAGCTGGAGAAACTACGCCGGAACAAAGCTGCCGGCCCGGATGGTATCAGCCCCAGAGTCCTGAAGGCCTGTGCGGACCGGCTATGCATGGTTCTACAGCACCTATTCAACCTTAGTCTGATGCAGGAGAAGGTTCCGGTGCTGTGGAAGACATCTTGCCTTGTTCCGGCACCCAAGAAGTCGCATCCAGCTGTGCTCAATGACTACAGACCAGTTGCCTTGACGTCCCATGTTGTGAAAGTCCTGGAGAGACTGGTTTTGGCCCATCTGAGACCTCAGACACCTCCCTAGACCCGCTACAGTTTGCCTACCACCCCTCGGTTGGTGTTGAGGACGCGATCATCTACCTGCTTCAACGGGCCCTGTCTTACCTGGATAGATGGATCTGTGTCTTCAGACTAGAATATGCTGACAATAACACCTCCATGAGTAAAAACATTCTCTTTGACTAATTCTGGGCGTATAGTATTTGTGGTGTTATCTTGGGGTTTAAAGTCCATCCACCAGCATGAGTTGGGCAGAATGTGAGACCGACTCAGACACTTCTGATGTACTTTGAGAGTGTCTCTAATTCTCCTTGGCCAAGTGTCAACAAATATTACAGCATAAGACATCAGAGGCTCCTGAACACTTTCTTCCCTCCTGACCTCACCATTGACCTTTGACTTCAGCAATTTCTCCACAACAGGGTGTATCAGTGATGGGGGAGAGACTGAATACAGGGATCTGGTTGCTCGCTTTGTGGCGTGGAGTAGGAGTAACCACCTCGTCTTGAATGCGGCCAAAACGAGGGAGATGATTGTGGACTTCAGGAGGACTAGGTCTGACCTGAGCATAGTTTCCATCCTGGGTGAGGAGGTGGAGGTGGTGCAGGACTACAAGTACTTGGGAGTGCACCTAGATAACAGACTGGACTAGAGACGCAACACTGAGGCTGTCTACAGGAAGGGACAGAGCAGACTCTACTTCCTGAGGAAGCTCAGGTCTTTTAATGTGTGCAGCAAGATGTTGCAGATGTTTCACCAGTCTGTTGTTGCGAGTGCAATCTTCTTTGCAGCCATCTGTTGGGGCAGCAGCATCAGAGCCAGCGACACAAAAAAACTGAACAATCTGATCATGAAGGCTGGCTCTGTGCTGAGGACTGCTCTTGAGCCCCTGCAGCTGGTTGTGGAAAAAAGGATGCTCCACAAACTGCTCAGTATTATGGACAACAACTCCCATCCACTACATCGGCGGCCCCAACCACCGGGCCGTGGACCGGTACTGGTCCGTGGGTCATTTGGTACCGGGCCGCACAGAAAAAAAAAAAAAAAAAAAAAAAAATATATATATATATATATATATATATATATATATATATATATATATATATATATATTATTGATGATCGGAGTTTGAAAGATGTTTTATTTTGAAAAATGACCAGATTGTCTCCCAATTACATCCGTCTGTGCGTCGCCTCTTGACACAGGTTAAGACAGGTCAAGACGCTCGTCTCGGTCACGTAATATGTTACACCAGTTAAGCCCTCAAAGCTGCAAAAATGAGTAAAAAACAAACGTCTTTGGAAAGGGGAAAAGGCCTTTGTGAAGCGGGGTTTTCTGCAGTGACAGCGACCAAAACAAAATTACGGAATAGACTGGACATATGGAACACACTTCGGGTGTCATTGTCTCCCATTAAACCTAGATGGGACCGGCTCGTTGCAGAGAAACAAGCTCAGGGCTTCCCACTAATTCAGCGTAATGGTGAGTTGTATTTGTATTCACTTTATATTTGTTTTTGGCGGTCGTACAACACATACACTACATTACACACACTACATGACCTCTTGCTTAAACAACAGAGCAGTTTCAGTCGGAGACTCCTGCAGCTCCACTGTAAAAAAGACTGCTACAGGAGGTCATTCCTACCAACTGCCATAACTTTGTATAATGACTCCCTCTGTGCAGAGAGAGGAGACTCATTCTGGAACAGTTGAGCTGATGGACATAATTTGCACAAGTTATTGCACGAGTCCATATGTATATTTTTCTTATGCATATTTTTTAATGCTGCTGCAACAAAAGAATTTCCCTTCGGGGATAAATAAAGTACTCTATGTCTATGAACCTTGAATGTCTTTACAAAATTTTGCTGCACTTCATTTAATAATAATAATGTTGAGATGTTTCACTAAAAGCTGCTGATGACATCAAGTGAACACTAAAGTCTAATTTAAAATTGAAAAGGGTGGAAACTTTAAGAAGTACTGAACTTATTTATTGTCTCAAACTAAATTTGTAAGATTAAAATTTTGTGATAACACACTTTCATTTAAGGCATGGCCACGTTGGCCTTTATTTATTTGAAACACTGTGTTAGTGATCATATGTTTCCACATTCAGATGTTTTTTCCATCAGTTTTTATCACATCCTTGCTACAGCATCACGCCATTTAGTATAATCATTTTCTCCATTTGGTGCTTTAATCAGAATGATCACCCGGTGTGAAAATTCAGATTGTGTTGTTTTGGATGAGGCTGCGTGAGCACGGTGTTGACATTCAACAGCTCTCACAGCTCGTTCCTGTCCTGTCTGAAAAGTAGGGTAGCACTTATGGAAATGTATGGACAATTGACACAAGGGCTGCTGAAAGGGTGACAGCACTGGTGAAAGGCAGCAGCAACAATACAGCAGCAAAAAATGCAAATGTTACACATATGTAATGTTTCATAAGTAGTCTTTGCATTGATAATTGTGCAGCAAGCTGCAATACAGCATTTAAAATTCAGCACAGCTTATGATGACTGAGTGCAGGGTGAATAAGGAGTTAATGACTGCAGTAAACACGACTACAGGGAAGAAGGATTATTGACTGAATGT
The DNA here is from genome assembly GCA_033000465.1 of Sciaenops ocellatus. Classification (NCBI taxonomy): domain Eukaryota; kingdom Metazoa; phylum Chordata; class Actinopteri; family Sciaenidae; genus Sciaenops; species Sciaenops ocellatus. Next base: position 7,210,612 of record CP136886.1, read on the forward strand.
GTTTTCTGCTACTTATGTGAGCAGTATAATCAAATACTCTTGGAGCAAGTGAACATCTTGTGTGTAATAACACATGTGATTACTTTAAACATGTGGGACATCACACAAGATGTCAGCCCAACTTATTCCAGTCCTGAAGCTCTCACCTTGTTGGCTGCTAGAAAGTCCCTCATGGAGATCATCTCCCCAGACATCCTGCGCCCAGTGTCAGTTTCGCTCTCGTTGATGCCGTCCGTCTCAATGGAGGGGTCTCTGCGGGCACGCAGGTGACCCGGGGCCACCACGTTCCTTCGAGGGTGCCTGTGAGGGTGGTGACCCCTCCTGGGGTAGCAGCAGCGGCAGGGGGCTTCCAGCCTCCTCAGCAGCCAGTTGAGGACCTGCTTGATGACGATGGAGATGACGTTGAAGAGAGAGTAGATGCAGCAGACGCCAGTCAGGATGAAGAAGAAGTTGCCAAGCCGGTATGCGGCTGTGGCGTGGCCCTCGTAAACAACCCGCTGGCTGCTCACCATGTCTCCAAAACCGATGGTGCTGAAGGCCACAAAGCAGAAGTAGAGTGAGTCCAGGTAACCCCAGCCCTCAGCGGCCGAGTACATAAGCGAGGCACAACAGGACACCAAGATGGCTGCTGCTCCTAGAATGAGCATGACACAGTAGACCGATGGCTTCCAGCCAGCCAAATCCTCCCCTTTTCCTCCTCCATTTCCCCCAGCTCCACCTGCTCTGTTTGCATCTGATACTCGCTGGCCATTTTGTGGGAGCACAGCTTTGTTATGGCGTCGCTCATGGCAGGACTTGAGGACGACAGCGATGACCGTGATGACGCGCTCGAGAAAAAGGTTGAAGAAGAGGATGGTGGCTGCGCAGCCGAGGAGCCCATAGAACATCAGGAAGACCTTTCCTCCGATGGTAGCAGGAGTGGTCATCCCAAACCCTGAGATACACAACAAAAACAATATTCAAAAGCAGAAATCAACACAACAGATACAATGAAGTTGCTAGAAAGAGTTGTGTTGAGTAGTGCTGTAGTACTTGATATTGTTCTTGATACTTTGGACATTTTGAAGGTCTTGGTCTTGTCAACTGCATTTTTGCTTTGTCTTGTCTCAGTCTCAGACAAAGAGGACTCAGATTTTATTTCAAGACTGCTCAAGACCACAACAGAGGGGATTTTGTCTGATCTATCTGTTCATCAACACTGTGATTGGATGTCAAACTTCCGGCTCCACATGCAACCAATAACTTGACTCATGTCTAATTTGAAACTCAATCTGCCTGTACCAAAACTCTCCAGAAATCTTTCCACCCCTCACCCAAGAGCTTTTGGGAGTATTATGAGCTATGTATATGCTGTCTAGTGGTCTCGAGTCAGTCTTCTCATGCCCTGATCTCAATGCCCCAACGTCTTGGTCTTGCCTCGATCTATGGTACACTCTGGTCCTGGTCATGACTTGGCCTTGGTTTACGTTGTCTTGACTACAACACTTGCCTCCATTTTATCTCACGCACACAAATAAAACACAGTGCTTTTAGCAAATGAATGGATTATTTGTAGAGAAGATGAGTGTGGCCATTTCCTCCAGCTAAAGTACCTTCTAAACCGAAATCACATGCTCTTGGCCATAAACAAAGATGGCTAATTACTGATCTCTTCTTCTAAGTGAAAATTACACTCACTCAGCTGCCTCAATCCACTGGGTTGCCATTGGTGATGCGTTCCCCCTCTCTCATCTGTCTCTTTGGCACTCACTCACTTAAAGAGCGAAGGTGCTTTCAGTCCAAGCCCTTACCCACAAACAGCCCCAAAGTTTTAGTTTGTCCAACATTTCACCGTATTGCCCACAGTTATTTGGTAGTTGAAAGACCCAGTGCAGACACTTTGCATTTCAATTTGATCATTTTCTCTCAATTTCAAAGGTTCAAAACCATTAAACTGGTTTTTACCTGGAGGGGGAATGAAACGCTGTCTCTTGTGAACTGGCAGATAAACAAGATGGGAGTCAATGGCTTTTCTATTGACTGCACCTCCTTTTCATCCCTCATTTAACACTGAAAGCTCAATGAGGCACTATCTGTCTGTCTGTTCTCCCTTTCCCGTTTATTACATTTATAACATTGTAGCATCGTAGCTTTCATGGCAACGACACAGTTACATGTGGAGTGATAAATTGACTGCATGCAGGTACAGCAGCTGTAAATTCTTACAACATGAGAGCCCTTTTCACTAGAAAATAAAGATGTTACTGTAACTCATGTCATGAAAAACGTACTCTGCAGCATGACTAATTGCCACTGTAGCAGAGGCAGGCCTCTTGTGGAGGATCTGATTGCCTCCACATTCAGATTCATTCTCAGGGTGCTAATTGGGCAAGAGTTTTCTTCCAAACACGGCGATAAAGCCAAATGGGCTGGACTTTATAGATCTGTTTTTTTCTTCTTTTCTTCTTGTTTTGTAAGCTTGCTTTAACGTGATGTTGATGAGTCATTTGACCGGGTTAGTAAAAAAATACATAATTAGAGAAAATAGTGGGCTACTTTGTCAGTATGACGTCTGTGTCAGAAATCTAAAAGCTCTGAACAATGGTTGGTGGGGCTAGGGTGTCCTGACCTTTTATTCCCAAATGCAACCTCCATTACTAAAACATTAAAACAATAGTTAATTTTTGGGGGAATTACACTGCTGAGAATAAGATGAGAATATCAGTATGACTCATATTTGTCTGTTAAATATGATGCAGACAGCATAGCTTAACACAAAGACTAGAAACAGGAAAACAGGATGGCTCTGTTCAAAGGTCACAAAATCCCCCCACCACCTGCTACAAAGCTCACTAATGAACTCATCATATCTCCCTGAAGTCTTGTCATTGTGTTAATGGTGAGCTTTAGAGATGCTGGTCGTCATCTTTGGACTAGCTGGACTGGGCTATCTGTTTCCCCATTTCCAGTATTTGTGCTAAGCTAAGCTAGGCTAACCAGCTGCTGGCTGTAGCCTCAAAGTGTTGTGAAGTGAGTTATGGTCAGTATTTGTACTTTTCTTCAACTTCATTTCTGAGAAATGGATTTTTATTTTTATATTTACCTCATTTTGTCATTTTCATAGCTAGTGGGCATACATACTACAACACCCATGAGCCTTGACCATCGTCGCTATGAAAAATAAATTTGCGGAGTGAATTCAGCAGCTTTTCAATTTGTGAGCAAAACTTACAAAATTGTAAAGATTTTTTTTTAAGTAAATAGATATCTGCTGTATGTTGTTTTCATTTTTTCTGTAGACTGTAATATCTACCTTTCACCATTAGCGATGCCAAACTGAACAGAATTGAAGCCTCTGTGATTGATTGCACTTTGGGGGGTGTAGTTAAGTTTTGTGTACACAGCTTTGTACCTTTGACTTTGTTTATTTTATGACACCCATTTACATATTTTTTTACTGATAAACCTCCTGAGACAGTTTTATGCTGATATGTGAGTGGCTTTCCCTCTAATTTCTCAAAAACTGAGAAATTAGAGTGTTAGATGAAATGAAAATCATTAAAGCAGACTGCATAGAAAGATTACGTAAATTATTATTATGATAAAATCTCTCTGATTGTTCTGCTCTGCACAACTGGACATTGCAGCATATATTATCTCCACAGGAGGTTCACAGCAATGATGATGTCATTTGTAAGATCAGAAATAAGATGTGGTCTCACAGTGGGTACATTACTTCCACTGGCAAAAACTCCAACTGGGTCGAGCAGCAGCAGTACAGTCAATGGTCGCGATGCCTACACGCCTACTTATTTCATGTCACACTGTCTACTTGAACGCTACTTGACAAAGTCTTTACTATTCTGTCAGAGGTCTCAGGGAAGTGCAGAGGCGCTGCTAGTACAGCAGAGGAAAACAATTTCCTTGAGATAGGCATCATCTTCAGGAACGATGGGAAAAACACAGAATCAATCTCAGGGGAGGATCACCTCTCTTTTTACACCACCATCAACCAGAAAAATCTGTCTTAAAACACTGGGAGGGATGAAGAGAGTATCTCATGAGAAAATTAGTTTGAATTCGAGTCAGCTAGGTCCTTCATCATCATATATCTCATTTAAACGGTGAGCCTGAGCCTGAGCATGGCCTGTCAAAGTGCCAATCATCACAAATCAACACACTTCAGTTAAAGATGTTGAAATGGCACTACCCATTAGGGAGTGTGCAAGTGTGACTCAGAGGTACCCACAAGAAAAGACTTATACCACCATGTATAACAGTTCTATTGGTTGTAGGGATGGCTCTGTTCCTCCACTGTTCTCAGACAGTCCTGTACAAGGCCAGTTATAAAATGGAGAAAATCTTGCTCTTATGCATGCATCACATTGCTTTTTTTCCCTCAGTCTACTCTTGTTGAACCCAGTGATTCAAATCGACTTGCTAAGTCGAGACCTAGAAATGTTGCACAGCTTTTATTACTTTAAAAAATGCCTGGAGGTAGATTTCTTATATTAACAGAGCCATCATTAAAGCTGCTATGACAAGTCAAAAATATTGATGTTAATATAAGTGTTTTGCACACACTGTTGGCTGGATTACTGGGTTTCATCTGCAATGTGTTGATGTGATGGTTTGATTATGAACTAACCTGACTTCTGACACCCTTTCAATCCAAACACAGTGAGAGAAAGGTGATTAATAAATGGCCTTGATGTTGAATAGTTTGTTTGAGTGTTTGCAATAGAAGGAAAACGCTGCAAGACAGTTTGTGACAGTGATGGGGAAATAAAAGAAGCTGTGATAACAAACTGATGCTGCCCTCAAACAATGGTGGATTTTGAAATGTGTGTGTTTTCAGAAAGAGACACTAAAGCTGACTGAGAAAAAATGTGAATTTCACATCGTTTTCAAAAGCTGGTTTCTCCACCTCACCAATGGTTGACACCACAGTTCCCACGAAGTAAAATGCCCCAGTGAAGTCCCATCGAGGTCTGATTGTGTCCACACGGATACCCGCTACGTTCGCCTCCTCATAGTTCCTGAGGAAGTTACTCAGGTCTTTCTTACTCAGGTTGTACTTCTGGCTGAAATGCTCGAACCTCTGCGTCCAGCGATCCTTCGCCTCTCGCTCCTTTGGCTGCTCCAGCGCTGAGAAGACGGCGGCACCGCAAAGGAGATAGACGATGATGAACAACGCCAACAAAAGGAACCTCGCGTTATCCTCGTTTATTGGACCGGAGCCGCAGCAGCAACCGCTCCTACATGCCATTATGTTGCTGTTGTCACGGTGGTGGAGCTGCAGTGGGGTACCTGTGGCATGATGTTCACGAATGAAACGCACAGTCCTCGGAAGAGATTTTTTACGAAAGAAAAATCCTGCGCAGTACAGTTAGATTGTTGCTCAGACAGATTATAATCCAAGGCTGTGGATTTGGCATTTTGCTCATGAGCTTCTATGTGCAGTCCTAGTCCAAACTGTTCAGCCAAACGCGTCCTCATACGACTCCTCAGTTCATCTCCACCGGCTGCGCTCTTACATCTGGGCTGCCAAGAGGCTCAGACAGGAGCATCAACCTGTGGATGCAGACAGTCGCGCTGTTGTGCACTCCGGTCCTGCCTCTCCAAAAGAGTCCCCACCCCTGAGCGCGCGTTTTACGCACAGTGTATTGACCACCAATTTGCAACCTCTGTCCATTCACCAGCCTGTGCCAAGTGTATTTTGTCAGATCTGTTGAACTCCAGCTGAAATTTCCACAACTCAACCTGTAAAAAGGCATCAAAGGAGCCGGATCTGATAATGAGCTCCGAACTGACCTGGAAATGTTCGACCTCCTGATCCCAAGGTTTGACTCGGACAATATAGAGCGCGTTTGCATAGTGAGATCAATATCACTTGACCTTTCCTGGGTTCTGATGAGGGATTCATGCTTCTGCCCACGCTTACCCGGGGACGATGTGAGCAAATGTCAGGACGGAACGATGGTTCGAAATAAATTATTCAGGATTTCGGGGACAACAAAGAGCTATTTCTGTAAAACTGGGAACGGAACAATATGATGATGCGTCCGAGACCATGTCGGACCCCAAGGACAGGGCAACAGCCTTTCTAGGTCACACTTCACCAAGTTGTCTTGATGTAAACTTGAAAGTTTACATGATGTAAGCAGAGAAATATGAGTGGTAATTATTAAGGGGCTTGAGTTTAAAATAATCCAATTAACTGTTTTAGAAACAACAAAGTGCCAAAACTACTAAAAAGATTAAACAGGCACAAAGAAATCCAAGATGCATTGGAGCAATTAACAGGATTTTGTTCTCTTTAATCTTACACATCCAGAAGCCCAGGTTAAATTATTACAATACTTTTCTTTTCACCCGCTTAAAGTGAGTTGAAATAGAAGACCTGTGCATCCATAAAAGTGTTTCTTATGATGAGGATTATGAGCATAAAGTAAAGCAGTACTTTGAAGTAAATATATACTCATGCATTGTTAATATGCAATGGCAGATGTTGCTTTTTACACACTGTGTTAATTTGCAGTAATAATAATAGATTATCAAATGAAACCCTTACAATAACAAATGATTGTTATCATTTAAATACAGTATAGTAACTTGACTGTGATTGTATTTATACCTTCTGTTATTAAATCAACATAATTCTACACCAGGTTGATCAATAGAAGTCATTTTCAGTGTCCTACATCTGGATTGACTTTTGCATGACATAACGACCACCTACCTTGGAATATTAAGTTTGTTTCTTCCTGATTGTGGCTATAACAAGACGAGAATGCAGGGAAATCCTTTTAGTCGAACATATATTAGTCCAGTCTTTCTTGACCATGCATGAAAAGTTTTGTAAATAAAATTTATTCTAAAGGGGAATTCCTTTTACAAATAAAAGCCTGATAGAAAAGAGACTTATAAAAAACTGAATGAGGGAAAGACAAATAAAGACAAAGGCTATTATCCGGGGTTGTTTTTATTATGGGACAATTTGACAGCGAGACAAAAGACAAACGTGTGAACAGAAAGGTCATATGTTTTCCTGAATAATTTAAAGTATTAAGGCTGGTAGTTACATTACATATTACATCCATTTAGCTGACGCTTTTATCCAAAGTGACTTACAATGAGTGCATTTAACCACCAACCAACAAAAGAGTCACGCACATCATACGTCATCAAATAAGCTGAATTGCTTCATGTGCTACATTTAAGAGATAGGGAGAAGCTGTTTAGTTCTACATAAAGTAGATTTAGTTTTTAGAGCCATTAAAGTACATAGAATATAAGAAATACACAATAATGCAACAGTGAAAGTAAACAATGTAGTTGAATGTTTACTGTGTACAGGACTCACACCCTGATTACAGCCGTATTGTGACTGATTTTATAGACAGGGACAAATCCATAACACACAGCAAAGTATTGATAAGTCACTCACAATTATTTGAAGATTAGTGTTGATTGGAGTGTTGTTTCTTCTCTCCTAGCAACTGCTATTGGTCTGGAGTGACTGTGAAAAGATACCAAGTGATAAATTAACTTTTGTGTGAACAGAGAACTGAGACAACATCTACACTACACTATACTATACTATACTATACTATATACTATATACTATACTACATCTACACTACACTACACTACACTATACTATACTATACTATACTATATACTATATACTATATACTATACTACATCTACACTACACTACACTATACTATACTATACTATACTATACTATATACTATATACTATACTACATCTACACTACACTACACTACACTATACTATACTATACTATACTATATACTATATACTATACTACATCTACACTACACTACACTACACTACACTATACTATACTATACTATACTATACTATATACTATATACTATACTATACTATACTGAACTATACTATACTATGCTATACTATACCATATGGTTCACAACTGACTGGTTCTGTCCAGTCTCTCCTGTTGTTATTTATACTAAACAGTTGCTGCTTTAGGTGCTAACAAAAGTAGAAAATACATCCACTGACAATTCAAAGTCAGAGAGCTCAGATGAAGATCAGCAATATACTTTCCACTACGATGTTTTATCTACTTCACCACACGTATCTGTGTGTACCTTTAATCTTGCTCTTACAGAGGCACTTCATTTCTTTTTAAATATTTCAAATGATTTTGCTTTTATTTCCTGGAACTTGACTTTGTTGCCAGGTATTACTATTAACTACCTGAAGGTTACATAAATATCTGACTGACTTACTCTTCTGTTATTTCATTCAGCACTGGAGATTATTGTGCTGTGATACCTTTATTAATAATATACAGTAAATCATAGTAGACAAATGGGTGTTGAGTCAGCAACCACTACATTTGTAAAGCTTCCCTCTAAATGTGTGTTCCCTGCAGATGTGGGTCCCTTTATTTACAGCAGTAAATGTTTCATTAGTTGTCCTGACTTGTTTCAATACACATTTCCTGACCTGATTAAAGTCATTATATATTGATAAACTGCCACCAAATCGAATAAGTTTATGAACTCTGTCATTACCAACACGACTCATTGTATAATCTATGCATACTCATGTTTGTGCATACGTGGCCTTCATATAGGTCATTAATTGTTACATAGTCTGGGCATTCACGGGCATGTGTGTGGGTGTGAATACACGTCATTGCTTATTTATGCATACACACAACACAACTACACATACATAAATGTGGCTTTCATGCTGCTACTGTCTCTTTCTCTCTCTTTGCATGTTTTTCAGTCTATACTATATGGCCTCATTTTGTTCATGACTTTCTAGCTCACATAATATGCCCATCTTCTCTTATAAACTGCCATATTTAGAGGTATTGCATTTGATTTAGCTGTAGGGGTGCTCATATTTCTCCCTTGCAATAATTCATAGAATCTGCTGTAACTCTGTATATTGGATGGCAAGAACAAGGTAACATGCTTTCCTGGACTGGTTTAATGGTCTGTTCTTATTTTGAACAAGTGAGCTGACTGGCACACTTTCAAAGTTTGGTGCAGATATAATATGGCCATAATTTGTTTTATAGGAAGAGTTCAACATTTACTTCAACATTTTGGGAAATATGCTAATTTGTTTTCAGAGAATTACCGTAAATTAGCACAAGTTAGATAATTTAAACCATTTTTGTGTTTCATTTCACTGGAGCAAAGTGTCAATTAGCCTAGCATAGTCTAGCTAATTGACTCTATCTTACATTCAAAAATATGAAAAAAACAATTAAAGAGGTGTAACGTGTTAATTTGTGAGTTTCGGAAGTGCTGGTAGGAAAATCTTGATCTTTGATGACAGCCAGGCAAGCTATCTACATTGCCTCCTGATTCCTGCTCCAAAATTAATGCAAAATATCAAACTGAAATGTTGAAAATAAAAATTTTGAAGGTAACAGCTATGACATGTCAAATACACCTATGTGTTGTGTTGCAGACATATCCACTGAAATTAGCATCCTAATTTACTAGCTTTCATCCCATAGTACAAGAGCTACCACTTTGAAAAGTGATAGTAAGTCACTGTATTATTCTGTCTGGTCTCAGATGTCTTAGTTAAAAGATAGCCCTCAAGGAAGAAAATTAAAAGTTTTGATGTAGTTATTTCAAAACTCAACAAAGGCCTTTCATTCTGGGTTTCCATTTGAGGTTTGACTGCTGCTCTCTTACTCATGCCCTCCTCTTCTGCAAAGCTTTAAAGGCAGCTGACTGGAGAATTAGCGCCAGCGTTTTATCTCGATGGAATAAACTTCAACAATTCATATAAAGGTAAAACGTACATTCATTTGTGTTTAAGGTTGCAGATTATCTGGACATTCATTTTAAATTTGTGCTGCAGCTGAATGGAAACCTTGCTAATGAAGAGTATTAAATTCTACGAGTATCAAATTGGCAACGAGAAGCCAAAGGAAAAGATACATTAATAATGAATTAATAGTATGAGACACACAAGATGACTCCATCTACATGAAGGGCAATATTCTAAGACTTTCTGAGATATATATATATATATAAGATGGTCTTATTTGGGAAAAAGCATTTATTTTTTAGTTTTTCATAACTTTATATAAAATGTGATTAATGTGCTAAAGAACTAAATCTGTGTGAAGCACTTGGGGGGATATATTAATTTACATAGAATGCTGAAGCATGCAATCACTCTATGTAATTTACTGTTGTTTTTCTGGTGGTATGAAATCTGTTTCCATGGAAATATTTAAATGAGGGTTATTCATGAGCAGAGTATTAAGACATTTTGTAACCACTGTAGCAGACCTGCTGTAACCTAAAAATCTTCTTGTCTTTTGTATTAATAATGTATGAATATAATATCTTGATATGTGTGATCCTGGGCTTTCTCTTTCTCAGCTTCAGTACTAGTGGCTATGACTTCACCATCAACATGTAGTCTGCCAAGGTCACAGCCATTTGTCATCAGCCTCTAAATCTGTAAGTGGGCACTTCGCCTCATTTTCCCCTGGTTTATAAACAGCATCATTAGGCCAGTGCTCTAATGATTTGCACACAAGCACATGCGCACCATGCACATAAACATACACCAGAGTTCTAAAGCGGGATCCTACTTTAAACTCTTCTTGGGTCTGCAAGTGTCCGCACTGCTGAATCGTCCTTAAGCAAGACTCTGGAACTGAACAACTCCTGCAGCAGTGGCTGTTCTGTAGCTGACCCTGATCTTTGACCTCCCAATGGAGGGTGGCAAAAAAAGAAAGAAAAGAAAAGCATGTCAGGGCAGTAGCACCTATTAAAATCTCACCACATGTCGGAACATTATTACCTCTTATATACACAATATAAAATCCCTAAAGAGTAGAGAAACACTGACTCTAGCTGAACCTGCGGCGTCTTTAGATATAAAAGAAAGCAAAAACACAACAATTCTTATTTTCAGGTGATTATAGACTACATAATTTACCTATTTCATTCAATTTCTGCCTTAATCTGACAAACTGGACCTTCAAGATCTTCTGAGTTCAGCTCAAAATGTACTCAGATCTTGTGCTGACGTCACAAAAGCAGAGACATTGTTTAGGTGGCGTGCTGCTCCATCCTCCTATTTCCTGTGTGATGATAGACGATGATGACCTTGTAGTTCTCAAGTTTATTGTATGTATACAGGCAAGTGGAATGTCACCGAAGGTTTAGTTCATAATATGTCTTGTACTTTGGTTTTTCTCAGTCAGTACTATATAATCCTTAATCCCCATCACTTGACATGCTTCCTGTGTCTAGTTAATCTAACCTAATGTATCACGATGCATAACAAGAGATGCAAGATACAAGATGTAGATGCTTCATTCTACGTGACATTGCAATGACTTCCTGTAAGTTGTTTGGTCCACCACTTTGGTAACTTCACTGTCCTAGATGGTTTGTTACACAATACCACTATCACTACTTTAGGTGTTTTGTCAAGATTCAATTGACTTTTTAAATACACTCACAGCGCACATTTCTCTCTCCCTCTCTCTCTCTCTGGTAGAGAGACATATATCCACTGAGCATGGGGTAACCATAGTAACTAGAAACTAGGTTATAACGTACTGTATATAAACAGTAAAGCACACAAGAGCGTACAATACACTGTCTCAGACGGTCAATATTCTATCAACAGAATGTCCCACAGAAACATGTTTACTATGAAGTACACAAACCCTTTGTTTAAATCTGCTTTGTTTCTTTCAGGCGGTTTCTATTCTCTATCTGACTCTTCATCTTCACCAATAGCATTCTCTCAGTTTCATTCAATAGGATGCAGCCACATTGTATCATAAAGCTATTATGTAGTTTCTGAAGTGTTTACTGTAACGGAGATGCCTGTTCCAAACTGTGTATACGTGGACTGCATTAGATTGTAGTGATTATGATACTGTGCCTACCGCTTATACTTCAGATCAGTGCTATAGTGAATTAGTGGATTCTTCTGCATACACTGGAATTAAAATGCTGCAAAAGCATACAAATATAAAATTTGTGTCTAGTGGTCATTTCAAGCGCATGGGAGGATTTCACTCCTTACTGAAACTAGGCAACCATGACCACGTAGCACGGCTTATTCGGGTCTTACTGGGGCCAACAGAACACCAAAAATGTCTATGGGGAACCAGAGACACACAATGCCCTTTTTTCCCAATAACCATTTTATATTATAATTGCACTTCAAGATAATCCAGGCAAACTGGGCTGATTCATCAAGTGATTGGATGTCGATTTGGTCTGGGTAATCAACCAGCCAATCATACGGGCTCTGCTGTATTTGTCTTGATTGACAGAGAAGAATCATTTATTAGACTTTGAGTCTCCATAATGGAGTTCCATCGTCGTTCATAAACGTGTTTAAATGTGGGCATTGTAGTTTATTTTAATCAATCAATCAGTCAATCCCACATACACTGTACTGCTGTAAATACTCACTAGGGCACGAAGTGTATTAATCCACAGCTGAACATAGTTCCCAACAAATGCACTATTTATACTTTCTATGAAGACCAAGTCTATAGTGCGTTATAACAGCATACATAGTGAATTTATGACTACCCTCATAAAACATTATATGATGAGACTTATAATTAATTATAACTTCAAGCGTCCGGTGGATGCTTCTGACTAGTTATAAAGTAGAGGTTGACTGATGGGGCTTATAATGCAATATGACTTCCTATACTCACCTATACATGCACATCAACAATCGACTACAGTAAGAACTTACCAATAATGTATACCAAAAACTACACTGCCCAGTTGTTTTAGGAAAGTATGCAGACTTTTTTTTTTTTAAATTATACTATATATTTGTGACCTCATTAGTAACCAATGGGCTTGAATACCACAGGCAGGGTAGGAAGTCAGGAAGTATTGAGAGACAGAATATTGGTGGATTTTGGTGTTAGCATAGACTATCCTTTATGCCTCAGGTGTTGTAATAATGGAAAAATAATAGAGTTTCAATGAAGAAGAGAGTTATGATCCACCCTAAGACATTAAACATTGATCTGTAGTTTGCATAACAGACAAAGTTCATCTTAATATGAATTATTAAAAAAATTATAACTTTAAGGAGAAAAATGATTAGTCTTAACAAGTTAACACACTGAAACTGATGTGTGAGAAAATCCTTTTCCTTTTGATATTTGACGATGCAAACTCTCCTCCAGTTTTACCTTTTCTCATGTAAATGAATGAATGTGCTGCTCTAGTAAGGGCTCAGTCCTTGCTACCTAGTCCTTTGTGTTGGAGCAGCAGGCTTCCTCTCTATTGCACAGGAGTTGTATCAGCACACGCACAGAGCTGGGATTAGTTTTGAGCCAATTAACTGCTTTGGGCACTGTGGCTGCTTTCAGTAAGTGTGTGCCTCCGTGGGGGAAAATCACATACGCACATGTGACTGCGTTCATGTCTTTACATATTTATGTGTGTTTGCATATCCATGAGCTATTTTCTTTGAGGGTGTGTGTGTGTGTGTGTGTGTGTGTGTGTGTGTGTGTGTGTGACTGTGTTTAAGTTTGGGTATTGGGAAGGGCCTTCATCTCCACTGCCTTTGATGCTCACAGCTTTTCCCTGTCTTTTGTGAAACACAAGGGGCATAAACACTGTGGCACTTTACCATCCAAAACCAGCAGAGACCACAGCATCTTAAGACCACTGTAATTGGTTGGGGAGGGATAATGAGCTTGTTCTATTTGAGAAGAAGTGATCAGCCACACAGAAACAGAAGAGTCATGAGCTAAATTGGAAAGACCTGTCCTTCATTCTGACCCTATGCTATCAGCGATGTCAAGTAAATGATTCGTCATCCCCTGGTAGGTGATGACAGTTGATTTGTGGTCGTCATCCTGACTGATGTAGTGTCTCCCACCGCTGCTGGAGGGTTCACTTCTTCTAATTTGAAATTCTAACCAGTCCATCCATTCTATTCCGCTTATCGGGGGTTGGGTCACGGTGGCAGCAGGTTTAGCATGGCACTCCAGACGTCCTTCTCCTCAGCAACACATTCCAGCTCCTCCTGGAGGATTCCAAGGCTTTCTCAGACTAGATGGGTTATATAGTCCCTCCCGCGGGTTCTGGGTCTGCCCCAGAGTCTCCTCCCAGTTGGACGTGCTCGAAACACATCCAAATGAAGGCACCCAGGAGGCATCCTAATCAGATGCCCAAACCACCTCAGCTGGCTTATTTCGACATGAAAGAGCAGCAGCTCTACTCCAAGGCTGAGCCTGGGCACCGGGTGGAGGAAGCTCATTTCGGCTGCTTGTATACTCTATCTAATTATTTCGGTCACTACCTAAAGAGAGTTTCGCTTTCCGGCTCAGCTCCCTCTTCCCCACAACGGTCCGGTACAATGTCCGCAGTACTGCAGATGTCACACCAAACTGCCAGTCCATCTCACGCTCCATTTTCCCATCACTTGTGAACAAGACCCTGAGATACTTCTCTTGGGGCAGCAGCTTGCTCCCAACCCGGAGGGAGCATTCTACTGAGTACCTGGTCAGTATCCCAAATTGGACCAGTAGGCTTTGCTGTCAGTAGGTCAGGTGGTCCAAAACTTTCGCCTAGACTGAAAGCGCAATAACAATCTGATGCATTGGCATTAAATTCAATACAGATATTCATGTCCTCAGGATGAATTGTAATAACTTTGGTGTTCCCCTGATTTTTCCTCTAGTGCAGGGTTCTAAGACTGTGAGCCTCCCCTCAGACAAAGCTTGGAAAAGGCGCTCTCTCATCCCCCTTAGTTTACATAGTTTTGCACAATTCCTGGATGTCTATGTGATCACGATTATTTGATCCCATCGACACTCAAGCCAAGATAGCCTACTATTGCTGCTCAGCAAAACTTCAGACAACACAAAATTCTTAAGACATTTTTTTAGTTTCTCTCTTTCATTTATTAGACACAGGGAAAGTGGTGAAAACTACATTAAAACAACTATATTTGTGAAATATCACACACATTTAGGCTTTTTCTTTCTGATAACTAATGGAATATTTTTTCATCTCCATTCACTGAGCCTCCCCTGAAGTTGTTTGGAGCCTTCCTGATCCCACTTTGTTTTGGTGCCGTAATCACATCAAATAGTTGATAACACATTTTTCTTATTCTTACCCATATCCCATACGTATAGCTCCCAGGCCAGGGACCTGTCCTTGTTCCATCCTGCATCCTGACTGTGAAGGATGAAGGGCTGGCTGGGGTTGTGTGCTGTACTGTGTGCTCTGTCTGTGATGACTTTATTGAGGAGATCTGAGAGGTTGGTGCTGGGGAGACCAATAACTTTGGATTTTGTTCTTATTGGAGGCAGTTAACATGTTGAAAAAAACAGTATGACCAATAGAGGAGAATGGGTTAGACTTGTCCAATACTTTGGTGTATAACCAAATACAAACTAATGACATTCCCATCAACCTCAGCTGAACATAGTAGTGCTATTTAGCACATATTAGCTGCTAATGCTAACTATGGCGTACAAATCACATCTCTTGATAAATGTTGCCATCAAAGAAAACCCCTATGGTTCTTTCGTTCTGTGAGATATGAAGACCATGTTTCAAAGAAATCACCAATCATCCGTTTATGCTTCTCAATATCCTCTCCAAAATGGGTTTGAAAATTGCTCCTGCTTCCAGGTTGAATCATTGCTGCCCTCTAGGATTTTTTGCAGTTGCTCTGTAGTGTGAATCCCAACATCATCATCAAATCAACATGTGGTAGCATCATCACCATGCTCACCTTTTAACATGTACACAGGCAACAAGAATTTGCACAACTCATTTTGTGCTGATATGCATATAATTAATAAATTACTTTGTGCCAATTATGCAGTCAGTGATTGCTGCAGTGGAGGGAGGTCTGCACAGTTGTGACATAAGATGTTTTACATTTACATGAACACATTTTGGCAGACCTTCCAGTTTAGAACAGCTTTAAGTACTGCTCAGTGTTCATGCATCAGCAATCCTGTCTTAATACCCTAAAATAGTGTCTCTCTTGCTTTTTGTCATTAATTTCACAATAAAGCGTGGAAATTATGCATTTATAACATTTACATTATCACCATGTTGCCAACTCTACTCTAGGTTGGTTGCAAACTCAGATCTTTTTGCTTTTGTATTCTGTCAGCTGAGTTTCAAGAACACCTGACCGCCCTGTATCAGATGCTTTAGTGTCACTGAATGCACCAATAACTTTGCTCAATCGGTTGATGTTCCATAATATGTGCAACCCTTTATCAACCTATAGCCAGTATATGGCCTGCATACTATGAGCATATTTCTATCTAACCTGTTTAAGCATGACTGGTGCTAAAGCTTAACCTTGACCGACACTATTATGGTGCTTCCCTCTCTCCTTCACACAAATCGTTGTATCTTTGCTGCAGTATCTTGCACAAAGATACAGGATCCTTGCAGGCCCCTTTTTCTCTGAAGGTAGTTTTCTCTATTATACGGTTTAGTACACTGAGTCCTTCATATTAAAAAATGGACAGAATTCTGAGATGCTTTTTGCAATGTATCAGTCCAATTTGGAATACTGATATTAGCTGTGAGGACTATGATTTTCGTGTGTCACAAAAAGCACCAGGAAAATAAAAGGAAAGTATCTTTAAAGATGACCATTTTTCTAGCCTTGACTAGAAATCAGTTACAGTTATTTGAACAGGGTTGTATGTTTAACAGGCATTTTACATGTGATCAAACAAAGTTCAAGTTCAAGGGGTTTAATGCGCACCACCTTCCTCTTTATCTTATCGTTTCTGTGTCCTGATGAATCAGACATATCATAAAACACCCTAAAAGACCACACACAGTGTTTTTGCCCTCTGTGGCGATGTCATGGTGAGGCAGACTGGTTGCCATGGCTATTTCCAGTGGCTGGCCCTTTGATGTGTCATAGAAGCTTTTCCCACCCATGTTGTACCACATTGCCCACTTTGGTCAGCCAATCAGATCTGATACTGGTCCTCTATTGTTTGCACCCTGCTGGGAATCAAGGCATTAATATGGCACTGATGCAAGCTTTTCAATCACTTGTATGAATATAAATTATGTTTGTTTGAGCAAATTTTAAGATACAGTCTGGGAAAGCGTCTTCATGGTGAGTTATCCCTCAGAGGAACAAACACACAAGAGCTTTGTGAAATTAGCTCAGCTTGTATTGAAAAAAAATAAGTCAGATGACTGTCTAGTTTTTGTAAGACAGACATCTTTGAAAGAGTTGTTGAAAGGTAGACCTTGTTTAGCTTTAGGTCCACCTTTGACAGGTAGACTGTGGGTGGACCTGGCTGTCGGAGTGCACCATGGGGGGAGGCAGAAAGAGCTGTTACAACATGATGTTCAGTGTAGAGGGATGAATGGCTGAGAAGATGAATGGATGGTAACCATAAGAGGAGGGAGCAAATGGGTGTTAAAGGAAATAAATGTCATCATGGTTGGATCCAGAAATAACATCAGTTATGCTATTGGCTATCTAACATTTGACCCAACATCCTAAATATAAATGCTATCACCATGGTTTCAGCATAAAGATTATACACAGTAGGAGGTGTTGAAAAGCTTTTCAAAAGAAATTGTTGAAAACTGATGTTGTTCATTTTCTAGTGATGTAGTGGAAGCAGATGGTTCTTTTTTTTCAATGAGCAGCATGAAAGGCAGCGCAACATGGACACTCTGTCAGAGCAGCAACCACAGTGTGTGTGTGTGTGTGTTTTGCATACGTTTATATGCATGTGTAATGCACACGTACATGTGTAAAACGCATACCAAAGCAAAATCAAAAGTACACTAACACATCATGCACATAGCGTGTATATTTGTTATATGTGTTAGTGACGTCATTATCACTCAAGAGACCACAATGCAACCATAGACATAAAATGAGAAACAGGAAAGCAAAGAGATAGACTTACCACCGCTAATATTAAACACTTGCTGTTGTACTGGCGCACTTCAATGCGGTTAAGATTTGGATAATTACAATGATTGTATGTGGTTGTCAGTTTTATACATACAAAATCAATATGAATTAAGAGTCAATATACCAGATGCAGAAGGTTCTTTAACTAGGTTCAGGTACAAAGATCACACCATCCTATTTTCACACCTAAAGTACTTAAGCATACCTTAAAACCACTGGGGCTTTAATCCCATAGTAGCAATGTAGAGACAGGTCCCCCACCCAGAGTCTCAACTCCGTCCTGATTTCAACCCACCAGCTGACAGTGGTCCATCTCCGAACTCCTCCATCCATCGACAACCCCGATTCCTCCACATATCCCTTACCCCTTCATCTCTTAACCCTCATCCCTTCACGCATCGACCCTCAACCTTCATCCACGATGTACAAGTTGTCTAAGTTGTGTAATTCTATATCCATATTGGCATTGTCTTTGTTACTGAATGCAAATATAGTAGACAAATGGACCCCCACCATGTGGTAGAAATACTTTCATTGTTACTTGAATGTATGAACATGTTGGTCAGCCACCGCTTTCTGGGCAATTGGATTGATCGCCATGAAATTGAAAACTGACCTTGGGTCAATTTAGCACTGACAAAATACTGGGTGCATTTTACTCAGTATCCACAGGTAGAAAACCACCCACCAGACGGTATTGTTTTGATACAATAACCCAACAGTAATATAAAAATAACACCAACACTGGGTCAAATCACACTACTGATGCTGGGTAAAATTAACCCAGCGTTGCACTGGTGCTATATTGACCTAGACAGTAATCTCAGTCTTCAACCACGTTGTAGAATCCCCAGTGGTGTACATAAAGTATATAAATTAAACTTGTATTGTTTGTTATCAGAGTACAGCAAAAAAAAAAAAGTTAGCTTTTCCTACAGTGATGCATCAGTGTGTGCACGAAAGGCTTGTGCAGCAATCTGGTGTAGGTCAACAGCACGCCTCGCAGCGCCCTCCGACAGATTGGATGAGGTGAAGGGAAGAAAAGAAGTCCCCAAAGATCCCCTTTGATGTCTTACACAAATAAGCGTATTGTTAGAGCCAAGGCCTGGAGGGACGGCTGCAGAACAAGTGTTGTTTAGTAGGAATTATGGACATGTTGTGTGAATGTTAAGTGGGTCATAATGACTATAAAGAGAAAAGTGTGTTTTGTTATACGGAATTTGATTCAGACATACAGTAAATCAGACCTAAAACACATGGTGCCTATACTGTATGACATGTAAAAACCTGTTAGTTAGTAAGTTTAAAATGACTTGGCCTGAAAACACTATTAGAAATTATGTATTAATCAAACAGCAGCTTTGCTTTGCCCCAACCATTTCCTGAATGATAAACTAATTAAACACAAACAAATCAATTACAGTGCCAAGCTGTGTTATTAACTTTACAAACGCTAACTAACCAACTAAGCGTCATCATCATCATCATCACCATCACCGAGCGCATCCAGCTGGAATGGAAGCAATTCATGTCCCCTCCCAGCCTCAGTGATTGTGCTGTCACTGCAACAGCTGTAAATTAACACTCCTCTCTTTCTCATCCAGTCTCTCAGCAGTTAGCCAACAGCACAGTGCTGTAATAAACCTTCTCAGGGACTCTGGGATTAAAGCTATTGGATTGATATTGCAAAAGGAGAGAGAGAGAGAGAGCTCACATGCTGTATACTCATGACGGTTTGGGTATCTTTCCTCCCTCATTCGTGTGCCTTCTCTTTACAGATAGATTGAGTGCTTTATGTATTTGAACAAACGTAAGGCTGTCTAGTGTCTTCACGTGTGCAAACAGTAACTGCTACAGGTTTTGAAATCACAGTTTCTCACCTACAATGACACTTTCAGTGTCCAGTGTGAAGGATTTAGTGACATCTGGCTGAGGCTGCAGATTGCATCTAACAGTATAGGAGAAACTTGTGAGGTCCCATCTAGAGTGAGCCAATCCGTGATTGGATTGTCTGTTCTGGGCTACTGTAAAAACATGGCCAACTCAAGCTCCCAGCAAGAGTGCTAGGCTTCGATTTTAGTTTGACATAGTGGCCAAACAGTGTAATTACTGCAATGGCATCTGTCACGTGATGCACACTGTCCCGAAATACTTCCATTCATTCATTCAAATAAGTTTACCTTTTAAGTGTCACAACCCCTGTGAAATGAGTCATTTTAAAATTTCAAAGCTGAGAAGAACCGCACAATAAAATCATTTTATTACCATTAAAGTTAGCAGACTGGAAGTTAGTGGCTCGGTCGCGGTTGGCTAGTGAAAGTCTAATGCGCTTGCTCTATGAGCCCTACAATGCCGAAGTATATGTGGTATTTTTATACCTGGCAATCAAATTCATTTGGCTTCATTCGCCATTGAGCTATATCCAAGTGACAACCTCAGTGGCTGGGAAATAAAGCAAACACGGAGGTGCCAAAAACTGTAATTCCTCCAGCGGCCACTTGAGGCTGACTACAGAACATTTCAACCTCCATAAGCCCCCATGTTAAAATGTCCAACTTCACAGCAGAAATAAACATGTTTACATTCTGGTACAAAAAACAGTTTTGGTCCCTGGTTTCCCCGTTCATGACAACTGCACTGAGGGTGATTTTTTTTTTTTTTTTAACTTACCTATTCAAATTATATGAAGGCTACATATATTTAACAGCCTGGCTGCTTTGATTGACAGATTCTGTTACAGGTGGCTTGAGATAACCCCTCTGCAGATATATAAGGCTAATTTTTATGTGATAACAGACTGATGAAAACATACTTATGAATATATTATATATTCAATTTCTGCCAATAAATCCTTTGGGAACTTTCAGGGATAAGTTAGACATTTTGAGAAATCTTCTTATTCACTTTCTTGCTGAGGTAGATGAGAAGATTGATGCCATTCTCATGTTTGTAGCTATCAAGTTAGATGTTTCTGTTCTGCACTGGAAATGATGATGCCACAGTATAAACATAAAACATACATACTGAAAAGTGTCAAGCATTCCACACTCAACTTTTTAATTGTTATGAGTGCACCATCCACTGCATTTTGCCATTTTTGAACACACTTATATAAGCATAAAAGTAGTAAAATTTTTAGGAAATAACATGTTCCATCTCATTTGTTTCATCTGTACACAAACAGTAATGTAATAAACAAGTCATGAGTTTGGGGGAGGTGACATGCTGGAACTAAATTCTCTGAATGTAAATGTGAATGTGAATACTGATTCAGCTAGTGACTTCCTGGAGTCTGGACGCCTGGCAACCAGCAGAGACTTCAGTGTGTTTACTGATTAAACAAAGAAGATACAACATGTTAAATAGAGAGGATTAGAGACAGGGGTAGGCAGATTTTTTTGATTTTGTGACAGAGCCAGCCTTGCTGTTTCCAGTCTTTATGCTAATATAAGCTAATTGCCTGCTGTCTGTGCTCCATATTTAATGTACTGATATGAGGGGTATTGATCTTTCAGCAAGAGAGCAAGTAGGCATATTTCCTAAAATGTGTTTATGAACAGGGCCAAAGCTTTTGTACTACCTTCATTTATTTGTCTTTGAAAGTCTCTCAGATCTTTGAGTGTAGATGCATCACATCTTTTCTGTTTCAGGATGATGAGGGCTATTTTAAAATGAAGAAACATTTGATGTTGCTGTGGTTTATTATTATATTATAAATGCAAATGAAAAACACAATTGCAAATTGGGTGCATCCAGAAAAAAAATATTAATTACAAAATTTGTGTTTTCATGTAATCCTCATTACAAAGCAGCATTAACTAGACAGTGAAATGTGTGTGGATTGGTTACAACAGCATCATAACCACGAAATAACACAGGTGATGCAACAATCCCTCATTCAAAGTAACTTCTATTCAACTTTGACTCAGGTCAAAGTCAAGTCACCAATTAATTCAGTGTTTCAGCACTATTGATTGGTCAGTTGGCATTAAAGTACACCAAATAGTGTGTGGGGTAAGCTTCACTTGAATGGAAGAAAATAGAGCTTAAACTTGTATGAATTCAGACCTTTGGGCTCTGTTTTGGTCACCACCAATTCCAGTCTCTTTAGCCTTAATGTTAATGTTCCATGTTGACCAGCTAGCCACTAACTTCATCTACCTGTTTAGTGCTTGACAGGTTGATTGAAGATGTGTCGATGACGAACGACCCTTTTCACATTAAACCCTGTCATTTGATCTATTGTTAACTTAGAAATATTGACTGAAGCAGCTTTAAACATAAGCTTGTTCAACATCTTAATGTGGAGGCTAATTAATGTTACACTGTTTATATTTAGAGCACTGCTGAGCCTGTTTTGCATACTCTGAAAATAGCTGCATTTCACAAATTGCGAGTGAATAGGCAAGGGTGCAGTTTTTATAAACAGTGCTATGGCACAATGGTAATCTTAACACTTTACTATCCAATGTGGCTTGCAGTAAAAGTGCTGTCATTTTTGCAGAGTGGTACCAGTGGGGTCTGAGCCTTTAATCTTGTCACTGATGGTGGTTCATGACTCTGCTCCTTCAAAAAGACAAAACTACTTGGTTTTGTGGTGCAAAACAAGAAACACCTGGGGAATTCATGCCAAGTGACTCATTGGCTAGATTCTAAACTCCTCAATGCGGCATGAATATGGACAAAGACCAATTGTACATTCTGCACTGCCACATAATAAGAAAACAGCTACAAAGCTGTCAGTTCCTGTGGTTGTGAGCAAAAAAATTCCAAGTTTAATTGGACACACAGTGTCTGACTGCCAATAGGGCCTGCAAGAAGATTAAAAAGAAAAGCAGAGAAAAGAGAGAGTAGAGCTAGAGGCTCTTCTTCACCCCCTACCTTGCTCTCCTATCTCCATCCACCCATCCACTTGTCCAACCGTCCGCCCACACGACTTCAAGGAGTCACCGTTGCCTGGCAACTCTGTGGCGAGAGGTGTGTCAGTGATGGAAGGTCCAAAGGTGGGGACACTTCTATGTTAAAAAGGGTGGGGAGGGTGGTCAGAAGCCTTGTTGAAGGCCTCTGAAGATGAATTCAAGAACTGTTTGGCTTTTTAAGGGTGTCATGGTAACCGTCGCGTGATACTAAGGTCAGCAGGTCTAAAGGTAGGA
Organism: Sciaenops ocellatus; assembly: GCA_033000465.1. NCBI lineage: Eukaryota > Metazoa > Chordata > Actinopteri > Sciaenidae > Sciaenops > Sciaenops ocellatus. The sequence continues at coordinate 7,233,723 of CP136886.1, forward strand.
CTGGGTCACAAGAAAATGTCAAGGACGTGGAAGAACACTAAATGTACTCTGCTCTGATTATGAATGCACAGTTAGGTGATACCAGCAGTTCAGTGAAAAGAGAAAGAAAGAGGACTCCGTCTTATGCGCAGCACTCCCACAACATTCCCACTCTTCAGTTTAGCTGACTGAAAGATAAATTGGCTCTTTGCCAATCAACATCAGTTAGTTTGTTACTCACACAGTTCGGGTCTAGCAGGAGGTTGTACAAAGGTGCAGAACTGACAGAGGAAATAAAGCAGAGAGCTGAAAAGAAACAAGACAGATGAGAGATGATCAAAAACTGGATTGAACAAGATAACAAGTGATTATGACAGACATAAATGACTCTTGTGGTAGAAAAATGAGTCTGCTGCTGAAGGACCAAAATTGCTCTTATTGCTGATAGAAATGTGTGTCTGTGTGTGTGTGTGTGTGTGTGTGTGTGTGTGTGTGTGTGTGTGCGTGTGTGTGTGTGTGCGTGTGTGTGTGTGTGTGTGTGTGTGTGTGTGTGATTGCACTGTTAAAAGCTGTTCACATTTCTCCCTGTTGAGTGCTATTTTGATCATTTCATACCCCAAAGCCTCTGTTCCTGAAGGATCCCAGATGTAGGCCCAGCACATTTTGGCGACGGTGTTACCGTGTCATCGCTATTTTTAGGTATCCACCTCGACTGCCTGCCTAATTAACATCTTCTTGTGACATTGTGAGAGAAAACAAGACTCGTGATTGGCTTAGGGAGTCTGGAGTGTCTTAACAGAGCTTTTGAGCTTTTCAAGTAGACTGATTGCATACTAATTTAGCATCCTTGCTTCAGAGTGTGTGTGCAAGCGCGTGCGTGAGTGTGTAGATTAAGTGAATGAATCGAAATAAGTGAATCTAGATATGGAAAGCAAATAAAAACACTGCTGTGTCTAATACTAATGTTGGTAAGAGGACTATTTTTGTGCAGTCATTGATATATAAGTCACAATATACCTTTGTGAATCTTTCTGTGCGCATTTATTAATATTGAGACTCATTCCATAGAAAAGTGGCTTTATTCTGAGATATCCTTGTTCTGATTATATAATTCTGTGTGAGTCAGTATGAGAGCCAAAAAGGGAAACTGGAGAAAAATGTCAAAGGTCACATTGACATCAAAGGGAAATATCACAAGGTTGGAAAAAATGAGGTGAGGGTGAAATTGAAAGAATAATTCAGAGAGAAGGTTTGTTAGCCTGGATAGAACGTATAATGGGTGAGTGAATGTACTCTGTGATGGAACAAAGCATTGAAGTCTTTAGCAATGAAAATTTCCATTTCTATTTCTGTGTTAACCAACAAACACATAAATAAATGCAGCATGTCAGAAATCTAAACAAAAGTGCCCAGACTGCCTGTTTTTGGCTCATTTTTCATAAGTTGAAGTAAAAGATCTAAGACTTCTTCTATGCACACTCAGGAAGTTCATCTGAAGTTGCTGTAACTGACTTGACTGGGCAGATACTCACCTTTGATGGTGTCTGGCACTTTGGAGAGGTGTTCTCTTCACAGATGAATCCCACTTCACACTGCACTGCTATGGTGTTATGTGGGTATGTTGCTAATGTCACCGTTGTGAAGAGAGTGTCCGATGGTGGCGAGATTTGGTGCCCCTCTTGTCATGTTATCATAACAATGCACAGCCCCCATGTTGCAGTTAACAGCCTCATCGTCTCTATAGGTGTGTCGCATGGCATGAGGCAGATGGTGGCCACACCAGATACTGTTTTCTGCTGCTTTGGTGCTTCCTCTAGGAATAAAGCATATAATAAGTGGGACAGTGGGTGAACTTGGGGGACAGCCGTTTTAATAAGTGTGAACATGCTGAGGAATGTTTTGTGTCTCTGGACTTTTTTAGGCTCAAGATGAAGACAACAATCCAACAAATGGGGACTGTTTAGTGCAAAAAACAACAGCCTGAAATGATACTGGTACAACAGGGACTAACATGCCCCTCTATATTTAAACAAATAAAAATATAATTTGGGTAAATGTGGTTATTTGATTTTGTTAGAGTTAAATTAAAAAAAAACTAGGTACAGAGTTACAGGCAGCTAGCCTAGCTTAGCACAGGCTAGAGGCAGAAGGGGAACAGCGAGCATGGCTAGTCTACCAACACTTTTCTTAATGAACAACCAAGTTCACCAAGAAATCGAAGTTTATCTGTTCACCTAGCACTTCTGTGCAGCATCTCCAGCTGTAGTGCTGATTGCCAGATACAGTCAGCAAGCACAAACCTCTCCACAGATAGCACACCACAAATTGTTTTCATGTTATGTTATCATGTTGGTACCATGTGAGAGTGCAGCTCCTTCATTCAATCTTTCCATCATGTAAGAAACTTCCTTTCTGGTCTGTATCTTGTCAGAGAAACACAACCCAAAGCAATGGTTTCTGAAAACGACAGAAAAAAGGGATAGACCGAGAGCTGAACACAAACATGAACACTCAGGCATGTGATTAATAGGTGGTCTTTTCATGTTCTCCAGGCTTCAAAATAAATTGCCAAGGCAAGGCAAATTAGAAACACAAAGGCAATTCAAAGTGCTTTACATAACGCATTAAAAACATTACACAAGAAATACAAAGACAAACTAAAAGGTTAGAAAGTACTTTAGAAATCAACGAAAAGGACAAAAACAAGAAGAAAATACCAGATATGCAGGTAAAGATGTTTAAGTACAAGGTAGATAAGATTCAGTCAAAGGTAGCACAGAACAAGTTCAAACTCGGTGTAAGTCAGGCCATGTCTTATACCCTCTGGAGGTTTGTTGCACCTCTGTGGTGCATATAAGTGGTAAACAGCTATCATCTCAGCAGGCAGCAGTGTGTGCAGCACACAAAACCTAAATGTTATTGGTCATTTATTAAGTTCAAAAGAACAGGTTGTGTTTCCCGTTCAAGATAGTTTTGTATGATTGATCCCTGTTTCAGCTACATCCAAAGTGCTTTGCACCAATCAGGGAGTCAGAGGTTAGCAGAGCGACCTCCTATTCTTGCTGAGGACCTGTTAACATCATGTGAACTTGAGGGGCCCTCTTGAGAGCCTCCAGGGAAAGCGAGGCTGCAGGCTTTTAAGAGATTGTTTCAGAACCACATTGATATGATTTCAGGCTACACATGACAGTGACAGTATCAACACCCTTCAGAATCCTTTTCATTCTTTTCAGTGTATCCTCTTATTCAATGAAAGGCTACAAATCAGGTCTGTTTTAGACGTGGTTGCCCTAGTTTTAGCCAAAATGGTGTATCCTACACACTGTATCAGTATTCAAAATGTCACTGCACATAATTAAAGGTCAAAATTTCTATCTTAGAAAAGCGCTATTTTCTACCAAACTGGCAGATTAAAACCCTTGCTAGCTGCACACATACCTAATGATGATTGTACAATTAAAGGTCAAAATTGTAAAGTCAAATGCGATACCTCAGATACCACTGCTCCATTTCGGATGAAACCTGACAGACTGATGCACTTTGGCAAAGCTTGAAACTTTGAAAGACCATGACTGCTTTATGAATGGTCTAAATGGAGAAAGACCTGGAAGGATGATGTTGTTGTTGTTGTTTTATAAATGTAACTGGTATGTCTCAAACAGATGCTAGCATTTAGTTTTATTCCTAGTGGAAATTAACAATTAGCGATGAATGCTGATATCAGTTCAGCAGGGATGTCCCCGTCCACCAGCAGCTTATTTAAAGTCCTTGAACTAAAAGAACAATATAAACAACCCCTCCTGCCATGTAACTAGTAATCCTGTATTAGTCCGATAATTAGTCAGTGTCAGTGACAAAGACAGTTGATGATAGTGTAGTGCAGCTAAGTGGTACAAACACTCTCAATGATCATCATCTACTTTGTTTACACTGTGGCAGGGCTGCTGAGTGGAGCTGTGCACGGGCCACTAAAGCTCCCTTTTTCTATTTTCTGACAATACTTCAACACAAAACAATGACAGATTTCACACTGATGTTTTGTAGAGAGTGAATGTCTGATATTTCTGTATTTTGCTACTTAAATCTTTGGACCAGGCCAACGTGCACTGAGCATAAAATCCTTATTGCCTTGTAGATATAGTCTATATAGGTAAAAGATGGTATATAGATACCATAGATATATGGTCACAAAAATGCAGATCTACACAATTAAGCTGTACAAAAGTTTTAAAGCTGTGCCATATCAACACAAAACTCAACTAACATTCAGCTTGATCCCTTATTTCCTGAAAAAACATTTAATTGTTCAATTGTATCCATATTTTGTCTTCCTCATGCTGTTCTGTTAGTATTTTGTCTTCTTTCTTGAAGAAAAATAAATAAAATTAAAAATGAATATTGGACCTTTGCCTGGTGGCAAAGAAGACTAAAAAAGAAAGGATCTGTAAATTAACAACACATCATATCAACAAAATGTCCACTGCTACAAAATCTGTCTGACAAGCAAGTTCAGCAGCAGTAGGATTTCTTCTGTCCTAGTGTGACAGTGTGTATAGATTAGGTTACTGTTGCCATCTAGTGGCCAAAAACATGCAGCACACCTTTAATGATTGCAACGTAAATCAGTGAACTACATTCCCTAATCATCAGATTTTTTTTTTTTTTTTTTTTTTTTTTTTGCCATCCCTAAAATCACACTTGTATTTATCATCTCTTATCTCACTCTGCTCTGTGACTTATCTCATTTTTTTTTTTTTTTTGCACTGAATTTTTAGTGGGTTTCATCATAGTACCAGTAATTCTGAAATGATAAATGCAGTTCCATTTTTAAACGTTTATAGTACAGAAAACAAAAGTAAAATGCTGACAGAGCCAAAGTATCTATAGTAAGTAGTACTGTAATACTAATCTGAAAAGTTCCAAAAGAGAAGAGAGGGAAGACAGATTGATATGTTCCCTGTAAGGCATCAGTTGGCTTCCATTTTTTGGGTAGTGGAAAGCATTTGGTCATTAAAACATGAAACTTTTCTGGTTTTCATATTTAATGCTTGCAAAACTTTTCATTAACAAAAATTTCAACACAAAAAGTCCCAAAACTAAATTCTTTATATGATAAAACTACAGCGTGCTGAACTTCTACAAGCTTCAGGAGCAGGACCACAACTCAACCGTGCCACTTGACTTCCATTCCTAACCCTCTGGTCCTCCCGTTTCTTTCTTGTACTTCTCCCTCTCCTCTCTACTCTCCATACGGTTCTGAGGGGGGTCTGCCGTGCCCGGGCGCGATGGTGAATTCCCCACCGAAGCTTCCCCACAACGCAGCAACAGACCAAAGAACTACAAGAGTTCATGGTTCACTCACAATCTTTCGTTTTGTTAATGCATCATTTAAACATATCTTGTCGATGGAGAGTATACATTCTTGCTAGTGAAACAGAGGGTAAAAAACTATATGTAACTAGATGTTCTCACTTCAAACCATGCCATAGCTGAAAAATCATTTCAAGCTCAAGCTGAAGCTGTTTTAGCTGAAACTGTCAACCACGTTGTTTGACAGCTGGCCCTACAAAGAGCATAAAGGGTCATGAGCTGCGTTCAATAACACTCAGTCACACACAAACACATACACACATGCCCTTGTCTGTCAGGTGAAATGACTCTTTTCTTCTCCATTGTGACTCCCTGCTAGGCTCTTGACCTATGGCTGGAGGAGTCCCAGCCACTTTGCTGTGACAGTCCAAACGGATTGACTCGAGTGAACGACCTTGTCCATCCCCTCCGGACATCTGCACACTCGCTCGGTGTAGACAATCAATCCTGCTTTTTAAGTGCATGCCGTGCGCTCAGTCACCATGAGAGGGTGCTGAGATACTCTTAAATCTGCCAGAACAAACTATTGTTTGCTCTTTCTCTTCCTTGCTTCGCTGTTTCTCTGAGCAAGTCTTTCTTTTTCTGCTTCTATGTGTCTCTCTCAGTCCTTTAAGTCACTTCCATGTGTCCATCTTTCTCAGTGTCTTTGTGCATGTGTGCGTGTTTCTTTGCATGCTTGCTTGTGTGTATGTGTGTGTGTGTGTGTCTCCATTAACTGTGCGTACTGTATATGTGTGTGTGTGCACGTGCCTGTTCCGCTCTCTGTTGTGGAACAAATTACACAGCGGCTGGGGAGCCAAATGACTAATCAGTGGTACACAGATTAAAATCCAATTGCTGCAATTTGAAGCCACACAGGAGTAGTATGGGAAATTAACTACTACAGTGTCTGCGCTGCTGTCTCCACTAGGCATACCTGTTAGATGTTGATCTTTTAATTAGTGAGGCCCATAGAAACTTTAGATCAAAGATTCTAAAATCGAAGAAACACTAGACGAGGGATTTAGAAAATACAAGAAAGTGACACTTCACGTTTTTTTCACATCTAAATTAAAAAGACTCTGTGTTACTGTCCTGTATGAGCGCTGCTTAATGCATCTCATGGGTTAAATTGCAGATTGTCTGAGATGTAATCTGTGCATGAAAGACAATAAAAGGCGAACAAAGTTAGAGCAAACCACAGTCGGTGGTTAATTTGTTCATATTCACCAGGAGGGACGTTAAGAAGATGAAGTGTTGTGTTTATGATGGGGCTGGGAGGATGGGATGTTGTCTGCAGCCATTCATTCGCCATCACTGTATCATCCCCTGCCCACAATAACCACTTATCAACCACAGGCTAAAGTGGCCATTGCCAGGGCTTAAACATCTCCGACTTAGAAATGGATTGAAAGCACCGCTTGTTTATTTTAAACTACAGCCCAGCAGACAATTCATTTCTCCTCGCACAAAAACACGTTCAGGGGGGAGGATGAATAATGTGAATAATGAGCAAGCCCTCAGCCCTGTAGGTGAAACCAGGCAACTGACTCCCGTTCTTATTATATTATGATTTTTTTTTTTTTTTTTCCTGGATGCACAGAAGTGCAATATGCGCTTGAGCAGGGCTGAGACACAACATGAACGCTTGCCTGGAATAATCTCAATGGTAAAAAATAATCTCATTTTGTCTGGGAGTGTAAAAATCCTGTTTGCATGGCTGTGGCGTGCGTCTTTGTGCCTGAGTGTCTTATGGCAGGCAGGAGACGTGCGTGCAAGGCTGTCACTGAAACCATAACAATCGTGCTGGAACATTTCATTGGGAATGAATTGAAACATGCCACGTTTACCTTTTTCACAGATGTGACATATTTTAGCTGTGGATCATGCACACAAAGGAGTGCCTTGTTTTGTTGTGTCAAAAATGCCAAATTTTCACTTCTTCAAACCTTTATTGACCTGCTATCGGTTGACGAAACACACACTTTTTTCCCTATTCAGTAGCAGAACTGAACATATCTACTACAGCCCCTGTGGACATTGAGCAGTTCCTAGCACAGATACCTTGTTCAAGGGTATCTGTGTGGTAGCCGCAGAGAGGGGAGAGAATGTGAGAATGTGAGAACCCTCCACTTTATCTTCCTGAACCCACTTCTCCAAAGTTTGGGCTGCAGCACAAAGAGTTTTCTAACACTGATCCAAGGCCAGCAAATCTATGTCTACAGTCCTGGATGGCCATATCCGTGAACTTGGTCATTTCAGTCACTCATTGGCTTATGAAATTTGTTACCAGAAGAATGCTGAAAAACACTCAGCTCAATGGATACTTTTTTCCTTTTTTTTGGAAAGCTTTCTTCATAGCTGTTCCGTACCCGGACTGCTTAGTTGGGTGTAATGACTGGAATCAGGGGCAAACAGCTAGCCTGGCTCTGTCCAAGGAAGGACAGTCTTGTAAGATATGGCCAGAATTATTCTTCATGAATGTTTAAACATTCACAAAATGAACTAATATCAACACTATGTAACAGCAGGAATGGCAGGAATTTCACCAGCGGCTCAGACGGCCCTCTGTCTGGCCTTCATGCCCTCCTGAAAATTGTATGCCCACCAGCCACCGTGGCCTTGGTGCCCCACTCTCTGCCTATTTCATTTTTTTTCTTTCCCGCCCTACTTCACTCTGTTCTCAAGTCCGCCCCAGAAACAGAGAGTTGGCAAGTGAGGAACATTACATGTACTTGATTGGAACAGTAATGTAATCAACACGTGTTTGAAAGTTTGCCGCTGGGGTGTGTCTATTTGTGCTGTATGTAAGCGCTATGAAACCATCAGGAAATAACTTTTTATTTAGCTGATTAACCCGGCTTTATCAAGGACGGGGCTCACTCACTCTCATTCACTGTCTATGTCTCGACTAGTGCTCTATCTCTGAAACCATAGGACACAAACCAAAGGAAACTTCTTTGTGTCACTATTTTGCAGCTTAATTGCGAGACAGATACAGATTTAGAAGCTGGGTAGTGTCAGTTTAAGGCACATTTCAGGCTGACTATGGAGGGGTTTGACTTGTCTGATTGGCAGCTGCAGCGTGACGTCGGGTTGTGCTTTTCCTAAAGTTGGATCAACTTCTCCGCTGCATGTCACTGCTGCTAAATGAGCATTTAGCTGTTCTACTTATCAGTTCCGTGCATGTACATTGGTTAAGGTGAGGGGAGAGGTTAGATTCTGTTATCGATTTGCGCAATGGTAGCATTAAGACAGCATAAATCAACAGGACACGCTAACAGCTAATGGCAAAGGTCAGGAGGTCCTGTTTCACTGGAGTGTAATCTGTCAGCCAGCAGCACCAACCATGTAACATTAACAACAAAGTTGGCCTACAGGTCAAAAGCTATGGTAGCTCAACATTTTTTTTCAGTTGGTTTGTGTTCGTTGTTTCTGCGTGCTAGTGGTCGCTCTGAGCTATGAATGTAAACAAAGACATGCATCCTAAAATATCGTGACCACTACCCAAAATGCAATGTGCCAAGATGTGGTTGCCTGTTCTCTGTTAGTAATGTTGGAATACCCTCCAGTGGACAGAACGTGTAACAACCAAATGCTTATAGTGGTGTTGTTAATGTGATACCTGTAGCTATAGGAAGGCAACATAGTAAATATTAATAATAGGCTAAATTAGAGTATTTAAATATTTCGTTAACATTACTTAATGTTAGCTTTTGGCCTTGATGCCCTGGCACGTGGTTTTTGTGTCCTAAAAAATACCCAATGGCAAGCCAAGTGGCCTGGCAATGACATTATGTCAAATATGTTGTTGTGGAGATATTTTCTGAAATTAGCATGCTAAACTACTAGCTTCGGTCTGTACCATGTTGTAATACCACTCTGCCCTCAGGCCAACATTAGGGAGGAAGAAGCAGAGAACCAGGTGGAGTGGAGCTACAGCCCAGGGGAGCTGTGAAAGAGAGACCCAACAGCAAACACTTCTTTTTCTTGAGGAATAAATACCCAGAGTCACGCTGGATTCTGCTCTATCTGGAGCGTTAATCGGTGAGAGAAGAGCTCAGAGTTTATTTATAACTAACTTGTGGGATTAAAAATTGGATTTATCTTCACTCTACCTTCTCAACCTGTCTGCAGCAGCACAGGTGACATCCCCTGTTGTTATTGTAGCCATCTCTGAGCACCTGGAGCTACACCCAGAGATACTACTTCATATTCATACAGAGGCCAGACAGAAAAGGAGATTAGTTGGTAAGGACTTTATTCCAGTTATTGGCATTACTATTATTAGAGTTTATAAAGTTTGCTATAGATTTTGAGGACATTGCAAGATTTATTACGCATGTCAAACAATGGACAGCGTTTGCGTGACATCACCTGTAGGTTTCCAAAGCACCATATCTGCTGCCACGTTGGTTGTCCTACCTCTTCCACCTCCCAGCTCATCTAAAAATGGGCAAAGACGTGGATCATTGGCGGACCTGAGGTAGGTTGAACAACGCCTGGTTGCTCAAAGAAGCCATTTGTAATGGCACCCACCTCACCTGTCAATCAAAGCAGCCACGCTCTTAATTATGCATGACTTTAAGCCTTAATATAAAAAAATCAGACTCAGTACAGTTGTCATGAACAGGGAAATTAGCTTAGAGACCACAACTTTTTTTGTACCAGGCTAAACATGTTTGTTTCTGCTGTGAAGTTGGACATCTTAATACGGCTGCTTGAAATGTTCTGTAGCCAGCCTCAAGTGGCCGCTCGAGGAATTACAGTTTTTGGCACAGAGGTTGCCGCTTGGTGTCAAACAATAAACTGTCTTGTGTAGAAATGACATATTTCTCCTTTAATCTGTTCAAAGAACAAAACAAGTTTTGCTCAGTTTAATGGGGGGGTTATGTGTTGGACTAATAGTAACTTTTACACTTCTCTCATACCACGTGGTATCAATCTTTTCATCTAACTCTCTCAAATAAACATGTTTCTCACTAGTCTAAACATTCCTTTAAAGCAGGGCAGTTTTCAAAGTCTGACACTGTGGAACCCATCTACTAAAACTCGCTGAGGCAGTGAGGCTGCAGACGATGAGTCACTTGAGTCAGTCAACCCAAAACCAGCTCGAGGTACTGTTTTATCATATTTATGTCGTTTTGCTTTAGCTACTGTAGATTCAGGCAGCAGTGCTGTCCAGTTTTAGTGCAGGCACAATTGCATACTGGAAAGATGTGATTAAATGTGAAAGGGTGGTGTGTGCTGATTCAGATACAAATCTATGGAAATTACAAGCGTTTCAATTAGGCATTAGCATTTTCTGCTTATTCCCACATACAGTCTATGTGTCTATTGCTAGCTAGCTTACAGTTAATGTTCCGACAGTTGGTAAATTCAGTGTTTGAGCTGGATCAGTCCAGCAATTAAAAGTTGGCATAGGATGTAAACATTTGCTTGGTTTCCTATCTGAATATACCCCAAAACTTTCATTTTGCTTTTCAAGGTACCATAATTGCCTCTATGAGCTGTTGCAGCTCCATCTGCTGACCATGTTGATAAGCGGGCCATCACATAACTCAGGAAGGAGGACACCTCTCTTGGTTGGAGCACATCGTGTTTATATTTTCTGTGTGCTTGACATAAATAGAAATGATTGAAATTAACATCCGATCCATTCAAGAGCCTGTTAGTTACTTACTAGTGCACACAATGTTGACTAAGCCTATCACCACCAGGTTAATTTCTTGCTGGGGTTTTTAAATTTGGTGTCGTGCTGGAGCACCACTAATGATGCATTTTGCGCCAAGTAGAGACGAAGTTGAAGAGGGAAGCAACCGTAACAATGGCAGTATGACGCATGGATGCAAGGTCATAGGCAAGCATCGACAGTGTTTGTGTAATTACTCTTACTGTCAAAGGGGGAGACAAAAGTTCTGCGCTGCAGGTTTAAGAAGACCATCTGGTGAGTTTGTATTTTCAACGTTGCTCCTGTAAAGAAAGCCATGAGCCGATCAGAGGCAGAAATGTCAGAGTTATAGGAGATGGTCAGCACCGTGATGTGTAGTATTCTGGATAAGGATTGGACGTTTTCAAACCACATTTTCTGTCCAAACCGCCCACGTTGCATGTGCATGAAATAATGATTTCAGAATGGCGCGATTATGAGCTTTTATTTAGTCGTATAGCCATGAGGCATGCCACTGTCAATAAATCATTAAATCACTGTAGCTCAGGGCTTGGTCAAAGGACCATCTAAAAGCCATTACTCCAGATGGTGCATTAGGATGAATATCATTATGATGATATCATCCCCCACAGGTCCTTTCTTTCTTCTGTCATTTTCATCATATTTTATGGCTAACCATCACGCCACCATTTTGCCATGTGGTCTTTAACTTACTGCAGGTATAGTTCTGACATGGCGGTGAGGAAAAGTGTCTTTTTTTTTGCTCCAGATTAAAACACTTTGGGCACGTTGTTCTTTGTAAACTCCTTTTCAGCGCATTAAGGAAAGCTCATAACAATCCTGCACTGAAAAAGAAGAAAAGAAGATTCCTCGGGCTGAAACATTTTCCTCCCCTCTCTTCTCCTCTCTTCTTTTGACTATATTTCTAAATTTACCCATCCATTAGCGGGTGGCACAGAAGAAGACAGAGTTGCTCAAGCTTTTAACAAGGCTACGTCTTCTCTTCAGTGTCATGCTCTACTGGGTTTCAAAACACGCAGCCCTCTTTTGTGTCTTTATTATGGCTGCTGCTGAAAGAGATGAGTTTGAGGTTGTTGAGCTTTTGTGTGAGTGTGAGTGTGTTTGTGGGTGTGTGTTGATAAGAGGGGGGGCTGGCATCAATAGCATTTTAGGGAAGCTGCAAAAGGTGGTATTTGGCATGGGAAGGGCTAGTAGTATTAGTATTAGTAGTAGGTGTGTGTGTGTGTGCGTGTGTAGAGTTGTGTTCCACTTATCTACCACAGATAATTGATGCGGACAAGCTCGACTGAAATCTCTGTGACAGCGATAGGCACGCCGCACACTCGCTGTTGATGGATGCCCATGTCAATCTTTCTGACCCCCCACCCCCTTCATTCACACATACACACACACACACACACACACAGTCTCTCTCACACACACTCGCAAGCAAGCGAGTCCTTTTCAGCGGGGCACAAAAGGAGCAGTCTCCTGGCACGCCGTCACCAGCTGAGCTGTAACAGAACAGTGCTCAGAGGGCACGGAGGATGGGAGGGAGGATAGAGGGGAGGAGGTGGAGGATGGAAAATACTGAGAAGGAGGGAGGATTTGAGGTGATATTAATGAGGCAACAGAGGCGGGATACGAGGAGGAGGACAGAGGATTGATGGAGAAATATAAAAGTTGGTGAGATGAGGAGGTGAGGCAAGTGAAGGGAAGAGTAGGCTGACTCAAAGAAGAATATAGAGGCGCATAAAAAGAAGAAGAGGACAAGGAGGAGTGTTTTGTTAACTGTGCCGAGTTTCCCTTGTGATGCTTAGAGTTTGGGAAGCTGCTTAGCATTCTTTCTCTCTCTCACACACACACACACACACTCACTCCAACTTTAGAGCTGGCTCAGCAGAGAGCACATAGATGTTAAAGTGCCGTGATTAATTTAGGATGCAGTGAGCTTTTTTGGCCAGCACGCACACACACACACACACACACACACACACACACACACACACACACACACACACACACAAACTCACACATCTGAATGGAGGTAGTAGTGGTAGAGAAATGGCCTTTGAAACAGGAATTTATCCTTACTAAATATCCATCATGTCTCACAGGTGGGTATCAACATGAGATAATGAAAACTTCAGCTCAGGCTTATCAAAAGGGCACAGCTGTACCCACAAGTAGAGATGCTACTAAAATAAAACAGTTCAACTTTTGAGAAATACGCTCATTTGCTATCTCTTGCAGAGTTAGATGAGACGGGTGATACAGTGTCTGTCCATTAAATATAATGCCACAGCAAACAGAAAAGAAACCTGGAAACAGCTAACCTTTCCAAAGGTAAACAGACTATGAGTTTATAACCATGCTAGAGTCTCTATGATGCTCCACATGTGCATGGCGGCACTTCAAGCTAAATGTAAGTAAGGCTGTACCCAACTCGTCTAATGGATTTTGTAGGCCTACATGGTTCTCATGTCTCTGTAAGTCAAGCGTCCTTCTTCATCATCTGTAATATGAAAACATCAGATACATCAGCGCATCACGGAGCATCTCTCCTGCCAGGTGCTGGCAGCACTTTCAGATGAAGAATCAATCACGGTGGACGGCGATAGAGGAGGCTGTGCCACCGTCTGGTTCAAAAGTTCTTTAGCCGACTTTACTGACAGTCATCGCCGGAGCAGAGAGCATCAGGAGCAGCCGGTGCCCCGACTCAACGCTTTGCGCCGTCACACTGGCCTGCGTTTCTGTCACCTTTCTCCACTTCCATCGCAGTTATTTTGAGACTCGGCTTGCAAAGTTTGCATCCTGCATTGTTGTTGCTCCTGCATTGTTCTGTGTACAGTCACGCAGCTAAAAAAAAAAAAAAAAGTTCAGGTATTCAACTGACAAAATATGAGTCGGCCCGGGACCCTTTTGACTTAGTTGAATCATCGATTTTTGGGGGGCAGCCTTAAACATAATCATGCTAACAAGCTCACCATGACAATGATAACATACAGGTAATCATTAGCCTGTTAGCATTTGCTAATTATCAATTATCATGCTGGTGGTCAGACTTTAAACCCCTACAGATGATGCCACAAATACTATACACCCAAAAATAGTCAAAGATATTTGGGTATATTTACCCATGTTAGTGTTCACCTTCAGCACATTCTAGTCTGGAGCCACTGTTGTCTGTTCATGTTAATGGAACGTCAACGGCAAGCTATCTATTATGTCTAGGAGGCCAACATTCAGTTTCTTCGACCCTGGTCACCAGGCAACGTTGAGATAGGCTGGCACCTGCTCTCCTCCAGCAATCCAAACAGCGGCCTCGCATACTAAAGACAGAGTGTCTTCTCTGATATGATTTAGTGCTGTCACTGTCTATGACCTCAAGGCCCATGCGTGACCCTGTGTTACCAAAGGATAGAAAGTTCCATAACAGTTAACAGGCTACAGACAATATAAGTCTGGTATATAGCTCACATATACAACTACTTGTTGGTTTACCAATCGCGTCCCCAGAGGAAACATTTTCTTTTTTCTTGCCGTTTACTAACCATCATCAGAAACTGTAATGGTTTCATTGCAACCATTGTTGATATTTCCATTTTCCCTTCCATTTCCTTTTCAACAGGCTGGAAGTTTAATTACTTCATGAACCTTTTGTGAGAGAGCAAATCATTTCCCAGAATGTCGACATTCCTCTAAAGTTGACATTCAAAGCTCTCTTTAGTGCATTTCTCCATGTCTCACAATTTCCATGAATTTCCTTGTTATCTTCTTCCTTATGGTGTTACTGAAGGCAGATTGGGGCTTAGCTGATTGGGCAAACTCAAGGGGACAGATGAATTAAGCAGCACTCAAGACACATACCTGCCTTCATACAATACGATCTGCTTTTCCTGTCTGTTGGTCTCCTGCCCATTTCTATAGTGTGCAGCCAGATTGCTGCCTACCTGTCGCTGCAGCCCCACACACACATCACACCCTCAGTTTCACTGACCACCACATTCAGAGAACACATACATGCATTAACACCTCAGCCTGGAAGAGCAGAGGAAGTGAAACAAAAACGCCCACTGGTATTTCCGTGAAGAAACCTGTACCAGTGGAGTGGCGTGTGCGGTGGCGGCAGCATTGGTGGGCACTGTGATGAGAGTTGGACCACGCTCCTGGCGTGGGTAGCTTGCGTATTTTTGCTGCCACAAGTGCCCGCGGTGCAGTGCGGGGCTGGCTGGCAGGCTGAGGGAAAAAGACCCATCTGTTGTATGAGATTATTTCAAACCAGATACAGCACAGGATGTCACCTGTTTGGAGAGACTCAGGGGAGGTGGGATTATGGGGAGGATGGTATGTATTTGTGCGTGGGAGGGGGGTATGGAGGTGAATTGTGAGACCACATGTGGTCTCTCATCTTATCTAGTCACAGTGTATTCATATATCTGTGGTTAATGTGATTCTATATTCTTTGCTTGTTCAGCTGCCAACTTAAAAATGTGTTTAAAGTCAGCATAAAGAGACCCTCTAAGGAAAACATGCAGCCTCCTTTAATTTATTGTATTATCGTCCATATATTTTTGTTGCAGTTCTTTCATATATTATCTTCAATAATCTGGATTTGTTCTATTTTTAGACAGTATATTCAATTTTTGGATAGTTTCGCTGTTGCAACTAAGTTCCCCCAACTGCTCATAAAGTTTTATTTAATCCAACGTTAGGCAGAAAATGGACAAATGCACCCAAAATGACTACAACATACCTCAAGCAGATACCTGCGGTATTTAACCAGGTTTAGGTTTACAGTAATAGTAGTAGTACTGTACTTTATCCGGAGTGTACTTTGTCCAGCCCTATAGCCCAGGAACTTCATCTATTATAGATACTTTCACAAACCTGCATTGAAAGTTTGCCTTTTCATTAATCATAACCGTGATCTTTCCCCAATCTTAACCAGTTTGTTGCACATTGATGTTGTTAAAAGTGTGAAATGGTTGCCATTGGATGTAATCCAGGGTTTTGCAGAATCATTCAATATTGATCTTCTTGTCTGCTGATAGTGTTGCTTTACTTGATCTAGAAAATGGATGAGCAACTGTTCCTGCTCATCCTGCTCAACCTTTCCTTTCCAGACCATCTAAATATTTTAGTATAACATGCGATGTTCATCACAATAACAGAAACTCTTCTGCTAGCTTTACACTTCCTCTAAAGAATGGCGCCGCTTTCATACAACTTTGGTCTTATTTTAGTAGTTTCATTGCTTCATTGTCGTTTCATTTGCTGAGATATGGGAACATGGTGACCATGCTAAACAGAGTACAAACAGGTCAAGAAACACAAGCAGTCAGATAGAAGATCATATAGAAAAAGATGATATAGGCTTCAATTCAGCTCTTATGAGGGCGATACGGTGGTGCAGTGGTTAGTACTGCTGCCTTACAGCAAGGTTCACGGTTTGAACCCTGGCTGGGGCCTTTCTGTGCAGAGTTTGCATGTCCTCCCCTCCCACAGTCCAAAGACATGCACTTAATAGTTTAATAGATGACTATAAAGGTGACTCTTAATTGCCCGTAGGTGTGAGTGTGAGTGCGAATGGTTGTTTGTCTCTATGTGCCCTGTGATGAACTGGCAGGGTCTACCCCGGCTCTTGCCCTAAGTCAGCTGGGACAGAAATGTAAAAAGGCCTCCCCCTCCTACCTAAGTCTCAATACTTACATTATTTTACTACTTACTTTTACTTAAAGGTGCAGTGTGTAGGATTTAGTGGTATCTAGTGGTGAAGTTGCAGACTGCAACCAACTGAATACTGCTCGTTCCACCCTCTCAGTTCAAGCATGAAGGATAAACTTCAGTGTCTCGCGACACGAAAAACAGAAAAGGTCCTATCTAGAGCGAGTGTTTGGTTGGTCCCTTCTGAGCTGCTGTAGAACCATGGTGGTTCAACGTGACCGACTCTGTGGAAGAAGACTCACTCCAAGGTAGTAAAAACATAACGACTCTTATTTTCAGGTGAATACACACTAATGAAAACATAGTTATGCATATTATATTTCATTTCTGCCGATGGAGCAATGCAGGACTTTTACTTGTAAATTTTCACAGTGTAGTACTACTACTTTTACTTCTAAATACTTCCTCCACCACTGTCTAAAATCTTCCCACAGCAGGTCCTTATATTATACAGGAAGCTAGAGTACATAAGGAAACCTGTGACACAGGTTATAGTTTCCTCAAGCTGTAAAACACATTTAAATTGCTTCACTAATTTTGATGTGCATTTGTTTTAGCCAAAGTAATAGCAGATTAAAGGACTCATACTGAGAGGAGTGAGAAATAATGTGATCAGCATCCCTACTTTTGAATGAGCTCTTTGACTTTGCAATAAGACATGCAAATAACGGTCACTTTAAAAACACTGCCTGACCCCTTGTGGCTCTGGGCCTGTGCCAAGTATGTGCTGTGCTGCAATCTATCCATGGGTTTAGATAATCTTGGCTTGTTTACAACCTGTCTGATCGTAAGACTACTCATGCTTCTTGCCCTGTTAGCCTTGTTGTAGCAAAGCCATGTCCCCAAATCTCAGCGATTAACTTAGTGAGCGCAGTAAGACTTTAATGAAATGATTCTCTCTCTAAGACTAAATAAATACCAAAACAGGTGAAAATAGCAGAGTCAGGTGGTCCACTGCCACATCAGAACTTCAGACACGACACAGTACCGCTGAAGGAGTCGGACCTTCGGCCAAGGTTAGAGCGATGCACCGCCTGCATCCTAATGGCCGTAAAGCAGGATGCCTGCCTGCAGGTGATGAATGAGTGTCATGTCAGAAGGGAAGGAGAATGAGAGGAGGAGGAGGAGGAGGAGAAGGAGGAGGAGGAGGAGGAGGAGGAGGAAGATGGAATTTGGCTCTAGAGATGGTGCCCACAGGATGCTCAGGCACAGACCTCAGGAAGCCCTAACCCCTTCACTCTACCATCTGTGGCTCAGAGGTGTGTGTGGGTGCGGGTGTGTATGTATGTGTGTGCATGTGTGTGTAGGAATGTGTGTGTAAGGGAGGTGATTTTTGCCGTTTGTAATTTTAGTGGGTTGTCGATAAGTACATGTTTGCATGTGTGTGCAATATAAGACACTCATTCATGCATAGATGACCATATGGACTATACTATGGATATATGTCTGATAGGCTGTGTGTGTGTGCTTAGACTTCCTACATACCTATATACTTCTGTGTGATTTTGTATCCCTATACGTCATATCACACACACACACACACACACACACACACACACACACACACACACTCAGCACCTCTATCACCTCTTGCACCTCCACCAAGAAGAACAGATGGGAGAACAGGAGAGAGGGTTCCCACGTCCGCTCCTCCACCTCATCCAAACTCAACCCATCGCAGCCCGCCACGACCCTGCCAGAACCACCGTGACTCAGCCAAAACACACACACACACACACATTCAAGCACACACACCCCCACTGGAACCCACAAACTCCAAAAATAACGTGCCAAACTCATGCACACAAACACAGTTAAATACAAACACACACACACACACACACACACAAACACACACACTTCAAGTACCTTGGCTCTCTGACTGTCCAGAGTGACACCAGCGAGCCAAATTATGATGAGGTAATCAAACCGCAGTTAGTGGTGAACTATCTCACATCTATCTCCGAGTTATAAGGACCCTGCTAATAAAATCTGCTTGGAAAATCAAAGTCTGAAGACAGGGTCAGCATAAATATACTTTCAAAGTTATTTGTGGCTACACAATAACTTTTGCTGAACAGTGACAATTACTGGACACATTGAATTTTCCTTCATTCCCCAAGATTCTCGTGAGTCAGTTGGTTTAAAGATATA
The DNA here is from genome assembly GCA_033000465.1 of Sciaenops ocellatus. Classification (NCBI taxonomy): domain Eukaryota; kingdom Metazoa; phylum Chordata; class Actinopteri; family Sciaenidae; genus Sciaenops; species Sciaenops ocellatus. The sequence continues at coordinate 7,252,603 of CP136886.1, forward strand.
ATCATTAAAAACCTGGAAAAGGGCCACAAGCAGGAAACAACGAGAGTGTTTTTTTTTGTTTGTTTGTTTTTTGACAAAACCACTGAAATCTATTTCTGTCCCTTCAGGGACTCCTATAACAAGATAGGAGTCAAGATGAGTCAACAGGGTTAGCTCTACTGCTAGCAAGCTTTTCCACTGATTACATTTTTGTCAAAGCAACATTAGCATTGCTAGTAACAAAATAAAGTAGCATAGCAGCTGTTTTTGGATATCTCCGTCTTTCATGTAACCCTCACCTTGCACATCGTAGAAGTCACTAGAGAGCATCCTCCATCACTTCCACTGACCTAAAATGTGTTACAGTTTACAGTTTGTTTTGTGTTTCCTGTTTTATTTTGTAGTTCTCCCCTGTCTGTGTCCTACATTTCTACCTGCTGCTTTGTTTTCCCGCCCGTTTTTGATTATGCACCTGTCCCTGATTTGTTTCACCTGGTGTCCTGCATGGTTATTTAGTTCCTGTGTTTCCTTTGTTTGCTTTTGGTTCTTGGTTCTAGATTTTGGTTGTTCAGTGGATCTCCAGCCACCTTTTGGTTTGTTTTGTCTTCCTCTGTGTTCAACCCTGACCAGTAGGTGATTCAAGTTTTTCTTTCCACGCACATATCTGTTCTCCATACCTCTATGTCTGCGTTTGGGTCCACTCCTTCGTCCCTTCGTGACACTATGCATGTTTAAAGGTTCGGCCTAACTGATTTGTATTATGAGATTTAATCACAGTGTGGGTCAATGACTTCAAATCAATGGCTAAATTGAACTAACAAGAATACTAATTAATACCAGGTGTAAATGCAGAGGCCTGTGATTACATGCCATTATACAGATTAGTGGTGTGCGATACTGCATATTTTGGTATCGATCCGATACCAAGTAAATACGGGCCAGTATCGCTGATACCGATACTTTTCAATAAATAAGGTGGATGCGTCATTGAATTGCTAAATCTCAGTTAATTTTCATGACCTTAAGTGTTTTTTGTGATGTTTCCTTTTTTAGTATTAAATAGTTAAAACCAAGGACAGAATTAGGACAAAGTTTATAATTAAATAGAAAATTCTTTATTATCAAATTTTTTTCAGAAAAATCTTAAATAAAAAGTGCGCGCAAACCAGTAAACAAATTAAAACAAACAAGTACTGTTGAGAAACTATAATACAAAATTTAAATTTAAATTCTCAACAACAAAAACAACAACTGGTGAAAATATAAATAATATGTGCTAATACGTGTGCTGATGAACCTGAGCCGGCAACTTGCTTGTTTGTTTGCTTTGCGCGTCTAAGTCACGCCACGTGACTCACGTGACGGTGCAACATCTAAACACAAGAGGGAGGAGGGGGAGCAAAGTGTACCTGCTCTGCGCTGACACAGGAGCGGCGAGTCCGGCGACCTGGCTGTTTCCTCTTTGCCGAAACCACAGCATTGAAAACAAGAGCGGAACTTAAAGTAAAGAATCGATCTCACCAGGCTAGTATTGATCTGATACCGATACCGACTTGGTATCAATACTATCGATATTTGGATCGATCCGCCCACCACTAATACAGATAATGAACCCTCAAGCAGATTACAAATGCTTGTGTAAATGGGCTCATAAAGTCAGCAAGCTTACTTCTTATAAAATACCCACCATGTGTAAGTTTTTGATTGAAGACTAACCTCCGTTCAGGTTTAGAAAAGTCCTACAATTCGTAGAAGACGTGACCTCAGTGAGAACAATGAGGACTGCCATTGAGGATAAATGTTGCTACAGCTCTGGTCACACTTCTCAGCAATATTTTTGCCAACTGCATCAAGTTGGGTCAAGTTAGACCGTAGGCCCATTCAAACATAAATGTCAAGTTCAGCCTGGGGTGAAAAAAAAGGCCGGTGTCTACCCTGTACCGTCCAGCAGCCCCGACAGATGCGACTAGCTCACTCGCCAAATCCATTGATTTTTCCCGAGACCAATTACCCCGGCGTCAGAGATCTCACTCACAAGTTCCGGACGGCAGGGGGATTCTCTGACTTTAATCACACATCAATGCTAGTCCCTCAGAGCAATCTCCAGTGTTTATCCCTAGCCCCAGCCCCTTGCCAGCTCTATATCGATTACTACCCAGCTTTAGCCCTGTACTGCGATCCTTTTGCTATCTGTGTCCATCCGCCAGCCGCCCCTCTCACTCTCTCCTTATGGCGGGAGAAAAACAGCCAGAGGGGGCTTAGGCGGCAGAGAACAGAGCGCAAGAGTGATGATTTCCTCATGAAACTGCCATTGATTTTGTGACATGCTGATGCCATCTTTTTCACTGTCAGGAGAGAGACTGAACGAATTATCTGGTCTTGACAGAGCAGCACTGGTGTATGTAAAACCATGCTTGTGGTGAGTGGGGTGAAACCAGCGTGGGTAATTAACAGCCAGGCAGGTGGTACTGTGGCCGGACATGGTGATTTACACACACAATGTTGTCCAGCATGAGTCTGGAGATACAGATTGGTATTTCACTGTTAAAATTAGACTTTGTCAGAACAGGGAAAGTACAGATGTAATTAATATCATTAATTAAAGTGACATTCCATGCAGCTGCATCAGTTTGAGGATCTTGGTATTGTGCATACTGGCTGCAGTGGCTCTCTGGGACACACAGCCATCAATAATATTATTTGTAACACCTGGGATTTTGCTGCCAATGTATGCAATTTTATGTACAGCCTTATGCTTGAACTCTACCAGGCATGTCTCTTTCATGACGCTATTTTTGTCCATTCTCCAGGTGGCTTCATACCCTAACAGGAGCGTTTCAGAAGTGGAGAGTCCTGAAACTTTGTTAACTTGCTCATATTCAGTCATTTTTCCTTGGTTTATGTGCTTCTACTATGAGGAAATATACTATGTAGTTAATGTTCCCTTTTTACTTTTACAAGCAGAAGTTTGCACAGACTGTTTTATTTTGAAAATCAACCATTTGGGTCAGACTTCTGGTCATCTTCTCTGTGCTGATTGATACGGCTGGTCGAGGTGTCCATCAAACATAGAACAGTCATGTATTCAGACCGGAGAGCCACTTCTAGGACACTCACAAATATTGTCTAGAACGGCTGGGATCGGCGTCACAGTCTTGCCCGGTGGTATCCAGCAGTGACTTGGTCTGATGCAGTAGTGCAATGTAACTATACAGGGCCGGCCCTAGGCATTTAGTGGCCCTAAGTAAGACTTCGTTTGTTGCCCCAAAAAACTCCTAGTGCGGTCAATAAATCACACACACCACTCATAACTGAATGAACACACGCACGCAATAGAGATGGACAAACCAGTCAACATCAAATCTCTTGACAACTTGACAACTCGACAAACCACACATCAAAATGAGCCAGTCAGTCAAAAACTATTTGATAACTGATGGACAAGTGGCGTGAGAGCATGTGGAAAGGGTTAATTACGTCTCACGGTCATTGCGTGAAAGTTGGCAACACCTGAGCAAGTCAGTCAACGCCTTTTTAACACCGTAAAAAGTGAGGAGCGAGCAACATCAGTCCAAGTTAATGTGTACTTGTACTGAATTGTTTCCATTCCAGTCTTTCAATTCAGCAGTATATAACACAGTTAAAATGAGCTCCACCTTGACCAGCTTCTACAGTAAAATGCTACTTGCCTTTCACCTTTTAAATTGATACGACCAACTTGTTCGCAAACGTTTTGTTGCTTATTATATAGCAGTCATTTGGATTTGTGTTTTTGTCTACTTGGTGCGTGTAAGTCCAATATTCACTCTCTTTTAGCTCTATATTTGGTCTCTACCAACTGTGAAGGAAAATATCTGGCTGTCCTTTCTGGCACTTTTAATTACGTCACCTTGCAGTGCCTTCTTCTGGTTTTTTGACTGGGGAAATTGGTGCCACCTACTGTTTATTTCGAGACCAACTCCTAATAACGGCATAACGCTAGTGGATGCAAAGCAAGCAAGACGTAAGCATTCATTCGCATTTTTACCAAATTACTCAAAATTTGGTAACATTTGCGATACATTTTGATAAAACACGGCTATTGTCACATTGTTTTCATATTGTTGTTTCATACATTGTCATAAAATAACAATTACAGCTGCATTAAGTACTTTAATTTATTAATCATTTAATTTGCTCTCATTGTTAAAAGCCTAGTTCTGGGCCTGAATGCAGCTATTAATAATAATAGTTATTGCATGTTTTCAGCTATATTTTCTTTGGAATCATTCAAGTATGCAAACGATGCATCAGATTTTGTAGTTTGGGGTAAAATCAAGTGAAATCTGAAGCTGTAGTTCAAGCATTCAGTGGGAGATGAGATTTTTTTTGGCTGATTTAGATAACATTTTTAATTTCCATTGGTCAATGCCCAGTTCAAGCTAAGAAACCCAGTCCCATCATCCTCTCAGAGTCTTTAAAGGATGTGTATAAATATGAACTGGCAATTAAATGTATAGTAAAGGGGATGTTTTGACTTAGTGAGCTGGGCAGGAGTTGCTGTATTCCTTTGTGGCCTCTTTTAATAAAGAACCGATTTGTCATGGAAAATAAATTGTGACAAGTGGAATCAGGTTGGTAACTTGATTTCTGTAACCCTACTGTCATCTCTTGCTCTGTTCAACATGACAGCTTTCTGTAGCGCGGCCTTCATTTTCAAAAAGGTCATTGATGATGCAGGGACACATCAGCATAAATCTGATCCAGTGACAGCTGTGCCTGGGAGCCATCGCTCTCACAGCGCAGGCCAATTAGAGAGGGTCTTGTATCAATCAGAAATCAAATAACATCTCATCAAAACGCACGTCTGTTTTTGATTCCCCCCTCTCCCCCAAGAGAACCACACTTCTCCCCAGATCCCATCTCCATCACCCCACACCTCTTTTGGCTTCTGCCTATATCTTTTGATTTTTTTTTTTTTTTTTTGAACACCCATCCACCCTTCCACATATTACCAGTGCATACATTTAACAGAGAGCAGCTTCACAAAGACACACTGACACACAGGAACACACACTGCCCAGGGCAGTGAGGGACAGTGCAGGTAACCAATCCAATTAACACCTTAATGAGGAGGTCCCCAGTCACAGTCTGACTTGCTCTACATGCACAGCTCTCATCTTTCTGGATACAGCACGCTTGCATCTTACGGATCAGCTGATGCAGCTGGATTCTGTAGGTTAGTTTGTCCTAAAAGAGAACCACCCCAGGTGAACGTAATGATTTTGGCCAGGTAAGGTTTTGTATTTTTAGAACATATTCTAAATTGTCATTTGTGAAATACATGTGCAAACACTTTTTACAGAGGTTATTTCGTTAGCTTAAGCTAATGTTAGCAACACATCTGATAGTCCTCCTAACACAAACAGCTGAAAATTTACACAGGCTTTAAATAATGTTAACCAGCAATTTAAGTTAAGGAGTAAAATATGGTGTTTCCTGATTTAAAGTGTATGTAAATTATAATAAGAATTAGTCAGGGCTTAATTACTGTAAATGTGTGTTCTGACAGAACATGAAATTAATTCACCTCATTTTATTTGCACAGTTTGTGTTCATTTCAACCAAACAGCAACCTCCAACTGCAGTTTCTTAAATGGCCACTTAAGGCTGGCTACAGAGCAAGTCAATCTCCATAAGTCCCTATATTAAAATGACCTATTTTGCAACAGAAATAAACATGTTTATATCCTGATTCAAAAAATTGTTTTCATACAACAAGGTTTCATGCACCCACGTTCTTTGCCCATTTTTGGATTAGCTTTGAGCCGATGGAGCATCCAAGATGGTGATGACCAAAGCCACCACACTTTGAGCTTCACAATGGCTCTTGAGAAATCTATGGGCGAAGTCTTGTAGACTGCGTCCACCATGAACTCCAGTTCCTTTCCCTCCATGATCTTTCTTCAAAGTCAAGCGATGAATGCTAATTTGTTTAAATTGACACATCTTCAACTAGTGTAAACGCTTCTTTGCCACAATGCGTATACTCCATACAAACTAATGGCAACCTGCATCTACTTGTGTCTATGCATTGACTTAATATGCCGCCTCTAAAACTTGCCTAGTGTTCTTTTTCTCACCTTAACAGTGAAAATCCACTGAAATTGTTCCTCATTGTAGATATGTCAACACTCGTAAGCTACTGAGTACCTTGCTCATTAGCAGACATTCTGTAAATAAGCAACTATGTGACTCTCTGTGAAGATTTATTCGACTTTGTGCCAAGCAGCACTTCATCTTTGTTTGCATTTGTAACATTGAGGGCAAGGGACATACAGAAGAGGGATGCAGGAAACTACAATAATAATCTTTGCCACTACACACATTATATTCCAGCCCACAGCTGCATCACTTTGTCTTTGTCAGTTTTAGGGTAAAACCCTACACCCTAATTTGTATTAGGTTAAACATTTAAAACTTTAAACCCTAAACCCTTTAAACCCCATAACCCTAGGGCTGAACTGAACTTTTAACACGCTGCCTTCAGTGGCTCTGAGTTTCATCACTTCACAAGCTATAAAAGATTTGAAGTACAAAAATACTCTCTGATGTAAAATAACCCTATTAGACATAGGCACTTGGTGTGACCCATATCAAAATACTAATAACTGGTCTCATTTTTCTTATGTATAGTCATGTCCTCTGTTCATGTATCATGTAGGAAGTGTTAAAATACTTCTTTGCATATCACACAGCTGTGGACAAACAGCACTAAAAAAAACTCAAATCATTGCTCAAATCACAGAAGTGTGTAATGGACTGAGCTGCAATGTGCCTTGAGAATTTTCTCAAATATCAAGCAAAGATTAAGTAAAGCAGTTTTGTACAAAGGCACATACACTGCATGAAGCCTTGATTAAATTTGATTTTAATTGATTTTGTTACAGTTTAATAAACCTTGCAGAACCCCTGATGCGATCACATAAGTAAAGGGTGCTGTTATTATTAGTTTTATTAGGAGCAGTAGCATTGATGATAGGACTTGGAGTCATTGCAGCATCATACGTAGCAGTAAGAAGAAGTTGAAGTAGAAAGAAGGAGACAGAAGAAGGACGCTGGTCTTAAGTTTTAGACGTTGAAGAAACTTTGAATCTCTTGCTTGTGATCAAAGAGGCAGCGTGACTCAACTTGAGCTTTAGCTTAGCTAGTTGTTCTCTCCTCAGGGTTGGAATGCAAGTTTGCCTGGAATAATAAAAGCACCTTGATCAGGCTCTGTGACGCACACAGCAGCATTAGGGTAGGCAGCTTGATTCATGACTCTGACAAAAATCCTCTTGTTTATGATCACACAACATCTGTTGACGGTGAATCACTTCTTGTAATCAGCACTCTGCTGCTATTTGATCATTTTATCTGTCACAACACTGTGTGACTGTGTGTGGCACTAGCACAGTATAGGAGTTTCTATATGCCAGGGGTTAACTTACTTATGTGTACAATCGCACTAATAGATACAGATTTGTGTGTGTGTGTGTGTGTGTGTGTGTGTGTGTGCGCGCTGGGATCATGAATGAAGCCATAATCAGCGTGCCAACGTGCACACTGGCTGCCGAGGGCCGATGATGGTGGCAGTTATCTCTCATCAAAGGCGACAAACATCAATGAGCCCTTCAAACATCCTCCACCGCCATTAATTAGAATGTACCAAAATACCAAAGACGACGATGTAGGAGCTCCAACAAATAAAGCTAAAGTGTGACCCTGAAAATCAGAAAGCTGACTGTTATCCATTTGTTTTTGAAGTGAGCGCTTGTGCTGCTGCCACTTCTAATTCCAAACACTAATTCAAAGAGGATTCGTAGGCATTTTTTCTAGGTCAAACATCACAACTTTGAAAATCCTTTTCTTCCCACCTCTCTTTCTCATGCTATTGTTTTTTTTTTTATGGCTTTTCTGTTTTACTAAATAGCTCTTCAGCTGAAAATGACAGGACTGAAAAAAAGGAGGAGGAGGTCAAACTGTAAAGGTTAGAAATGAGAGCTAAACATACAGAAAATCACTCTTGATCCCTGCAGAGGCCTTGCATTTCTAACGTTTCTCGTAGTTTGGCCACCAACATGTCTTCTTCTATTCCCTGTAGAGCCGAGAAACAAAAAAACAGAATGCTAAGTGAGGCTGCCGGACCAAATACAGGAGACTTTGATCCAAAAGGGCTCAGCCATCAGCTGGCTTGAAAGATGCTGCAGACCTTCAGTAACTGCCATGTGCTGAAGTGATAATCTGTGATTTCTTTTTCTTATTTTGGCAACATGATGGTGCTGAATGATCATCTCTGTGATGTTTTGCAGCGCTCTTCCCTGCAATCATTTCAGACCAATGTCACAGTTACTTTGATATCACTCGACTGGCAGCAGCTGCCACAAAGACGAGCATGGGCTTTCCCAATGAGATGACTAAAGGAGACTATAACAGACAGATTTATGTGTAGAGACATTTGTGTACTCTATGGCAGTATAATAAAGGTTAATTTGACAATAAACATTGCTCTCCTTTACCACCAGAAACATCTAATATTGAACTGTATAATTAATATTACACTGTATAAATTCTTACTTGTATTTATTTGGTCAAAATTAAGAACCTCTACACCCACTCTATTATGGTTCTGCAGTGATAGTACCGCCACGCGTCAGTGCCCTCCAGTGGGTGTGAATTTTTGGTTTGTACTGGTAAATTGATTGGTGTAATTTCTGTGGGGGCAGACTGTAAAAATAATTTGCAATATCACTTCAACGCCAATTACACTCGCCTTTGTCAGCCTCTATCTGTGATTTCACCTCACCCTACATTACCCCATAACTCTGCTTCATGTTACTTCACGACGATGATTCGAATCACAGTGTATGGACTACTGAGGATCCGTCACAGGGGTATTCATGAGTTTGGTCATTTGCCATGACCACAACAGTACTGATAAAACAGAGAGACAGCTGCTAGCTAGACCTTTCTATAATAAACACAGCACTGATGAAATGCCACAAATGAAAACTAATGTGGATAAGTGGAATATGTTATATACATGTATATACACACTTCCAAGAGAACTTCCAGTGTCACTGACCAAATCAGCAACTTTTAGCTACTACATTGTCACTTCAATTCAGTTTTATTTATATAGTGCCAAATCATGACAAAGGTTATCTCGTGACACTTATAGAGCAGGTCTACAAAGTACTCTTATTAATGTTATTTACAGAGACTCAACAATTCCCACCATGAGCAAGCACTTGGCGACAGTGGCAAGGAAAAACTTTTAACTTACTAACTTTTAACAGACAGAAACCTTTAGCAGAACCAGTTCATTGGTGGGCAGCTATCTGCATAATGCCTACTGTGATTAATAGTAGTAATAATAATAATAATAACCACAGCAGCAGGCTCGACCAATCGCCAATCTAGGCATATCCACAATCCATCGAAGCAGAAAACTTTTGGGGAAGAAGCAAAGTTAGTAACCTGCATTAATGGGACATGCATGTATACAAATGGAGAGGCAGAGAAGAAGAGAAGAGCTCAGTGCATCATGGGATGGGCAGACTAGGTCTATAGCAGCATGACTAAGAGATGGTTCAGGAGCCAGCCCTAACTAGCGGCAGACAGTACTAGCGGTATAGTCACAGTGTTATGAATGATAATGTGTTCACTTAATATTTTACGTGATGAAGTGTATTTGAACAGTGGAAAATTTGCTTAGCTCAGAAAACAGTAAACTAACTACACAGTCAGTGACTACACGTTGTTGAGTCTGAATTGAATAAAACAAATAAACAAAATAATTAAATCATTTCCACCACACCCAGCTTGCTATAACCACAAATATTGCAGTTATACAATATCTTTGAAACAAAACCTGGTTCCAGTCCAGAAGAGTACTTCTCCACAGCCTGTCAGTCCTGTCTCATCTCTGAGCTTTAACCCTTATCCTCAGAAGGTAACACTTCACTTCCATCAACATTTGACATGGTCTTCGACCGATCAAACAACATTTGATTTCCTTTTGTTTTTCTGTTGATACACTTGGAGTTGCTGTCACTTCACTAGAGTATGTACTGTTTGTTTCTTTGTGTGTTTAGTCAGGGCTGTTAAATAGTAGATGCTATGTGCCCAGTTTTGCTATTCATTCTAAACAAACCACAGTTGCTGCTTCCAGGGAAACATCAAATTCATTACTGCCTGTGCACCGAGGACTTATTTCTAGGAAACAGCAACTTATCAGTGTTTACAGCAAACAGAAGAGAAAAAGTGCAAATGATTTATTTATATTAAAATGTCACATATTATTGCTTGAATTCTTGCTTTTTATCCATGGCCTGGCTGACACACAGACACTAAATTTCTAGTAAAACATGACTTGAACTAAAGTACTGCCTTGGGAACTCTGCAGTTGATCAGAATGATCCTCTGAGGTCTATGTTTAGACATGAGAAACCCCCGAGGCTGAGAGGTTTGTTTTGTTCAACGGGGAATACAGTTAAACTACGCCATGATGAAAGTGTGTCACACACACACACAGCATGGCACCCGTGGTGATAAAAGATCATAACTGACAATTGAGCTTCTAAAGAAACGCAGCATGCTGACAACATTGGCAGTATTGGCAATTAGAAAACATAGAAATACAATAATTAACATTGCCTTTTAATGCCTTTGTCAGGTATTATGCTACAGCTGATGTATAAACTGAGTCCTTAGTAAACAAGTTCTTTGATCAACCCGAGCGAATTCCTGTGTAACCACTGTAAACTCTGCCATGGTACAAACGTTCCAGTGAAAAACACTCTTGTGGTACATTTTGGACACTTCATATAAACAGACAAAAAACAAAACCTAATTCCCCCATGTAAAACTAGTCATCGTATTTCTGTTCTGCTCTGTGTCACTGCTGTTTACTGGTTTGTTGAAGTCGTTCCAAAATAAGCTGTAACTACTACTTACTGTGAAGTAGGGTATTTAAGTGAAAGAACAGCAAACTTTCACAACCACAAAGTGTGCATTTGCATTTTTAAGGCACCAGAATGTCCTTTAAAATGAAGAAAAATGATATTTTTTCAGTTCTTTGTCAACCACAAAGAAAAATCAGATCACCTATTGGAACGAGAGCCTGCAAACTCATGTGTTAAAACAGTGACTGCTCTGAAATAAAACCCCTCGACAAGAATTTGTTTTACAGTTTTAACATTTACAGTAAATGATGCACTCTGTTTCACTGACATTAGTTAGAGGGAAAATTCACATGTCAATCAGGATTTCTTTTATTTTTTTCTTTTCTGTAATTAAATCTGTCGTGTGGTGTGCACGTTAACCATGATAATGCACATCACAACACCGCCAGGTGTGTGGACTTAGGGTGTGATAGAAAACAACAGGCGTCACCCATCGCTGCCGGGTAAACGAACAAGCTGGTTCTTGTCCTCTCAACCTTAATATCGTTGCTTCTGTCTAATATGCCAATTTAGTTTAATTGCTATATCTATAACATGCTAGCCAGAAAAAGTTTTAGTCTCAATCGCTAATTTCTTCCACAATAGAGCACAAAGTTCATTAAGTAAGTTATGTTCCCATTTACAGTGAAATAGCTGATTAAACAGTGTTTGCTTTGGCTGTCTTGTGATTGTGGTTGCAACCATGCTTTTGCCAAATAGAGTTCCAAAAAATAAGATGGCGATAGCCTTAATGCCAAACTCGAGGCTCCAAAATTCCACAAACCAATGGGTGACATCATGGTGGGATAACATTTGGTCACTACCCACATGAAGGGACCAAACTCAGTACAGCAGGGAGTGAGGATAAAAACCTACTCCCTTTTCATATATAGACTCAGATCCAAGAGGTGGATTCTGGGTTGGAGGCAGGGCTTTTGGAAACAACAAAAGTGACAACCTTTCAGCAGAGCGCTGTGGCAGCAGTCAAAAGAGTGAACAAAACACTGGCGCTGGCTCGCTGGCTGTGTTTAATTTCTTACCTCAGTCATGTGTAATGCAGCCCAATGGACCGTTATCCATGCATCTGGCAGGGGACATGAAGATCAGTGTGATGAAAAGTACCAGAGCATGTATGTGCATGAGCAGTGCTTAGTTAAATAGTTCACAACAAACTGAGGGTAGCAACGTTAGCAAAAAGCAGAGAACTGGTAGACAAGATCCATTCAAAATCAATTTCTGTCTGTTTCTTCAGCATCTGTTGGATGCTGAATCTCTCAGCCCGAGGGTAGAAGCTGCTTTCGAAGTGGACAGCTCATCAAGATGAGTGACAGGTGTTGGGGTGTGAACTTGACCAATTGAGTAGGAGGGGAAGGGCGGAGCTGATGATACACTTCCTGCCTCAAGGCCTAAGGTTACTGATATTAGCTGAGTGTCATCATCAACATTCAAGAGGTTTTTCCTCTGAGCGCCCAGAGGTGAAGTTTGTACAGTAGTGCTCATCTCATCCCACAGTAAGTGAAGCGGTCAAAGCACCCGTAAGTCATAATTTTGCTGTTTTCTTTTTAAGTGAGCCTCACATTAAGAAAGGGACTTCATCCCAAGGGCAGCACAGTTCCAGCTTTGTAATGAGGTAAAAATTACAAAGCTTCTCTGACCCTATTCAGATGCCAAGGGCTTTATGTGCCTATTTATGACCACTTCCTGGGTGCAGCTGAGAGGAGGGGTGGCGAGCGCAGGGTGCCACTGTGGCTCTATCACTCTATTAACAAAGGGAGGACACAAAGAAGAGCAGCACATTCATCATCTAGCCAGCAGCCGGCCCTGTGGAAAAGACAATACACATTGCTCTGAGCTCACATTTGCTTGTGGTGCCGCAGATGTGTGTGTGTGTGTGTGTGTGTGTGTGTGTGTGTGTGTGTGTGTGTGTGTGTGTGTGTGTGTAGCTGATGGTGTTAGATCCCTGTGTAGTTGAGGTAAGTGATGGCGACATCCCACAGATCCTCTCCAGACAGCTGGGAAAACTCTAATGAGCCTGTGAACCTGCTGAGAAGTGTGTGTGTGTGTGTGTGTGTGTGTGTGTGTGTGTGTGTGGAAGTGTGAGGGTATGTGTGTGTTACCTGGATGTGTACACAGTGCTGTGCTTTTCAAATCTGTAATTCTAATCCCAAGACTCAATAAAAATAGAACACTTTTAGAGTGATACATCTCTTATGGTTTAAAAAAAGGCAGCGCTTCATATTCCCTAAACATAAATACCAAATGAAATCAACTTCATCTGAACCACAACATCAGCTGTCTCCCTTGGTAACATAAAGTCCTGCCTGCTTCCTGCCAATCCATAAAAAAACAGTCTGTGATAAACACTATTCGGTCCGGCAGTTTATTGTTAATACAGATTGAAAGTGTGTGTGTGTGTGTGTGTGTGTGTGTGTGTGTGTGTATGTGTGTGTGTGTGTGTGTGGCTTTAGTTGTGTGTCATTCATGACAGCCGCCCAGCAGGAGGTGAACACACTCCATCTTGTGACCTTCGCGGGTGCTAACGTCGTTGCCATGGCAGCACGGCTTGATGTTTTCTGACAGGTCTGATTTGCCCTTGACAGAAATGCGGCTGCAGGCCTCGCGTCTCCCCTTGTCCTTGTCTCATATACAGTATACAGTGTCATATTAACTGCGTAACACAAGCACACACACACACACACACATATCCATATGCCCACACACATGCTTTCATGCAGTTAAATTACATTTTAACTGTACGAGCTCATGGCGAGCTTCCCGGCTGTGAGGCCCCCTGCTGGTCCGATACAGCTCAACACTAAAGTGAGACGAAGCTGTTTGAAGAACAGAGACTTTACACATTCGTAGAGAGTGCAACACACTCCATCTATCCTCCCTCCTTTTCTATCTTCACTTGACTTCCCTGCGTGACTCTTTATCTTGGGCTGGTTCACAGGCTAAAGGTTCAATAAGGGTTGGATGGAATCACAGGGTGGGGGCGTGTGACTTCACATGCCGGCTACTAGTGTAGTGAGTCATGAGGAGATATTTCACTATATAATAGATGGTGGTGTAGTGAGATAACCTGATATATCTGATGATGGTGCAAGCACACACACACATAAACACACACACACACACACCACTTCCACTATCCTCCCTGCTCTTAATCTCTGTCTGGGCTGCATGGGGACCCTGAGTGCACCTCCCTGACGTTGACAAAGCGCTATGGGTGTTTTTGGCAGTCGTCCTCCCCTCACCTCCCCCCTCAGCTACCTGCTCACCACTTCATCAAAACCACGGGCACCAAAATGGCGAGGGATCCATCAACTTCCCACGCTGAGAGATGATGTCATCAACGAGGGACGTCTCCTGGGGGATTGCTGCTGATGGCTGACATGGATCAGAACCACAGAGAATGTAAGTAGCCTGCAGTACTGCAGTGGCAAACAAGAATAACACTGCATCAACTGCACCTAGATGTGAAAATATCTGCGCTTATTTTACCTTTATTTGCTCTCAGCAGATGTGAAACTTACTATTTATGGCTATTTATCCTTGACTCATCCTTGTTAGCTGTAATTAAACAGCACAAACATGAACATACTGTATACTCTGAAACTGTGCAAGATAATGAGAGTTGCAAGCTATCACTTTATTTTGTACTGTGGACATTTTTTTAAGTTTTAGTTAGATAAAGTTTTATATCCCATTGAGCAAAAAAGAAAGAACCTTTAAAATAAACATTTTTTTTTCCACTTCAATAAAACACAAGTCAAAGAAATATTTTCCATGAGTGTAACTTACTGTGCCGCCCCAAGGACAAAACAAACATGAAAAAGACAAACACTCACATATCAAAACACACACAAGCGAAAGCACAGACATTAAGGGAAATGTACTCCAAATCCAGAACATCTACATATACTAAAACATACAATTTTAAAAGACTGAATAAATCACAAAAAGTGCCTGATAGAAAAGACAATGCGAATAGACACACACAATGGAGCCAAGAATTATGTGCCTCATAAGAAAACTGATTTGAAATTTGCTGCTGCTTATCTATAAGTAATACAAAACATCTGCAAAAAAAGCTGCTAATGACTTATTAGCATTGATAAGCATGTTACTTATGCAATCAATTAGCCAATTAACTTATTACATAGTACTGAATGAAATCACTACTCACCCAAAACTAAATAGTACTTTCTCTAATTGCTCAGCGCAGCCGTGACCATCAACATCTAGCTTAGCTTTGCTGTGTAGGCTAGCTGCATCGTTAACTCTTGTGCCAAGCTAGACCGTTCCAGACAAGTCTCCTCGCTGAATTCACAGTGTTTGCAGCTTTCATTAAACTGGTAAGGCAACGAACATGCTAATCCCCAAAATGTCAGAGTAACCAGTATTTCCTCGGATTAGTAAATGTAATGTAATTACTCAAGCATACACTACTAAGTTACTCCCTTTATATTTATATACACTCCTGATCAAAATCTTAAGACCGGGTGAAAAATTACTAATATCCGCATTTCACGCGATTGGAACTTAACCATATTGTAAGTAGAGCTTCAGAATGCAAAAAGAAGAAACAGAAGCGAGAGACAGCAAAATAGAATCAGCAGTTTATTGAAAACTGCATTTAAACTAAAACAGACTTTTTATCAGCTGATCAAAAGTTTAAGACCACAGCCCAAAATAGCCCAAAAATAGATCTAAAAGTGTAAAAAATGGACTCACTAGTGCTCAGTAGTACTCAGTAGCCCCACCATTCTTGTTTATCATTTCAAAAATTAATTTAGGCATGCTTGATGTGAGTTTTTCCAGAAGGCTGGTGAGAACATTGCCCCATGTGGTGAAGATGGCTTCAAGAAGGGCATCCATGGTCTGGAACTGATGTCCATTTTCGTAAACTTCCCTTGCCATCCATCACCAAACGTCCTTAGTGGGATTTAGATCAGGGAGACACGCAGGATGGTCCAAAAGAGCCCAACCCTAACCCTGGAAGAAGTCCTTTGTCAGGCGGGTGTTGTGAACTGAAGTGTTGAAAAGACCCAGTCATTACTGCACAAACGAGGGTTCTCAGTCAAGAGGGATCCCTGCTGCAACATCTCCACAGAGCCAGCCGCATTTTGACGCCCCTGCACAAACTGAAGCTCCATTTTTACATTGAAGGAAAAAGCACACCAGGTCATGATGGAGCCTCCTCCACTGTGCCGCGTAGAAAACATCTCCAGTGGGATCTCCTTGTCATGCCACTAACGTTGGAAGCCATCAGGACCATCCAGATTAAATTTTTCATGTCAGAGAATAAAACTTTCTTCCACCTTCTAATGTCCCATGTTTGGTGCTCCCTTGCAAAGTGCAAATAGGCAAGTTTGTGGTGTGGGAGGAGACGTGGCCTTTAAATACATTTTTTGTTTTTTGCCCTTCTGTTGCAGATGCCGTCTTATGGTGATTGGGCTACAGTCAAAAAGTACAGTACAGTAATGGTCTTAGTTTGGGTCAAGAATCGGCCTGTGTCTTCACGGACAGCCCGTCAGATCCTCCAGCTCAGTGCAGGTGATTTTTTTTTTGGGTCTACCACTTGACTTTTTTTGTCCCATAACCCTCCCATAACCCTCAGGATCTTTAAAGAAATTTAAAATGACTGCCTTACTGCGTCCAAGCTCGGCAGGGATGGCACGTTGCAAGAAGCCTTGCTTGTACATAATATGACGTTTCACAAACATGCAACACTGTCAAACTTCTATCTGTGGACATGTTGCTACGATATGCTACAATAATGCATTGTTATCAGCTGGTTCTACTAACAATGGCTAACAATGGATCCTTTTCAGAGCAGCCATTTTGACATGGAATAGTAAACACAGGTGTTACCAGTGATACTAATTAAGGTTCCGTCCTATTCAGGTCAAACAGAGTCAGGGTGCTGCTGTGGTACATGTTGACTCACTGGAAAGTCTCTGCTGCACTAAATGGAACAGAACGCTCTACCTCCGGCTGTGGCTCGGAGGTAGAGCGGGTCGTCCACTCAATCAGAAGATCGGTGGCGATCCCCGGTTCGATCCCCGAAGTGTCAAAGTGTCCTTGGGCAAGATACTGAACCCCAAATTGCTCCCGAAGGCTGCGCCATCGGTGTGTGAATGTGTGTGAATGATTAGCTCCTAAAACTGATAAGCAGTCAATGCCATCAGTGTATGAATGAGTGGTCGGAAGACTAGAAAGGCGCTATATAAGTACAAGTCCATTTACCCTGTGTTGATCCTACTATTTCATGTCAAAATGTCTGCTCTGAAAAGTGCTATGCAAAAGGGCTAGAGGTGTCCATCTTTGGAAATGGAACGCAGCATAATAACATTACCAATGGGTATTCAGGGCCCTGCAACTAGTTAAACTACGGGAAAGATTGGAACATTTGATAGTGAAATGCCGTCCTCACTATCTGCCGTGAGAATTTACGAAGCGTTGTATGTAGTGGCAGGGGACTATAACCACGTGAACCTGAGGGACATTCTCCCCATGTTCCACCAGCATGTAAACATTGCCACTCGGGGGGGAATCACATTGGACAAAGAGTTTACAAACAGACGAGGAGCGTACAGAGCAGCGCCCCGCCCCCACCTCGGTGCCTCGGACCATATCTCCCTCCTGCATACTGTCCAGTGTCAAGGAGCCGGAAGATGGACACAAAGACCATCACTGTGTGGCCTGACGGTGCTCTGCCCATGCTCCAGGACTGCTTTGAGACCACAGATTTTCAGGGAGGCTGCAACATCAGAGAGCAGTGTGGACCTGGAGGAGTACACATCATCGGTACTGGATTACATCAGGAAGTGTATGGAGGATGTGACCACCTCCAAGACCATCACCATTTGGCCGAATCAGAAACCTTGGCTGAACGCAGAGGTGCGCTCCCTGCTGAGAACCCGTGACGCCGCTTTCAGAGACGGTGACTCGGAAGGACTGAGAGCGGCTAGGAGGGACCTGATGGCAGGCATAAAAAGAGCAAAGGCCTCATATGCTCTCAAGATCCAGGGGCATTTCAACTCAAATGACCCAAAGAGCATGTGGAGGGGCATCAGGTTCATCACAGATTACAAGAAGAGTGACACACAGTGCCCTAAGGACCGAGCGCTCCCCGACACCTTGAATGCCCGCTTCGAAGCCTCCAACACAACCACTCCCTCCCAGCTCACCGCCTCCCCAGATGAGCCCCAGTCATCACCATAACAACAGCAGAGGTGAGGAGAACACTGCAGAGGGTCAACCCAAGGAAAGCCTCAAGCCCTGATGGAATCCCAGGTAGGATTCTGAAGGACTGTGCCGACCAGCTGTCTGAGGTCCTGACAGACATATTTAACATCTCGCTGTCCCAGGCCAGAGTTCCATCATGCCTCAAGACATCCACCATCATCCCTGTGCCAAAGACCCATGCAGTATCAAGCCTGAGCGACTATCGCCCTGTTGCATTCACCACTGTTACAATGAAGTGCTTCAAGAGGTTGGTGATGAAACATCTAAAACAGACCATCGACATGGAAAAAGAGGACTCCCACCAATACGCATACAGGCGGAACCGATCCAAGCCGACGCCATCGCTGCTGTGACCCACCAGACCCTCTCTCGGAGAACAAGGACTCCTACGTGAGGCTGCTGTTTCTGGACTTCAGTTCTGCATTTAATACCATCATCCCGCAGAAAATGGGGTCCATGTTGGCAGCACTAGGAACCTCCTCATCTCTGTGCAACTGGATCCTGGATTTCCTCACCTGTAGACCACAGAGTGTCAGGATAAACAACACCACATCCTCCACCATCACCCTGGACACTGGCTCCCCCCAGGGCTGTGTGCTCAGCCCACTGCTGTTCACACTAATGACAGAGCTCACTACAAGAATAACCTGGTGGTGAACTTCGCAGATGACACAGCAGTGGTAGGACTCATCACCCAGGGAGACAAATCTGAGTACAGGCGGGAGGTGGAGGACCTGACGCGGTGGTGCGGGGACAACAACCTCATCCTTAACATCCAGCAGACCAAGGAGATGGTTGTGGATTTCCGAAGGTCTGTCACCACTCACCCCACCCTCTACATAAATGGAGCAGCTGTGGAGACAGTCCCCTCTGTCAGGTACCTCGGGGTACACCTGACCAACTCCCTCACCTGGCGCTCTAACACCACGGCTGTCATAAAGAAAGCCCACCAGCGCCTATACTTCCTGAGGAAGCTGAAGAGGGCCAGATTGGATGCTGCTGTCCTTCTACAGCTGTGTCGTGGAGAGCGTGCTGACATCCTGCCTCACTGTGTGGTATGGCAGCTGCACTGCGGCAGAGAAGGGGGCGCTGCAGAGGGTGGTAAAAGCTGCACAGAGGACCATCGGCTGCAGCTTACCACCCATCGGGGACATCTACACCGCCAGATGCAAGGAAAGAGCCCTCTCCATCCTCCATGATCCCACCCATCCTGCACACGAACTGTTCAACCCCATGCCCTGGAAGGAGGCTGCGCAGCATCCGGGCCAGAACATCCAGACTGAAAAACAGGTTCTAACCGGATGCTGTCAGACTGCTGAACTGCTCCGCCACCCGTGTACTGAACATTGTACCAGCGCCCATACTTCCCCCTACCCTACACTACACTGCACCTTAATCATGTGCCATGATACCTGCCACTTGACTTGACTTGACTTGACTTGACACTTTATCAACTGCTGCTAAGTTCTGCTGCATTCTTGTACTTTTGCTCTGTTACAGCTGCTGCTGCCGTGCGCTGTGCAATAATCTTGTCTTATTTAGTTTTTTATTTATTTAGGTTACTTACATTTCATATTTTATATAGACCTGGGAAACTGTATTTCGTTCTACCATGCTGTGGTCTGAATGACAATAAAACTGAGTCTGAGTAGATGGCATGATTGTTATTAATGTTATTGACAGACCTGTGCTTTTCCAGGAAAATGTTTACTGTAAAAAAGGGTATCTCATACCAGTTAAATATCAATAGTCATACATAAAGTTGCCTTTAGTACATGTGTCTTGGTTTTGGATGTATTTATGCATCACTTTTTATGAGCTGCATCAGCTTTCCTGCGCTTCTAAATTTCAACTGTGTTACTATTAATATTTGTGCTTTCACCCTTGTGTTTTGGTATATGCAGCTTTTGTTGGAGTATATTTCTTTTAATGTTTGTCTTTTAGTCTTGTATGCGTGTGTGTGTTTTTTCCTCAAGGCCACCACAGAAAACATCAGTTTTAAGTCTTACATACTTTTCAGGGGTTACAGTCTGAGGCTTCTTGTTAAGTTTACATATCAGCTCTCATGGTTTTCTTTTCTCCTTTGTCATCTACCCTCAGAGTGACTCGGGAATTTGTATCAGATTTGGCCTGAGTTGTTTCTTGACTAACACTCAGCACAATCCCCAGCTGCTGCGGCATGTGTCAGTGAGTAGTTCACCCTTTTTTTTTTTTTTTTTTTTTTTTTTTTTGTATGTTCTGGTCTTCCAAACAGAGTGCCTGTACAACAAGCAAGCAAACAGTGGTCCTCCACAGGGCTTTGACATGTACATGATAAGTACATGACTGTGTACTCTGTGTTATTGTGTAATCTCTAGCTGCCGTAAATACTGTCTGAGGTAATGTAGCACACTTTAAGGATCCTTAAGTCCACTTCCCTGACACTCATCCTGAATTTGCATTTTGCTCTTTATTCTGGCATTATCTGGTTTTCATTTGGTCACTCTCAGTAATGACTGGACCTTGTTTAACCAATTAAAACATCTCATCTAATTAGGGCACAATTAACTGAGCATAGACCTTGCCAGTATTTTGATTTTGTCATGTATTAATGTGTTCCTGTGTACCTGTACAACCTGTACCTGTGTATGTCATTTTACTTTCCCCTCTTTACAAGAAGAATTTGGATTCCTCGCTCAATTCTTTGGCCCCTTAATTGACATAATTACAGGATTACAGTGTAAAGCTGCCACTCTGTCAGTCCTGGGCTGTAACCAGCGAGGTGACAGTGCCGAGGCAGGATCCACACACCGCCTCTCGGTTTGACACCAACATCCAGGAGGACAACAAAGATAAGGACGGCTAGAGGGAAAGCCCTCGTTCTGACAAGAGCAAATTAACCTGCTGTGCCCAACAGAGAGCTGCCGCTATCTCCTCCCTTTGCCCCATTCATACTCCTTGCTCCTTCCTCCCTCATTTCCTCCTCTCCACTGGGCCTCCTTTTTCAAATTTTGCTTTATTTTTTCCTGTCACTTTCGAATCATTATAACTTAAGAGTTGGCGTGATGTCATCAACTGCAGGTGTGCAACTTTTGTTCATGATTGTGACGTATTATTATATTCTACTTTGCCACCCTGCACTTGTACTTACTGCCATTTACCAACTCTCATTCTTATCTTCTTTAAAGATACATTCAATTTCCTTACCAGATGACCACTCACTCTTTCCCAGACTCTCTCCCTATCTCTCTTTCTTTCTCCATCCTTCTCTCATTATTGGCGTAGCTACGCAGTGGCCTCCGGCGTTTCACCTGCTGTTGGTCGTTGCTAATCATATCCTGGAGCTAAATTGACTAAAATGGCATCTTTATCAGGCCTTTGTTGTCCATAATACCTCGGCAGTACCACAGGCGTAGATTAAATCCTTACATATCTGAAGTCATCTGCTGCTGCCACAGTGTGTGTGTAATGTCTGTTAGTGTTTGGTCCTCTTCGCCTCGGGCGAGCCCTTGCAAGAGGTTATGCAGAGCAGCAGGTTGACAGGGGGAACTTATGGCCGCTTATACATGTATTTGATGTTTAAAGGCAGTTGCCTGTGTGTGTGTTTTCTTGTCTGTGTGCACACTCTTTTGTCTAGCAGATCAGGTTATAGAAATGCTTGCTGGTCGTGTGTTAACATGTCACGTGACCTACCTCAACATGCTGTCTTAACCACTAAAGGCTTTTATGTTGCCCCCCCGTGCTGAAGCTACAGGTAGACTCTCAGAGTGACCTTTGCTGTCAATACAGAGTCAACCTGAGTGACGTTCTGTTCATTTGTCTCTCCCTCCCACCGCCTCTGCAACGTCCGCCCTCCCTTTGTTGTCATTCTCTGTAGCTAACACTCTCACTCAGCTGCTGCTAATCACAAAGTTACACATCACTTGCGTGTGTGTGTGTGTGTAGCATACAGGCACACCATACAGTTTACACAACTACACCTATTATTGTGCATGGACACGTGTATGCTGATCACACAAACGATAATTAGAGATTGATGAAAATCCACAGGTGAGGACTGGTCTGGTAAACTAAACAAGGCCTGTGTGTGTGTGTGTGTGTGTGTGTGTGTGTGTGTGTGTGTGTGTGTGTGTGTGTGTGTGTGTGTGTATGTGTGTGCATTGAAAGCATGAGGATGTTGAGGCAGCACAAAAACACAGTGAGCCCGTCAGGCAGCACCAACACCTCTCACAATCTGATGTTTGTGGGCCGATCAATCGTACTGTCAATCCAAATGCAGTTTACCGCCTGCTTCTATTGTTGTTGCAGTTTATGTTCACAAATGATATAGATCAGTGCACGAATAATAATAAACTGTAATTTTCGTTTATTTAAAATAAATATAACCTTGGATCTCTTGGTTACTGTGCAGTGATTCGCCGATCCTTCCAGGTCTCCTCTACTCTTTATTGCCTGTCCATCTCCTGCCTTCAGTAATCCCATCATACTGGTCGCAGAAGCTGCACTGTATCTCATAGAAGCTGTGAATGTAGATCATTCTCAAGTGTAAATCAATGTGACACTACTCATGAAGACACAGCTAATCCAAAAAGGTTGTTCAGAAATGTGCGGTGGTTTTATTGGTGCTCTGGTGTATTTGGCCTGCCTGGCAATATGAAGTTACCATTGAATATTCAGTTCAACATATTCCTGTATTGGTGTGTCAGTTAGCTCAGTTGGTAGAGCATCCGCCCCACGTACGAAGGCTCAGCAGCGGCCCAGGGTTCAAATCCGACCTGTGGCTCTTTCCCGCATGTCATTCCCCATCTCTCTCTCTCCCCACATTCCTGTCACTCTTCAGCTGTCTCTGTCAGAAATACAACTTAAAAAAAGCCAAAAAAAATATCTTAAAAAAAAAAAAACATATTCCTGTATAGTACTATAAAGTACTTGTCTGCATAGTGTTGTGGAGGAAAGTCCAAGATGTCTTATGCTGAAAGCTTTATTGAAGCTTGATGAAGGAGAATGGAGTATTCATCAATGCACTTCATGACATGATGCCGCCTCAATTCTGAAGAAGCTGTCATCCCTGGCTCAACTACTCTATGTCCATAGATGATCAAACTCATTGTATGTACACTATAAGGTATTTGCCAATCGGTCATTGTTATTGTTATTGTTATTGGTCTACAAACAATGAAATACCTCAATACAACAATTCGTTGAATCGATTGGACAGCTACCAGCAGATCATTTTAACAGCAGACATTTTCATGTGTCAAAGCAGAGAAAGCACAGGCGTCACTAAAAACATAAACAATGGCTCCATTCCATTAAGTGTCCACTGACAGTGAGTGAGCTTGCACAATATCAGAGCCCTGGAACTGGTTCCACTAAATGGAATGGAGCCATCGTTAATGTTATTAATTCCATTTGTGCTTTTCCTGTTGACGTCAAAAAGTCTGCTGTGGAAAAGGTCTATCACGATGTGCAAGCAGAAGGGAAAGGTGCTTTGGCAGGTTACACAGCACACAGACAGCAGATGACCTTGGATTACATGCTGACAATGTGAAAAACACATATCTCAAGAGTCTAAGACAGAGACGCAACAACTTCAAACTGTACGAGAAATGCGGCTGCACACCGGCAAGCTATGGCTAGTTAATGTTCTCGGGCTGGCTGTAGCTTAAGTTAAGGTGAGTAAAGCGCTGTTAGATATTAAATTAATGAACCCTTAACACAGTCAGCATGGTAACATTCCAAGATGCATCCAAAATTTGGTAGCCTAGATGTTGTCTCTTAATATCAATAAACAACCATAAATGTCAGCCATTAATACGAGGCCAGCAGAGCTGCCTGCTGTTTGTAATTCTATAACTGATTTAGAAAACACAAACTTTTCCTTGTTTGTTGCCAAGACTTTAGATTTGGTTTTGCTCTCGGATAAGTATTGGTTATAAATTGTGATACACCTACAGTTTCCTAAGAGGCTCAACTCTTTACTTTATGGGGTCTTTAAATTGTGGGCTGGGGATGAAATTAGTATCTTTACTGTTACACAAATTATCCTGAATTATACTCTGAAACAATCAGGTTCCTTCAGACTACAGGGAAAATGAACACGGGTATTAAGGGTTTCTGCCTCAAAATATGTCAGAACCACTCACTGTTTGCTCAGGATTTTTGGATTGAATACGGATTTCTCACTAAAGATTTTTGGATTAATATGGATTTCTGCATATCTAATATTGACATATTACAGTCTCAGCTGCTGAATATTCCAGTGCCTGTCCACAATGACAAAACAACTCCATCAAGTCCATTTCTTACTGGAACACATATTGTACTGTATTATATTTTTTTAATTGTGAAAGCAAATTGATGAGGAGCACATGAAGACACAATTAGTCATAAAAGACAAAAAAAAAAAAAAAAAAAAAAACCCAAAATGCTCTGATTGTTTGAGAGTGCTGTTGGCTCCGACATGTAACAAAAAAATGTTGGTTTGAGGCCACCGGCGACTTGGCAAAAACAGGTTGTGCGTTTATCCATTCCTCCCTTTTTTTTTTGCTGTCAATGCTGGTTTCAGTCCAGGTCTGAGAACAAACTGTCAATGTTCAAAAAAACTTAACTCTCCATTCTCAAAGCCACCAAACACCTCTTTGCATGAGACACACACAAGACGTATATTTAATCGTGCTTAACGAAGGGGTCATAATCTTATTGACACAGCCACTTTGGGCTCAGAGTATTGGAGCAGACCTCGAGCGTTTCCAGTTTGTCAGCAAGAAATCTGCTTTTCCTTGAAACCTCATTCTGCCTCCTGCCTCTCACTTTAACGCTCACTTCGTCATTCATATTGACTGTGCATAACAGATACCTCAGCCTACTATTACTGATCTGAGTCAACCATTACAGCCCAACTGTCTGCTCTTCTGACCTATATCTACAATTGACTGGCAGCTGTGAACCCAAGCTGCAGTTATATAGATATGTATGCATGTGTGCGTGTTTGTGTGTTTTGGCCATACATCTATCCTTACATTGGCAGCTAGGAATAGCTCTCATGACCCCGTTGTGCTCACGTGAAGAGGCTGTCATGACAAGTTAACGTGATACTACATCATTTTATCACGCTCTACATGGACATGTTAGCAGAGAGGTGTTACATATGTAACTATTTTGGGGGTGGAATCATCCAATTTTCTTTCCCCGCTTTCATCTTTGCTTTTGTCTCATTAGATCTGGCGCCCTTGTTTCTAGCCGACTTTCAACCCCTGTGCTAAATACTCATCATTATTCTTCAGTTCTGTGTGTGTGTGTGTGTGTCCTCTGTCTGTGTGAGCCATCCCAACAGAAGGACGACCAAGGTTCAAAGTGACAGAGCGCACTGGAGGTCAGAGCGGATCGTGTCAGCGGTGACGAATCGTCATGTTTGATGACGAAAATAAAGTCAAACAAAAGCACGAGGGAGGGAGGCAGAGAGAGAGAGGGAGGGAGGACAAAAAAAGGCTGAAGAAATAAAATAATTAAAAGAGATAGAAAGAGAGAGAGTGACAGTCAGAGAAAGTGAACCAAAGTGAACACAAGACACAAACAGGCAGATAGGCATTATCAAGATGCATGCAGGGACTTGTTCTCTGCCTGGACAGAGGCTGGCAGTGTTAGCGAGTACGTCCTGCTAGGAGAATGAAAGCATCTGTGTCAGCCCACAGGCATCTGGTTGACATTGCAAAAAGCTGCATGACCACTAGGGACCTGTCTTTACAGTGTTGGCCTCTTTTCCTTGTTGTTTTCAATGGTAAGAACATGTTTTTGCGCATTCCCAGCAGTATGGAAGAGAACATATTTTTAGTGTTCAGTATACCAGGTGCTAAAAGTTGAAAATATTTCAGCTTTCCAAAAAACCACACCGCTTCAAAGCATGTTTACAGTGGTCTACACCAGCACTGTCATCTGCTGACTGTACCTCGCCAAAACAGCCTACGAGGCTCGCAATATGCTGAGTCCGGAAGCTCTAAGAATTTAGGCCACAGATGAGACTTCATCTCTTCTCTGTATATTGATCTAATGAACGAATCATCAAATGATTGTTTGATTCATGCAGCTCAAATTGCAACCAGTGACGGCGACTTTCTTGTTTCTTCATTTTTTTTTCTTCAGTTGGCCAGTTCAGCAGAAGAAGAAAAAAATGATGCATGACAAGTTGATGGATGATGATAATAAAAGGTTTGCATAGGGCACTGCGGCATTCAAATGATCTCCAGTAGCCTACATAGCATGCCATATAAATATATGTCTCAGCTTTGCTTTGTCTGCATAGTTTCACAGCCATATGGTTACGGCTAGCGCAATTATGGTTGCACATGTTTAGTGCAAAAAAATGGCAGGCTTTGACCTCAATGTGCATTATTTGCTTGGTATTCCACTGATTATCATTAAGGTATTGGACTTTTTGGACATTTTTGAGTTACATATTGTAATTTTACATGTGTCTGCGCTTTGTTTTCATCTGTTTCTAAGTCTTGTTGTGTATATTTGAGGGCAAAGCCTTAAAAAAGAAGTGTGGACAGTGTCATCACTGAGAACTGGATCTTAGCATTTCACCTGGATGAGAATCAGAGTGGTTCCACATTATTTCACTGTCATTACCTAGTCTTTCTGATGATTACTTCATGGACATTGACCATAGGCATTTTTCTGTGCATTTCATGCACTTCTACATATAGCTTCACACCTTTAAATCCATGTACTAATCCAGCATTCCCCGCTTTGAACTCTAAATTAACTGCAACATCTGTCGGAAACAAGAATCTGTAGTGTCCATTAGCATGGTCGGGATGCTTCCTTGCTATGTATATTGCATTGCTATATATAACAATGACCCAATTTCCTTTAGTAATGTTATTGATTGCTACTGGAAATTGGGTTCATCGTAGACATTGCCTTTTGTTCCTTGAGCTATTTGTTATCTGATCAGTCTCTTTTCTAGAAACTGTAATTCATTACATTTACCAACTTCTTTTCAATCCAATTACTCTATTCTTTTCACTTGTGAAGCATTTCTCTCCAAGTCCGGATCTTGGCTGTACAAGTAAGGAAATCTCTGCATGCAGAGAGTGCTAAAAACCTGAGTGTGGTGATGAAGGCCATTGGAAAAGGGATAAGTGATTCAGCAGGCGGATCAATAGAGAAAGATCCATGCCTCCCAGCCGGCTCAATCAGACCCCCTGGGGGGTGAGAGAAACATTAGGAGACGGAAAGATGGACAGAGAGAGAGAGAGAGAGTGTGTGTGTGTGTGTGTGTGAGAGAGAGAGAGAGAGAGAGAGAGAGAGAGAGTATGCTTTCATTTAAGACTTGATTAGACCAGGAGAGAGAGAGAGAGAGAAAATGTGGATCTTTTGTCTTGGTGCTTTGGCATTTCATTCTGAAACTGCCATGCCAATAAACCACATTGTGCTGAAATGAATTATAATAAATTGAACTGAACTGAAAAGAATTGAGAAATAGAGACTAAGTGCATTGGGACTTTGAGGGGGGGCTTTTTCTTTTTTCATGATTTGATCTTGAATTTCCTTGTCGGCGCTATTTTGAGATGTGAAACGCAAATCAGATGCTTGACTCATTGTGTGAGTCAGAGCAATGACACCGTGTCCTTGACACAGTGCTGAACTTTTAACACCGGCTCGCACTCAGGTTCATTGAGCTTGGTCTTCATGCCTAAATTACTCCATTTCCTCCACTGGATGATTCACTTTCCACAGCAGTTCATCCTCTAACCATCTGATGTGTGATTGATTAAAATAGAAGCCGGTGCAGCGTCGGTTAGGAATCTTCATCACACCGCTGCATTGATGTTAACATCTCTTGCTGCTGGTGTAGATTTCAGCATTGACCTCTGCTCAGACGTGTAAGTCAACCCCATTGTCCTTGTATGACCGTCACACTGATGCCCCCAAGACAGTTCACTTTAGCCCCGACAAGCAAGCGCACACCGCAGCGCACCTCCCATCCGCCAGCACTCACTCTGAGATGTTTTCCTTACTTGAATAATGTATCAATTTCTACAGAAACGGCAATGTTTGCATTTCTCTCTTCCTCTCTCGCTGTCTTCCTCTTTCTCTCTCTCTCTCTCTCTCTCTCTCTCTCTCTCTCTCTCTCTCTCTCTCTCTCTGGATGGTTCTCCCTTTTCAGTCTGAAAATAGAGTGCAGAAGAAGGCTGTTGCTATGGTGATACATCCACTGGCGTTGCCCGGGACATTTTTAGCCACGCGATGCGCGGGGGGATTTAGCTCGCCTGTAACTTTCTGTAATTTCCATTCTAATTATATCACTCCTGCCTGCGCTGTGTGCCACCACATGGGGTAAAACAGCAGAGCGCGGCTGGGTGAGGATCCTAGTCACTGCTCTCTCCGCTGCCCTCACACCACATTATGCGATAGTATCGTATAATGTCACCATTCAAAGGCAGGGACAGGGAGAGGGAGAGGGAGTTTGTGCGTGCATGCTCTCTGCACCGGTATGTGAATGAGAAACTGAGACAGAGAGAGAACTGCCAGAGCAAAGAGAGTAATGCTGCTGCTCCACTGTACATGACAGTAAATGGTGGTTTTACAATGTCATAGAAGACAGGACTCAGTGGACAAATCAAATGAGAGACAAGCTGAGATTAGATGGGAGCTCTGTTGATGCTCTTTGGACTTAGCACTGAGGACCAGCAGGGGCTCTCCGCTATCACTAATCACCAGGCCTATCAACTGAGCACATATAACACCTTAGTAACAGATGATGCTGAACACACCAATGGTGAATACATTATTTTTCACATTTTCTTGCATATTATAAAGACATCCTTCACAAACATCCCTAACAGAGGACAGACACACAGTTCAGGTCAGCTTTATTCTCATTACACTTCTTGTCATTCCAAGATTGCTAAAAGTGGAGGAAAATAAAAAGATAAAACACAGTTGGATGTAAAAAATACAGTATCTATAAAATACAACATGCATAATTGTTTTCAACGGCAGAATAATTACTGTGTACACTCTATGTTGGATCCAAACACACAAATATTTTAATGTTGTCGCCTCTGAGTCTGTGATCACTTAGTCTGTGTTTTCACTGATCACACAGTGCAGACGATGTCAGTGACGTTTGCTTCTGTGTCTGTGGTTCAACAACTGTGTGTTTTTTTGTTTTTAAAAAAAATAAAACTACTTTTTATGTGAGAGAAATTATGAGTCAGTATTACTGTAACTGATATGATATGTCATTTAAGACGATAATAAACGAGAAATTTTAAAATTGTATATTTTCACCAATAATTAAAATGTATGCCCATATGGAAATTTAATGAGGTTGTGTGGGGATGAGCGAAAACAGCATGCATCAAACATTATAGAATCTAGAATATTCATTTTGAAACCTGCATAATATAAATGATATCTTCTTATATCACTTCCCTAAAATGTTGGATACATTTTTATACCTATTTAGTTTAACATGAATCAAGACGAATCAAACTGCAGCCAAAGGCAATTTTAATTCCTTCCAGGGCTGTTAGTGCACCATCGATCACATAATTATTTTATACTAAAAACTAATAATGTGACCAGCTATTCTGAAACTCAGTTGAGTCAGAGGCAACAGAATGAATCTTTAAAGTGTCAGTGTGCTTCCACTAAACTACCAGTCAGATTATGGACAGCACTTAGGAACCCCCTCCCCCCCAATTTTCATCCAACCCATTAACCCTGCTAAGACCAGGCGGAGTTGTCAATATCATCTCATGTTTGTCAAGTGGGATCATCCATCCAACTCCGCTGCCTTTAGACTAAAACACTGAATGAAGAATTTTCAACACTTTGAACATTTGTACATAGTTTGCTGAATGTTGTACGTGTCTTTCCTTTTGTTTCCTTTGACTTTATCCGCCAAGATAGAAATAAAGAGGTGCTATGAGGCTGAGAGAGTGCAAGTTAGGACTTCATGGGCCATTACTTAAAAAAATACCAATATATGTTTGTATTTGCCAGCCACTTACTATAGGTACTTGGAGAGCAGCATCAACCAACTGTGATGAGAGGAGTTTTGTTCCAAGATGAGATAATGTACCCACCATTTGGAAATAAAAAGAGACACAGACTTTTATGAAACAATTTATTACTCCGAATGAAGGCATTAAAGCATGGAAGAAAAGTTTAGAAAACACTTAAACTGACTGAGAAAATGTGCAAGATTGTAGAATTAAAATATGAAATACAGAAACATGGCCTTGGACATTTTCAGCTGTGGACACTATTTGTGTCCCCTTTCATCATCCCACTCACCAACACAGTGATAATGATTTGGCGGGGCCGTGCGGGGAAGTATTTACCAAAGTGAGAGATTATTCAAAAAAGTGTTCCCTTTAAATAATTCATTCACATCAAAGGCCTTCCTCGTTGGACCTCATGAATAAACCAAAGACTCGGTCAAGCTCAGTGTTTCACGGCTCAAGTTCACAACATAAAAACCTGGGGAAGATATTTAAGGTTATCAAAATAAAAGAGAAGTAGACAGAGGGAGGGGAGTAAAAGCTGCATAATAAATATATCTCAGATCTCAGCAGCTCTCACTGAAGTAGACAGATCAAGTTGTCAAAGCTGTTTAAGAGTCCCAAAAAGTTAAATGCGTGGCATGTTTGGATGTTTAAATGCAGAAAATCCATTAAATAGAAATGTGACGATAGCTAGACAGAGAGTCCTCATCACTGAGTCGTTTTTCTAAAATGAAGCATATGTAAGAGAATGAAGGGCCTGACTGATGTAGCCATTCCCTTGTTGACCACGACATCTTGTATTTCCTAGTGTCATTTTACGCTCCATTAGGGCTGCTGATGTTAATTAAAGATGACTGCCTTTCAACAGACGTCGCATCACAAACTAATTACAACTTTCAGCAGCCGACGCCCCAAACCGTCATTCACTGTCATGATGTGTAGAAAGACAAAAAACAAAAAGTGTCCTTCTTGCTAGGATTATGTTGCATGGCTAGATACATTGTTTGCAAATTTATAAAGAATCAGAGCATCTGCACTCTGGTGGTTCAACAAGTGTCCTGTACAGGAAACACTTCAGTTAAGCAACCATCTTTAGGCCTTACTGCATCTTTTATTCCAACATATCCTGCAGGTAAAATGTCCTCTTTTTAATTATTCATTATTAATTGCATCAAAGCTATAGGGTTGCAGAGAAGCTTTCCTGCCATAGCCACTCTCACCAATCCATTATCTAATTTCCTGCATTATCTCAATCCCCCTCATGGATACTCATTTACCCACTTGGGATGAAAAACAATTATTGGAAACTAAACTGCTTGTGCTATTGCTCCTGTAAATTTTTTTTCCTTATCATTTTTGGCTGTTGTATGCTGTTATTTGTCAGTCTAAAGTAGAGAGATGGCAGGAAGAGCTATATAAAGAATGGCATGCAATAAAGATTAGAGTGTGTTAGTGGTCAGCGCCTTAACCTCTAGTCCACCAGGGCACCTGGTGGTTTCTTTTGTAATTTTGTGTCCTCATATTCATTTTAAGACAGGCGATGTATCAAAGCCGTAGACAGTATAAATGTGGACATTGTATCTGTGACATCACCCACAGGTTTCTCAACAGTCGTTGTGAAGTTTTGAAGAGTGTGGCGACTCTGGCCGACAACATCTTGGCAGTGCTGCCTCTAAAATTATCAAAGATCATCATCATCATCAGTGGACCTGAGGCAAGCCTGGTTGCTCAAACAAACTGCCTATAATGGCTGCTGGCCGTGCTATTAATTATGCATAACTTTAAGCCTTAATAAAATCTGAATGGATGAGTCATATAAAGTTGTTGTATGTAAGTTGTATAGCTATAGAGACCAAAACTGTTTTTGTACCAGGCTGTAAACATGTTTATTTCTCCTGTGAAGTTGGACATTTTAACATGGGGACTTATGGAGACTGATCTGTTCTGTAGCCAGCTTTAAGTGGGCCTTCGAGGAACTGCAGTTTTTGGCACTTCTGCACTGGCTTCAATTCACAGCCACAGAGGTTGTCGCTTGATCAAAGCACATAGCAAGTCTACAGCTATGCTACCACTGTGAGCTAAATTTCTGTGTCTGTATTATTCTAACATGCTCACAGTGACAACTTTAACTAGCTAGTATACTGTTTACCATGTTTACCATCGGTTTAGCATGTTACTTGCTAAAATATGCTCATTAGTG
The DNA here is from genome assembly GCA_033000465.1 of Sciaenops ocellatus. Taxonomy (NCBI): domain Eukaryota; kingdom Metazoa; phylum Chordata; class Actinopteri; family Sciaenidae; genus Sciaenops; species Sciaenops ocellatus. Next base: position 7,285,002 of record CP136886.1, read on the forward strand.
CTGAACAAAAAGTCACCTAAAAATAATGAAATGATAGTTTTGCAGGTGTTTGATCAAGTACTGAACAAATTAAAAATAATGACCTGCTGGTGGCAAGTCAGACAGTCATGAATGTCATGGCAATCCATCCAATAGTTGTTTTGATGTTTCACTCAAAGCCACAAATTCAAACACACAGTGGCGCTATAGGAAAAGACAGGTGATTCACCAAAGTAATTAGACTCCATCCTCTGGGGACTTTGAATGTCTGTACAAAGTTTAATGGAAATTCATCCACCCAGCTGATGAGATATTTTCATCGGAGCCAAAGCGGTGGACCGACCAACATCCCAAGAGCCAAGGTGGAAACAACAAAACTGATGAAGCAGCTCAACCGAGGCTTCATCTTTCTGTTTTAAAACCAAGCTCTGGTCGTGTCCAAACATCTCTTTCTGGAAACTTTTCCTTTTCAGATGCACACATGCCGCATAATTTCTGGCACTAAACATATGCTGTAACCACACTCCACATGCCATTTCTTAAGAGGGAATAACTTTTCCTCTGTGGGTCAGCCGTCTCCCTCCGTCTCTCTTGCTCTCTGTTGTTAGCCCTGCTCACATTTGTTGTCGTGCGTCTGACCCACTTTTTCCAGCCAGTACAAAAGATGGTTAACATGTGTCAGCTCGTACAAACAAGTTCCCTGCACCTTTAAACACCCCTCTATTCATTTCTAGCATGAATGACCTTTTTTGTTTTTTGCTTTCGCCAAAGTCCGGCCTATCACAAACATCATCACAAACGTACAATATGAACTAAATTAGTTGGCCTTCCTCTGTTTACTTACCGCTTAATTTATTTTATTTTACCACTTTCAGCTTCAGCATAAGGAGAGTGCAGAATTTATTCTTGGATTTTCTCTATTTGTGTCTCTGGCAAACGGCCTTGTGTATTTCTCTGTGAGTTAACATTAGCAGTGGTAAACAGGAGTAGCCAAGTCTTATTATTAGTGCCACTAAAATTACCCCAGTGCAGCAGTTAACTGATACCTTTTTGCTTGTTTTATCAGAAGAAGACATTTTTAGTGTTTTAAATATTTGCTCCAAATAGTCTCCTCCATATATAGCATGGTGAGTATCAAGCAGTGACAGCATGCACCACTGATCATCATCCTCACTTGGCCTCTCGCGGTGTTAAAGTGAATATTGCATATACAAATGTCCTTTGTAAGAGGCTGCACACACAAGCAAATATAGAACACTGCAGTATTTGGATTTAGCACAAGAGTGAAATCAATAGGATTCTGGACCCCCTACCCCCTCTCTCCCAGTCTTTTTGTGTGTGTCTTTCTCTAACACACACTCTACCCTCTTTCTCTCTCCATCTTCCTCCAACCCCCCACCTCATCCCACCCCTCGATTGGAGGCAAAGCGGGGGCAGGCTCAGTTCCATGGGAGGGCCTCTCCACAGCAGATAATGGTCCATTCCGCTCATTTTGGCTTCCTTTTATTTGTTCACATCAACATCAAAGCCTGTCCATTTCCTCCGTTGGGGAGCAGGGCTTTAAGTCTTTGACTGATCTGCCTCGTTCACTCGTAGCGCTGCCCTGGTGATGTCCATCCCTCATCGCATGTGCAGCAAACACACATACATACATGCTTATACACACATACACAAACTCCTACACTGGGGACAATGAGCTGTATAAGCACAGGAAGCTTCACATACAAAACCCACATTATGCTCTCTAACACCCTGTAAATTACTGTCTTCCCAGTGTTCATTGTGCAGTACTGAATTTGCAGCAGTGGTCCCAAAACTTGTTGAAACCATGGCACCCCTACCAATATTACCTGAAGTAAAATAGTTGACTTTTGACTTACTCAAACAAAAACAGTCTTCATGCAGATTTACAGACAGACATTGAGCTCAAACTAAAAACAGATTAAGAATGAAGTTAGCTAATTGGTTAAATGTGTTTCTATTGTTTTGTTCAAGAGGTAAATTAGCTTACATTCTCAAAGATAAAAACACATGACATCATGCATCTTTTTACCAGTGTTCTTCCAAATATTTCCTTTATTTAGACTGCATTTATTCTTTCCTGCAGATGAGACATCACAGTGTGGGACAGGTAGCTTTTCCTATCCATGAAATACCATAAGACAAGCAGCTTTTACTGCACCGTCTGATTTTAGTTCTTTTGATTAAATGTATGAGCATTTCTTGGGCTTTCCTTATAGTAAGACATCTTGCTGTTGTTTTCTCCCACAGTCCATATTTCTGACCGATGTACTCATGGAAAACTCTACTATAGCAACCATGAGCTGTCGTCACCAGTCTTAGCTGTGGCGTTATAGTGATACAAAGTGGGAGGAGCTATTTTGGGGTCCCCCGGTTCCGAAAGTCTCTTTGACTCTGTGACTCACCGTTGTAGCACTTCTACGGCTCGTATCGACATGAAATTCCCAATGAATCATCTGAACACAAAAGTTGAACAGCTGTTTTAAAAGATATCTTCTTCTTTGTTAACGTATGCGCTAAAACTTTGGGTGCATTTCAGCAAGAAACACCCAATCACAGAGCTTCAAATTCTGATATGCACTATATAAATTCTGGATCAATTGTTGATGATTCCAACTATATTGGTGTCATTTTTTTCTTGTTCTTAAAGTGTTTTGAATGTGCAACAGCTCTGATTTGTGCCTCTCACTGGCTTCTTCTCCATGGCAACACCAGCCAAGGCTCATGGATATTGCAGTATGTAAGACCCACCATGCCATGCTGATGGAAAAAACATAATCCCTCAGAAACAACGCTGAAATTATCAAACTGGTGTCCATAATGTGAACATACAGGAGTGTAGTGTTGAGTAACGTTGAGGATTTTGCTGAAGAAAAAAGAGACAAAAAAATGCTCCTCGAACCAGCAGCTAATGTCCTATATAATTACCCTGGTCTTAAGGAATCTCATATCTATCCGGAACATAAAGTATTGCTGATTTATCACTGTAGTAAACAACTGAAGCAAAAGCCTACAAAATCCTCTCTTGCGTTTCAAGCAAATATCTTGAATATGGGTATTTTATCATGGAACAAGTGAATTTCCTGTAGACTGTCAGCATAGCAAAATAATTTGACTTATATTTCAAAGTAAGCTTGATAAGCCCGAACACCAGATAAAAACATGTCTCTGCTTATCATTGTTGTCCGTGTGGTTGTGAAGTTATCCAGAAAGTGCTTATGAGAGGTCCACTGTTAAACTGCAACTCAGCACACACACACACACACACACACACACACACACACACACACACACACACTTACACACTCACGTGGATGCAAAGGCACAATGGCACAAGATCAATTAGTGATCAGACGATTGGAGCTCCTTCTCTTGGCTTTCTTCAGAAGTCAACCTCTCCAGTTCTCTCTTAATTGGCCCCTAATCTCTTTTTTCTGTATTCTCTTTCTTCCTCTCTCATACACTGGCTTTATTCTGTCTGTCTGGATATCTGTCCCCTCTCTGTCTTCCTTTCTCTCTCGGCCTGTTTCTTTTTGCCTGTTGTCTGACCACCCCCATTCCTTCCCCTACGTCTCTTGACACTGCTCCTAATTACAAAACACACAGGGGCCATTAGTGCGGACCTCCAGCCGACGCCTGTCCCTTTATCCATTCATCCCCCTCCCCTCCGTCACTATCTTTCCATCTCTGCCCTCCTTCTCTCTCCGTTGTTGGTCAAAAGTCGCTTTGTGCAGGAGCCGTTAGGCGAACAAAGGCAGCGGGCTGCAGCGGTGCTCAGAAAGGTCACAGTGATGTACGGCCCTCGGCGCTGCCACCAGGGTCAGGCCTGTCTCAATGGGGACGCACTTAACGCTCACACAGCCAAAAGCATTAAGGCATTTTGAAGGAAATGCATGTTGTCTTGGCTCTACTTAAAGGGGAACGTCACTCAACGTAAAAGAGGTTTTCTTATTGTCAAGTAAGCGTCATTGATTATCAAAAATATGAACAGCTTGCTTCAATATCTTGAAACCACACATTAAAAAGTGTCTCCTTAAAGTGTCACTTTTGGCATAGATTGCATTTGTAAGCTTCTATAAGAGTACATAAAGCTAAAGAAGATGTGCAAATTGGAAATAGTCAATAAACAGAAAAAACACTCAAAGAGTTGACAGTCAGATTCTCCATTTTGTCCAGAACTACGCTACATAAAATAATTGCCACCTGTTTCTGAACCCTGTTGAATACATTTTGGTGGAAACATAATTGATGCCCGGAATATGCTCACTGACAATGTTGTTTTCCAGTTCGGGAAGTGTCAGAACGTGGAGGATGGTGGGCGTACAAAGCGTAGGACTTTAACATCAGAGTCAGAGGTTCAAAACTGTTACAAATGACCATGATTAAAATGCCAGTTTTGTGAAAAGTCACCGCTGTGGTCAGAGTATGGTTATATTAAGGCTCAAAAAGTTCTTGGTTGAGGTTAGAGAGGCTTTGTGGTCCTTACTAAAACAAGAAATACTAATGTTGACTGCTGAGTGCTCCCTGTGGTCTTTGGGGCTTGACTAAGGTTAGAGGAGGATCATGGTTTTGGTTAAATATTGAAAAGTAAACACAACGTGTCTTGTGTTTGAGTCAACATTTACTCTTTCAATATTTAGTCAGGAACAAGATCAGCCTCTAACCTTAACAAAGTGCTTTAAGTTCTCATTTGTGTTGGCAATGAATAGTTTGTAGGTTCCTCCACCATAACGGAAATTGATGGCACACTGGCACCGGAAGGCACTTTGTGAGGCCTTTGGCAAGCAATGAGCTACATGTAAGCATAATATCAACTGGAATATTTAGGTTTTAACACTAGATTTTGACTATGAGACAAGGCCACAGGATGAAGTAAGACTGCAGGGGCCGCCTTGACATTTGACACTGTTATAAGAAGTTTTCAGAGTGACCCTTCAATAAAGAAGATTGGATTCGAAGTATCAAAGTTTAAGTTGAATTTAATATTCTTGTACAAGGAGGAACGTTTAACAGTGCAACACACAGAAGAGGTTACAGAGAAAAAGGCTCCCAGTGGAGCTTCAACAATTGTTTTTTATACACTTTTTAATGGGCTGTCTCAGACACATCCTTATTGTTAACAGACACTTTCCCTAAATAGCACTGTTACATGTTGCAGTATTCTCTTTTCAACTGTCAGCAGAAAGTCCCCTCATCTATCACCTCTTGACCTGTCTCTGACGCTCACACCTGAGCTAGAATTCCTGCTTTTGCACACTAAGCAGCACTCTAACTCCCCCTGTCCGTTTAAGCAACAATACTAGGGAAAAGGAAATGCCTCCCCAACAAACAGAAAATAGAAATACATTGTATGATTATAATGTCAAAACACATCTGGACCACAGTATCATCCTAATTTTTATAACAGAACTCACGTACACATTGTAGGATTAAACACAGTATAAACCTAATTTTTATAACAGACATCTATGCAGATTAGTTTTATATGATGACCGTAACTTCTGGGGAACAGAGTTATTAATAATTGCATTACAAGTGTATTTCAATAGCGTGACACATCGTACCCACAGCAATAGGTGCCAATCGTCTTACCCACTTGCTGAAACACCTCTTATCCCCAAGAGAAATTCACCCCATCCCATTCACCCACATGAAAATAAAAGGTGGTTTAACAGGTTGATATAATATATGATAATTATACAGTCATTCATAAAATTACAACACTAATGGAGACTTGGTATCTACTGCAATTGATACTCTGTGTATGAATTCAATTAGAAATGCAAGTTTCCAAATTCCTTTGCTCCTGAGTTACAGTCTGAGAAGCTTTCTCTGTGACTCTGCTGGTGCCTGACAGAGCTTGTGTTTCTATGAAACTGTACAGCGTGTAGGAAGACGAGCTGCTTAAAGTGGCCGTATTCATTGTCCTTTCTCTTGTGAATGGCTCCCTGTGTTGTATGCTCTGTGAGTGATATTTGTGTTAGGCTGTACGTCTTGTATCAGGGCTCCGGAGGACCAAGAAAATTGAATCGCATTAGTGTTCTATTCAGCCTGTGTCTCTGGATGTGTATTCAGTGCAATCTGAGCTGTGAGATTTGCCCCTCTGTGAGCCTGTACATGAGTAGCACGTCAAACTAGCCAGCCCTGTTGACGCGGGCTCAGTTGAATTTCTGTACATTGAGCGCACGGCTATGTGGCCACCAATGAGGCACGCGACAGGCAGCCCTGACCCCGTCTGTGTTGTGTGTGTCATACATCCGTCGGGCTCCTGTTGCCAATACGACGGCTCTTGGTCATTACAGCAATCACATGTTAGATTTATGCCTCTGCCTGATGTTTCATGGCTTTATAAAAGGAGATGAAAGTGGATCTCAATGGCTGGAGAGGAGGGGTAGGTGATAGAGGAGAGAACAAAAACTAGAAGAGAATAAAAGAGAGAGAGAATCCAGTGATGTCCTTAGCGTGATGAAAGATTTTCACGAGCCAGCAACGAAAAATGGACAATAGCCTTCTGCATAAGTAATTCTTGTGTGAAAGAAGGAGGAAACATAAGCAAATACATTTTTAAAATTGCCATTGGTGACATCAGGAGCAGTTAGAGGCTAAACCAGGATTGACCCCCCATATAACACACACACACGCACACACACACACATACATACTCAACCCCCACCCCAGCCCTACTCCACTTTACCCAGCTCCAAACAGCAGATGGAAGGCGTCATTACTGCTGTAGCTCTGGGAATGACTGACACACACGTAAACACACACACAGATGCAACTAAAAAAATATAAAACCTCTGGTCATGCCCTGCACAGCGTTCCCACCATGAAACATACCTGTACAGCGGAAATATAAAAGCTGTGACTCATAAATGTGGAGCACATACAGTACGCAATTCTCCTCTGCACACACATGCACACACACACACACACACCTAATATATAAATATGTAACATGTAACTCTTCCAAGACGACCATCACGCCACGTCTATGCAATACCATAAGCTGGTTGGTTTTGTTTATTGTTTGTCTGCGGGCACTGGGACGCCTTTTTACACACACATACACACACACCCATACGCACACACACACACGCAGGCGCTCCAAATTGTTCGATTAAGTGGGTCATCCTCTCCTACAGTCTCTTGAAAGAGAAAAGAGCTTTTTTGTGCGTTTCTAGCCGAGAGGCAATCGCACCCTTCCATGGTTTTGGCTGCACCTTTTAAGAGTATTTATGGAAATGACAGTACAGCACTCTGGAGGGCTGCACGCTGCTTGGTTGCTTAATGCGTGTTTGCGTGTGTGTGCGCACTGGGAGGATTTAAAAGCTCACTTGTGCGAAGATCAGCCGGTGTCTGCGGCCGCGCACAACAAATGATGTGTATGTCCAAGTGTGTGGTTTGTCATCATGGCTGCTTTCTTTATTTTTGGGTGATGAGGCCGGGCTTGAACTGGACTGAGCTGCGACTCGGCGCTGCACATTTGGCAAGAGAGCGCGGAGGCCGACCTGTCACTGCAAATGAAAGCCAAATATCTTACAGCCGATCCACTTTGGCTGTCTGAGAGAGAGATGCTGAGAGGGAAGGAGAAAGAGAGAGGGAGAGAGCTGAAGTGTCCATCTATTTCTACTATCCGTCTGTCTGTCTGTCTGTCTCTTTGGACAGCTCAGTGGCAGTCCAGTCAGATCAGACTCCCTATCATTGAGTTTTTGGACCGAGTCGCATCCAGCAGCCACAGCTGCACAGGAAACGTTGATGCTACAGGAAACAAACAGGCTTCAAATGAAATGAGGGTGGATGATGAACACTACATTTCACATGTTTGGTCAGTGGTGGAGGCATGTGAGATCCGGGTACACAGCATAGAATAGTATCACATAATGACATTAATCCAAAATTATTATTTCATTGGATCTGGAATAAAAGATGTAAAAACAGTGTTAGAATTTACTTTATTGTTTGTCTTATTAGCTGCTTAAGTTCTGAGTGGCTCCTTCCTTTCTACTGCGTTGCATTGTGGGGCAATCATGTCCTTCAACCCCTGACACAAATCTTCATTACACATGGATCACTCACATTTCTAAGGACACCATATTTAGTTCTTTCTTCCTTGAAGGTCCTACGTACTCCCCCACGCAGCCTGCCCACACCTTGATCCCAGGAAATGTTTCGTTTATATTATCACCGTTTGTGCGTCTTTGTCATTTTGAAAACATCCATACTAATCCATCACTGGCCACAGTGACGGGACTGATAAATTTCATCACGGCCAGTTTATCAAAAGTGGACAACCGTACAGGTGGTAAAGTGACAGAGATGTATTGGGCCTCCTGAGCAGACTGATGCATATTTTAGGTGTTTATGTCCTTGTCTGAGTTTTGTTATGCTCTATCATAACAGGTATTATACAGTAGATTGTAGTAGCTCCTTTATTAGATCCTGAAGAGATTTTCAGCAGCTATTTTTGTTTTCATTTGGTTGCCACTGTGTAGAATTTCAGATTTTCCAACATGGACATCCCATTGTGCTGATATCAAAATAAAAGTATACAAAAAAAACAATGCATGCTGCTAGCAGCAAATTGTGGAGTTCTTAACCACTAAAGCAGGACGTAGCAATGTTTTATAAGTGGGTGCCCGTTGACATGATGCACATTCCTAATACAATGTTTTCATGCTATCCCACTAATTGACAGCCGACAGTGGAAATGTGCCAGGAAATGCAGCAATGCACCAACATAATTAAGGACAAGCAAAACTGCAAGCTAGCTAACATGGATGTAAACATTGCAGGCTTAAAATATAAATGTTTCATGAGTAAGGAAATTGATTCAACACATGTGTTAAGCCTAAAGGATTCAAATAAAACATTTTAGTCATGATCACTGAATGTAAATACATTTTTATTTACATAAAAAAAAAAACTCTACAGTGTACCTTTAAGTTCCAGTATAAATTTTATAGAGGAACTTTGAAATACGTGCTACTTTACCATCAAATAAAATAGAAGACAAGAAATGATCGCACTATGTTTAAGTGTTTGTTTTTAAATGAGTATATGAGGGGGGAAAGTTTTTAAAAGAGGTATTTATTTGTATCCTGCCTGTTTGTTAGGGATAGCAACTGTAAAACCCTTGTGGGTGACTTCATTGTTTACAAGGAACAAATGTAGGTGGTCACAATGTAGGTGGTTTCATCCAGTCGTATAAGAAATATTTACACAATGGTGAGGTTTAACACAATGAAAGCACCTGTAGTTTTGAAGAAAATAATACAATTTTTATCCAAAACACTTTGCAGAATGAGAGTTCAATACGCTCAATATCATGGCGTATAAAGATGTCAGAAAGTTTCTGTGTGTGTATGCGTGTGTGTACCTTTGCTGCGTATGTCGGCACTCAAACAGCAAGGTTGACATGAAGCTGAGAAGGAGTGTGAAGGGCACAGCACCTCAGGAGGAATGACACAACACATGCGTGCACACAAACACACACACATATACACATATACAGTACACACAAATACACCTCTCCTCTCCTTTCTTCTCTCTCTTCGATGACTCATCCCACCCAGGGACAGCGAGTGAGGGAGAGGGAGAGTGAGGGAGGAGAGAGAGGAGACGGATGGGAGAGTGTGAGGGGCGATACAACAGTGGAGAGGAAAAAGCTAGATTCACAGAGGAGGCACGAAGCATTCTCTTACTGACCTTTTATTTAAGTGCTATACTAATCCGATTGCGTGTATCTTAATAAAAGTTATTCCCAGCAAACATGCATTATAACTCTCACCAGTCCCACGTGGAATCTCGCAAATGATTCCGTCACCGTTGTCTTTATGTTTGAGCCACTTTTTCCTTCCTTTGCATTGCGGCGGCTCAGCTACGAGTCACAGAAACCCTCCTTACCAGCTCAGCGACACGCTGAGCTTTGCTCCAGTCTGCCCTGCCACTCTGCTGTGCTCATTTGATGGTATCTGTTAGAGAGATCCCAAACTTCCTATGCGTTCCAGGTCTGTATCACTGTGCATCGCAGACTCTAGACCCAATTCTTAACTCTCTCCAAATCCCATAGTCTCTAATGTCTTTATCTTATGGTGTGAGGGTATTTGAGGAGGTAGATAGACTCCTGAGGAGCCGGGGATGTTGTCACAAGTGGTGATTATACTGCACTGAAGGAGGTACACTATTGAGCTGGCTGTATGGCTGAGGATAGTAGTGTATTGCTCTGGATATGTCTGTATTGCTGACTGCTGCAAAGCCCAGAGATAGTTGAGTGGTCAGGTCCCACGTGCCTGTATCTCAACATACAGCATATGCCCCTACTGCACCATTATTCTACCCTTACTGAACTTTTTAAGGGCACTAGTGTTGCTCAGTGGTGAGATATATCATCTGATAACAGAAAGGTATCGTATCTGACTGGAGTTAGAGTGACTTGAACTTGACCTTGTGTTTAAAACTGGATATTGTCTAGACAGTGTTGCATCGGTCCTGTAATGATAGAATGATATTTCGTTGCGGTACGGCGTAGAATTAGCTTGAAATAATACCCACAATGGACCTCAATTTAAACCCCTGAACTGCTCGTTCAGTGTAAAAGCATTAACTAAATGGATTCGTGTTAGCAAAGATCAATTTCCTCATCAGTGTTTGCTGCGGCGTGTCGTTCCATACCGTGCAATTTTATGTTGAAAATGACCGTTTTTCCACTTTATGCTCCTTTCCCTGCTTTTGGTCATTTTTACTGCTCTCACTTTTTGCCCCACAGAAATGGCAGCGGAATTGGAAGTGCTGCTAGATTGCCTCAGATAATGCAATGCTCTCAGGCGAAGCACAGGTGTGTGTGTGTGTGTGTGTGTGTGTGTGTGTGTGTGTGTGTGTGTGTGTGTGTGTGTGTTTGCGGTGTGTGGGCCTGCCTGGTTGCCTCTGAGGGGAACGTTTTTTGCCCAGAGATCCAAACTGATCCCCCCCCCAAAAAAAGTCCAACAGCAAGCTCAGACAAGCCCTCACAGCATGCTGCCAAACAAACCCTCCAGAGGCTCCTTGCTGTGGTTATTGGACGCCAATATAAATCATTCACAGCGTCCTATCTGAAATTTTAGAAAGCCTATTTGCAGTGAGTTTTTTAAATTACAAGTAGGAAATGGGTGTTAATTGGTAAAAGCCAATGGAGCAACATGGTCACAGAATAAAGTTATGACGTTCTTAATAACTTGGCACTGCTTAGATTATCGTCTTTAAACTAAGAAAGTGGCACAACAAAGTTAATCTTTATCCTCATGGAGTGTTATATTAAAGGCTTTCTGGCGTAGTACTAGTTGGTTAACTACTATAGCTGATGTTCTATTCTATTCATCAATGGTCAGTTCAGTCAGTGGAGAGAAAGCGCACAGAAGTCCAAGATGTCTCATGCTGAAAGGCATGAGATTGAAGCTTGGCCAAGGAAAATGGAGGATTTATCAATACATTTGTCATGACATGATGTCTTTGGCTCGTCCATATGTCCTCAGGAGAATGACACAACTACTCCATACATGGTCTACAAACAACATATATGTTTACCCATAGTGGTTTGATATTGTTATCTGACTCTGTAGAGACTTCTACGTTATGTTACCTATCTGTTGTGTCTAGGCAGTGAGACAGTCCTATCCTCTGATCTTGGTTTTCATAGTAATAATCAGAATGGCACCACGAACATAAAGCTGCTCTGTGTCTCAAGGAGAGAAGTCAGTGTCCCCATAACAATCTAAGAGTCAACACTATCTCTACAGTGACAAGACACATGCTTGTTCCAGTGTAGCCCCCATATGTGACATGCTAGAAATTCCCTCACACTGCTAAGTTGGGCGAACACTAATGTATTTATTTATTTATTGTGCTTTCCTTTGACGTTTCGTTCTTAGGATTGTACATAATTTAGCTGTTATTAAAGACAGACAAAAGCTGCCTAGCTTACTGTCTGTGTTTTAGTAAACATGTTAACTTTGTTGCTAATGAGACAATAAATTAGCATACTTTATTTATAATATGTATTTGTACCATCAACTCCTGTCTCATAAATGTCTAACCACCGTGTTTCCTCTGTGGCAGAGGAGGGTTAAATAAAAAGTGGATGATGCAACACAGCTAATAAGCTACCACAGCTTATTATAGCTCAGCTTCCTTCAAAGGTCAGCTCTGTCGAGACAGTTTGCTATTGATCAACAAGGGAAATTTGTGTTTCTATCAAATTTTTTTCACCCACACAATGAATCTGCTGAATCCTCAGATTCCACTGACATGGACTGATATCTCCCAAAATTTGTATCATTTTAGATGCTCATGTGACTGAATCTTTTATTAAAAAATCACAAATTCAAACTGTTTTTGTACTGTGTCTGAATTATATATATATAAAAAATGAATCCCTGCTTTTATTGGTGAGAGGAAAAAAAAAAGTTCCTCTGTGTAGAATTATAAATTCCTGGCAGGACTAGACAGCCAGCGGCTTGGAGTCAGCATACAGAGAGCTCCAGCCTGGCCAGCTGCTGAGAGCTGCCATCCCCAGAAACAGAGACCTTGGCAGGGGACGGTGTTGAGACACACTGGGTCCCCTCCTCCAGCCTGGAGCCCTGTGAGTTCTGCTCAGTGGAGGAGAGAAGAGAGCCCAGCCCAACAGGAGGCTTTGCTTGTCAGGCCCTGAGCGTGTTGAGTGTGTACTTGTCAGCGTGCGTAAGTTTGTGTGTCAGTTTGTCCGCACCGGTGCGTGCGGCGTTGTGCTCATATGTGTGTGAGCGCAGCACTGACTCCAGCTGCAGCGAGATTTATAATGTTGCACACATGTGTGAGTGTGAATGTGGATTCTGTCACCCACTGGGCCTCACACACATTCCAAAATAAACGGCTCCCACCGAGGATTACTATCGATCCGTGTGGAGCACTCAGCTGCATTTGGAAAGAGAGAGAGAGTGAGAGAGAGTATACAACTTCCTCTCTCTCTCTGTCCGCCGTCTTCTGAGGAATGTTATGTGTCTGCCTGTCTGCAGAAAAAGTGTAAGGGATGATTTGGAAACACAGTCCACTAAACTGTTACAATGACAAACCACTGCTAGCTGTCTTTCAGACATGTGAGACAATGAGTGTGTGTGAGCGAGAGAGAGAGGCCATAGTAAAAGGAGTCAGGGAGACTCTTTCGCCTCCCTCTCACTTATTTTCCCTCTCTGAAGTGAGTGAACATCTTTTGCTTGTCAGACTTGAGGGAGAGACGGGGTGAGAAAAAAGAGACAGTCAAAAGCGGAGAAACACACATGGAGAGACAGAACGGAGAGAGGAAATAAAGAGGCCGTTTGATTGACAGCCAATACGCCTGCCTGTTTCCTGTCACACACATGATTGCTGACCAACCCCTCTGCCCGGGCTGAGGCCTCTGGGTAGACAGGCCAAGTAGGCAACCCAATTTAAGGAATGGAGGATCATGAATGGATGGGTGCCTCCCTGGCTGCTGGTGTGTGTGTTTACACTAAATACATATTGTATGTGTGCACGTGTGAGGTTCAGCATTTTACCTCATTTCACCCCATTACCATTAGTTTAGAACTAATCTTAATCTCTAGCTCATACGGGAATGAGCACTGCAGGTTACTGGTGTTAGAATTTAGCATTTCTTTGTACAGCTGGATGCTGGTGATTTTTCTATCCTAGCATGTCACATATGGGGGTTACACAGGGTCAAGCATATGTCATGAGGTCACTGTAGGGACAATGTTAGATTTTAGGTTGTGAGAGACACTCCTTAATGCAGAGTAGTTGTATGTTTGTGTTTAGGAAAGCAAGTGCCGTTCTGATCCTTACTATGGGAACCAAGGTCAGAAGACAGGGCTGCCTCCATCCCTAGACACAGAGTCAGATAACAATATCAGACCACTAGAGTAGATGCAATGAATATGACCATTCATGGACAGTAGTTGTGTCCTGAGGGCGTACTTCAGAATTGAGGCAGCATCATGTCATGACAAATGTATTGATAAATCCTCCATTGTCCTTGGCAAAGCTTCAGTGAACCTTTCAGCATAAGACATATTGGATTCCTGTGCACACATAACCTTTGTCATTTTAATTAAGTATTATTAGCAACATGCAGTTTGTCATACATTGATGATTGATAAATATAATGACTTTATTGACTAAAACATTTTAAGTTCGTCTGTGATAAACAGTGATAGACAGATGGTTCATTCAATCAGGTGCCAAGTATATTTTTGAATGTTCCTGCCATTTTCCCACCAACTTTTCCAATGACGATTTCCCAGACGGTTCTGTGCAACAAACTTTAGACAGACAGGTAAAAACACACTGGTCATAGGTAAATATGTGTATAATGTTGCTGATCACACTACACCTCCACTAAAAGCTGTGCACATCAGTGTTAAACAATAGAATAGTCTTTATGACCTTATTAAAAATAATGCAACAGTTTCCAGTAGTAGCCAATGTAGTTTGGTTTAAATCAGACATGATCAGGTTCATGACCAGAGTAATAGTGAGTAATCACTAACATTCTGACCAAATTTACACCTGGTGTTTATGTGCAATGTGTATAATATGACTCAGGAAAACACAGCCTATTCATGTAAGAAGTAAACACACACAGAGTGCATTGTGATTATTGTTTATACAACAGTAAAGTCTGACCAAGTAATTTGATTGGACAAGAGTCGTTCCATGAGTGCTGATATAGAGTATAACAGCACAGGGACTTTTAGCTACACGTATCACTCCGCTTTACATTAACTGTCAACATCTATTATGATCTATGTAAGATCGCAAAGAACAAACTTTGCACCACAAAGTTTAAAAACACACACAAGGGGCAACTATTTACTGCATACTGCCATTAAAACTGAATACGATTAGCTGATAATTAGCCTGATCAATACACAACCATTAATCAAACCAATACCTAACAGCAGTCAATCTATATTATACACTTAGTTATTCTTTAGTGTTGCCAAAAATGAAAAAAAAAAACTCCCTTTATGAAGAAGTATGACAATTTTCACAATTCTCTAGAAACACAAAAAAGGCTGTCATATGTTGACAGTTCTTGTTAATTCTGCATTCATATACAGAAATCCATAGATAAACTCTATAACTGGTTTCCTGCTTCCTGTTTGGTGCTGAAGAGAGAGCACCTATCTTCTGATAATATTAAACATGTTTGATTTTATCGGAACGTCAATACAACAAAAGCCTGATATTTCCACCAAAGCTTCTGTCAACAGACTCTTATTTTACTGGTTGCATACATAATTCAAAGCAGCTGGCCTGTGGTAACATGTAGACCTAAACAAAGTAGCAAACAAGCTAGTGTTCAGGAAATGTTTATATGTTGCCTGGCAACCGTGCAGTCCCAGTGTAGTTGCGGAACTATTTGTGTTGGCAGAGGCAAATAAATGATTAAATAAAACAAGAAATCATAATCTGTAGTCACTTATTACTGTTAATTTAAATGATGACATTTGTAGAACTGTTGTATAAGAGCAATATCACACTCGAGGTTGTGATGTTATACTGAATATCAGCACACTGTGATTAACTTCACAGCACAGCTCACCACTCCCTCTCATGTCATATTGCTTAAATATCTTCCAGGTGTAAATACACTCTGTAGAGTTTGGCTACATTCTGCCTCTGAAAACGTAACAGCCTTCTCAATAGCCTTATATTTATAATATGCAACAGTGAAGGTTTTAAAAAAACATCCTTGGTTATATTTTTTAAAAGATTAAAACTCAAAAACAGGTTATCTGCTTCATCAGGACTGCATGAGTGTGGTTTGATCATTTTGCAGTGTCCCGGCAAACAACATTACAACTGCCATCAACTGCGTTCATTCAAATGTTGTGGCCAACTTTTTTTTTTTAACTCTCACCCACTCGAAACCAGTGAGAAGAGCTCAGACAAGATAAAGCAGAAGTCTCGGATGTGAAATAACCAAAACTGTTCAAACTTTGGCCAAATATTTTCTGGTCATGCTGGACCACCTGATGTTCAATGTGATAACAAGAACCTTTATTAACACCAGGTGTAAATGCAAATGCCCAGAATCAAACGTAATTATCTGGTAACTTATCCAGATACAGATTGAATGTTTACACCAGGTGTAAACAGGGTATCATTCATCCAGTTTGCCTGAGTGCTGCTATCTGGAGCTGATTCCCTGTTGAAACTGACCCAACATGCTCAAAACCTAGCCAAATCTGCAACATCTGTAGCCATACTTGGGACCCAAACCGGTTCACATTTGGTCCTCTGGCACTGGAACAATCAGGCTGACTCATTCCCTTCAATCAAGTTCAAGCAACTCTGCCATCAATAATGGCAAAATATGTAACTGGGATGATTAGAAGTGATCATTAATATCAAAAAGGTCACTATAGTAAATTTATGGCAACCTATAATCAGTCTGCAGAGCGGTGTCAGACGTTTCACACTAACAGCAAATACTGGGAAAAGAGTCATGTGTAATGAACGTTTGCTGTGGTTTTCATTTTTATCTGTAAAATCTACCATCAAACACACCAGATTACGCACAGTATCTGTTTACACACTATGTTAGTCATCACGAACTGTCATCGAGTCATACGCTGAATGATCTGACATCATATTTCCACCTCAAACCTATACCAGATTATCTTAACACGCCCCATTTCTTTAGAAATTTGAACCCAATTGACTTGTGCAGATAAACGGCTGAACCAGCTACATTTTTGGATGCCACTTGTTGACCCTAAAAATCGTTACGTATTTCTTGAGCTTAACTGCTACCTGAACTGTGTCTTTCTCTTTCAACACCTCTCTTTTTGTCTTCCGCCTCTCTCATCTTTTTATTTCTCTCCTCTCCTCTGCTGTTTTTGGGGCTCAGCGATAAGATCTCCCTCAATGGCAGACTTTGGAAGACATCTTAAAGATCCCCACTGTCACTTCAGCTTAATGCAGCCCTCTGGGCTGTGTACAAACACACATACACGTACACACGCCGGCCTCCCACTAATAACAGGGGCAGGGAGAAGCAGGCTGCGTTCGAGGACTCATAAACATACTTCTTCCTCCCAACAATTCTCTTTGATCTTTATCAAACAAAACAGTTTCCTTGGTGTGTTTTGTGCCGCCATCTCTCAAGTCGAACATGCTGCAATGCACTTTTCCCGCTTCGATTTCCCCACTCATAAATAACATGAGAGCACATTTGGATTTCCTGACTGTGGGCTTTCAGTCGGCCAATCACTACCACGTCTGTCAGATCCATTAATTCAGAAGTGTGCAAGCAAGTTCTGGTTAACCGTTCCTTGAGGCAACATGTTTACATCTCAAACAGACCGTTTCGAATATTGAATAATATTTGGTTCATTCTTAAAGAGGATCTATCATGCTCTCCCATATTTTCTGTCGGTTACAACGTCGGATGTTCATTTTAAATGTGGCCAAATTTTCAGATAATAAGATAAATGTACGTAACTAATTCCCATGAACTCAGACTTCTTTGAACACTTTCTTCATCATCTGATTCATGAAGTTACGGGGACACACCCATTCACACGCTCACTCTGTCTCTGCAGGAAAACTCAAGTTTTTGGAGGTTGTTCAATGTCTTGCAGACAGTTCTTTTTTTCAGTTGTGAGGAACAGCTAAACGTTTTCTGGTTTTCCATCTCATGTCCTCTGGCCGCTCTAACTCTCTCAGAGATTTATGGAGTTTCTTGATGGACAAATAACTTTGCTTGATGCTGAAGTAACCGTTAACTACTGCTGACTGTAGCTGCCGTTAGCTAGTTAGCTCAGTTAGCTGTGCAGCTAGCTATTAGCTGACTATATGCCAGGAGTGGGAACTCGGAGCATCACAGGGGTGAAAAATATAAGTAAAAAAGTAAAACAAAATCTTGGGTGCTAGAAGATCAAACAAACTATTAGAATATCAAGTGAGAGCAAAGCTCAAATGAATTACTTACAGAGAATAATCAGAGAAAATATTGTTCTGTACTGTGGATGTATTATCAAAAAGTTCTAACCCAGACAAAGTTTCAGCCTAAGACAACAACACGCCACAACTAGTGCCTATTCACGGCAATAAGAGGACCCTGGTGTTGGCAGAGGAGCCATGGACCTGGATTGCTCTGAGCAAGCCGTATGCATGTAAATGAAATACATTATAATATTTGAATACATTTCTCTTCCCTGATGGTCTGAATAAGTTGCAAAATTTTTCACTAGTCACTTTTTAGAAACAAAGTCGCTGAGAGGGTCTGAAAAGTCGCTAAATCTAACAAGAAAGTTGCCAAGTTGGCAACAGTTGCTGCCCCTCAGCAGGCTTCCAGAAGTCAGCCAATCAGAAGAAAGCAGGCTTTTATGCAGGGGGTCCTTTAAGAGAACAGAGCTGAAGACAGAGACAGAGGATGAACTGAGGGGATGCATAAAGGGCCAGTACGAGATAAATAAGAATTTGTTTTTAAAACTGTGATCATGCAACTCTAGTGGAGTCCTAAAATAAGTAAAACAATAATCTGGAAGTGAGAATACTATGTCCCCTTTAACAGCATGCTGGGATAGCAGACATGAATTACTTATGTTTTGAAGGGTTTGAATGGATCATCAGAGCTTCTTCTTTTTTTTTTTACTCCAAACAGCACTCAGCCAAACTTCCTCCCTGAAAAGCCATACAGAGCTGCTACTGAGTGTTTAACTAAGAACGAGTTCAAGCTTTCCTGTTAAGGGTTCCCACTTCCTGTGTTCACACACACACACAAAAAAAATCATGTCCTTCAGTTTCTGGATCCCATGGTCCATAATGATCTGATCTCTGTCTCCCATAGGCGGGCCGTTGCTATGGCAACCTGATGACGCTCTGAGGAAGGACGGGAGGGAGAAAACGGGAGGGAGGTGCAGGGAGATGAGGAAGAAGGTAGCTGCACCAAAGATTGAATCTGTTTGAGAGGATGAGCCACTCTGTTGCAAGAACGGTGCATGCCATCTCTCGCATTTATTTCTTTGTGATTCAAACAGACGTGCAGTTTGGAAAGTAGAAGAAGTGGGTGAAGGGGAACCTAATGTGTATATATGTGTGTATCTGTGTGTGTAACCTGGGATAGATTTTCACACACAGTCTAAAAGAAGTGATTTTAAAGTCTGCCCGACTAGATCCTGACTTCAGCACAGAGAGCGTGATGTTATGATTTACGGTCTGAACAAATAGGTCAGGCAGAGCTCAGCAGTGATCCTGTGCAGAGGACATGTCCCCTCCATCCTCCATCTATAATGGCTCCTGCACCCCTTCGCATGGCTCCCTGCCTCTGCTTCTGCCCTGCTGTTGCCATAGCGACCACTCGGGTACAGACTCAAAACAACTTACTGACAAAAAAACCTCACATTTTACCTTTGTATGTTAACTGCTCCAAATGAGCCTTAGATGGGATGAACAGCAGCGTGCAGAGACGCTGCACATTTATTTAGCTCTTATCATAATTAAAGACGACATAGACTGTTGCAAGAAAATTATTATGGTCTGCTTGATGCTTTTTGGTGTTATTTTTGTGGTGGTACCTGAAAAGTTTGGTGCTTCCAATGTATAATGTCCCTGCACTGAAAACACAATAATTACACATAAAGATATTTTAATTTTTTCGCAATCTACTTATTTATCTAAATTATTATTTAATTTTCTATTTTTCCCAAACAAACAACTTCAGTTTTGTCAATAATACTTGTATTTATTATAGATATGGTTAAAATGGCTACAGGTAATATCAAAGCTGCAGCAGTGGCCAAATAAATGGGTGAATCGTCTTGTCGAAGTCATAGACGATCTTTGGCTCTGCCTTCCGTACACAATAGCATTCTTTCAGTGAACCCAACCGGCGCTAGGACCCAGGGCGGGCAACGGGGGAAGTCCTCTGCTGCTGGCGGGGCAAGGCAGAGCACAGAAACACACACGTCCACACACACACACATACACAAACACACACACACACACACTCACACTCACAGAGCGAGCTCTTCTACGACAGAGGAGAGAGAGAGAGAGCGCGAGCGCAGAGAGGGATAAACAGAGAGAGAGAGAGAGAGAGAGAGACTATAGGAACGCAGCGGCTCGTGTGTGTGTGTGCGCGCGCGCGTGTGTGTGTAGGTACGCTCGCTCGGTGGTAGAAACGACTGGCGGGGCGGATATGGAGGGGCTCGGGAAAAACGCTGGGAACTGACCGAGCACCGAGACGAAAGAGAGGGAAAGAGAGAGACAAGAAGGACGGACGGACAGCACGGAAGGAAGGAAGGAAGGAAGGAAGGAGAGGAGGAGAGAGAGAAGTGTGACAGAGGAGAGGAAGACTGTGAAGAAGGGGCTCGTCTGGAACACAGAAGGATCCTAAGGTGACTTTATGGGGCTTTCATGGCTGTATGCAGGTCTGCCAGAGGTGTGTGTGTGTGTGTGTGGTGTTGACATGTGCTGCATGTCTCTGCACTTAAAGGGAAGAGTGGAGGTGTGTGGAGGGGTTATATATATGTGTGTGTGTGTGCGTGTGTGTGTGTGTAGCCTATATATACATTTGTGTGTGTGTGTGAGAGAGAGAGTTTTTTAGGGTTGTTTTTCCAGAAGCTAAAAAAGGGGCCAAAGTGTGTAAGCGAGCTGAGCTGACCGCTATAAACTGGAGTGAAGGGATCAAAAGGAGTGGATACTTTTTAGGGAACAGCATGATCCCATTCCAACACACACACACTTCTCAGGTAGGCTACTTTAAGTTGAGCTAGAGAAGAAAGGGGGGATAACACACTCTTTTAAGACTCCCTCTTTCCTTCACTCCATGTGTGTGTGCAGAGTTTTTAGTGCAGCAGGTAACACAGTTGCAAAAAGCAGCACCGGATGATTTCTTTTTTTTCCAAAAGCTCAGTTGACTCTGAATGGTGTTTGATAAGTAGTAGCAGCTTCTTGTGTGTGTGTGTGTGTGTGTGTGTGTGTGTGTGTGTGTGCCATAGACGGCAAACAGGTTGAGGGAGGCAGATCTGATCAGACGCACAGCAACAGAGGAGAGAGCGTGGCACAGGCTGAGCAGCAGCACATTGGATTACACACAGACGAATACACACACACACACACACACACACACATGCACACACAAGCTTCGTGGCCAGCAGAACAGCTGGGAGAAATGTGTGTGTGTGTGTGTGTGTGTGTGTCATCGCCTGAGAGCGTTTCACTTAATACATGCGTCTGCCTTTGCACGTGCAGGACTGTTTGCTTTTGTATTATCTTTTGCTACTGTGTGTGTGTGTGTGTGTGTGTGTGTGTACCCATGTTAGGCTGTGTAAATATGTATGTGCAGGGAAGGGATGTTCTGTCATCTCTTCAGACAGACAGCGTGTGTGTGTGTCTACCTCCGTCTTCTTCCCCTCCACCGCCACCCCACCCCCGTGGTCTGGAGGCACGAGGCGGAGGAGGAGAAGCGATCAGATGGCCGAGAATGAGGCAGATGAGGAGATTAATTCAAGTAGCGAGAGATGAAATAGAGGAAGGGAAGGATGATGGAGACTTTAGGACAGGAGGAGGAATGGAAGGAAAGCGGAGGAGATGGAGTGAAGGAGACGGGGGCTGACATGCTCTCTCCGGGAGTGCTCATTCATAATTCACCTCCATGGCAAACGTTCATTCACATATTGACCCCCCATGGCTGCGCTCAATGGAGTTCTCGCCCCTCCACCTCTCCCCGTCTCTCAATGGACACCCCTGCGGCGCGACGTTGAGTTAGCCCGCTTCTTTTTTCACTTTGGAGACAGTTGAGATCCTCGGAGAAAAAGCACACACTGTTTTTGTCCGTTATGGCTCTTTTGACGCCGGTACTTTTTCAGTTGGGTGCGATTGAATTGTGTAAATTGAATATTGAATTCAGGCTCCACCCCTAGACACAGATAATTGGTATGGATGGCTCAGTGGGTTAGTGCTCTCAGTACAACTGTTGTTAGTCTGATTCCCTCAACACAGCAAAAACAGTCCATAATGGATCTATAATTCATGTGTGAATGAATTGAACAGTCTGTGTTTTGAATAAAAGCATCAGACAGCCTTCCTGGATGCCAGAAGCATGTTTTATTCAGCGTAAATACTCAAAAATGGCTGTTTTAATATTTCTGATTGTATTAGCAGTGCCTGGAGCTACACTACAACCCACCGCTGTGCTCTGGTCAGCTGTGGCCCATGAGCCATATGGTGCCTGAAATGCACAGTCAGAAAAAAAAAAAAGTGTACTGCGGAGGTACATTTGGTTCTAAAAGGTAAACACTACAGAAGTGCACCATATCAGCAAAAGTGCTAAAAATATCCTGACTTTAGTTTTATAGGCGTGATGGACTTATAGTGTGTTGACTCAGTGTTAAAACGTTCATGGTGTTGCACCTTTTTGTGCAGTCATAGAGTAAAAATGTTTTCCAGAGCTGCAGTAATGTACAGAGTGAAGCACTTCTGTCACAGTATAGGATGTCATTGTAGCGCCGCTGTCGTTGTCAAGGGTTTGATTCCCACGGGATCCAAGCGCACTAAATATAGCTAAACTAATTAAAGGCAACCCCCCACTCCAAAACAAAGAAAAAAAAAATCTAAAATTAAAGCAACTTCTGTCATTAACCATTCATCTCTGGGTCAATGAAAACTTGACAACAAACAAACTTATCTGAAAGTACCCAAAACACTTACCTTAGGCACCACTACGACCTACAAGACAAAGGTCACCTGACCAATGAAAACATCCAGGCATTATTAGGCTATGTTTCGTTAGCCCTGCCTTTCGTTAGCCTTGCTAGCTTGGCAACTGTGAGAAGTTGATCAGCGAAGAAGTGCGAAACTTGAAACCCTGAAAAATTACTAAATCTCTCACCATCAAAAGGAAAAATTTAGCAAAGCTTGTTAATCAACCTGTAGTGTTTTATCATTTTCACCTTTTTTTTCAGTCTTGACAAAGCTGTGTCTTATCACGTTGATTCATATGTAATCAATGCAAAAATATTCAAACGTTAAAACAGTAATTACGAGAGAAACAAACTAAATAAACGTAGCAAGCCAAAGTCCCTCCAAAATATGACATTAAACCCTTCATGAATATTCATGCGTACATAACTAATAGTTATTCAGAACTTGGAAACCACATTAAGGACACCTTCAAGATAAATCACTTTTCCAGTTTCTGTATTACATTTGTCACCAAAAAAATCTTCTACTAGGTTTGCTCAGAATGACTGACTGAAAAATATCACACAGTAAACAGTATAGTAATACTATGTATCACAAATATCATATAGAGAGCGCAACTCAATGCTGTTGTAGTAAAAAGTGAACAAGTCATGAAACAATATTATCAGACCCACAGCCAAAGTAATCTTTAAGACAGCAGTCAATAGTGTAGCCTGATAATCAGATGAATTGTAATTTCGTTTCACATCAGTTAGTCTGACCTGGTGTTCACGTTAGTCACCAGGTCAGACTAGTTTCTGTTTTGGTCTCACCAATAAGTAGTAAGTGACGTATCAGCCCTACTATCATTTTTAGTTAATATGAAAGCTACAGTTGTGGTTGCTAGTAGTTAATTTAGTGTTTGTCGGTTAACAATCTAAGAAATATGCTGCTCTTGGACTATCACACCAAGACGCATCACCAGCAAAATCTGCTTTCCCATGGTACGGCGTGCCTGTTGTGCCACGTGTCGTGTTTTTTAGCATTGAGCTGAGTTGCGTTGAGTTGCACCACTCATCCATATCACACATGGCCCAGACAGCCAATCAAATCAATTAAGACGCGGCCTTTCCTCCTTTACTGCTTCCCTCCTGTTTTGATGCTGGTAAATCTAATATAATGGTGGAACAACTGCAGACAAGAGATTGATATTAGTAGACATAGCTCACAACACATGGAAGAGATGGTGGTATTCACCATACTTACTTTTTTTTCTTTTTTTGAAGCCGAAATATCCACTTTTTATGGTCTTTTTTTTTTTTTTTCTCATCCAGCAGCGAAGCAACGGGAAACTTTGATCACCTGGTTGCGCACACAGCCCCATTCCACAGGTGCACCAGCTGTTTAGCTCGACACACTTTGCCAAGGTGTTTTTGATGCAGCTGCGCTTGTAGCATTGCGTCTCTGTCTGATTGGCCCCTAAGAGTTGATTCACAACAACTTGCATAGCTGCGTCAATCTCATCTACGCATGTCACTACTTTCATTTCAAGGTAGCTAGCTAGCTACATTTTTAATCCTACCTACAAAACCCTGCAACACACCTGGACTGTTTGGAACCAGGCTAACAATAATGGCCATTCAGCTGTAAACATGCTAACAGATGAACTTGTTAGCGGTAGTACTAGCTTGGCTACCCCATGTGACCCTGCACCATGTAGGTCATAGCTGCTCCTGAGAGACAGACATGCACCACCCCTCGAGGGCACCCCTCAAAAATGTTTTCTATGAAATTTCTTAAGAGCGCTCATGCATCATAATCCAACTGAGGGTCCAAAATGTTCAATATTTAACCCCTTAATGAGCTGCATTTAAAGAACCAACGCCCTCAGATCCCCAAACCTCTTCCCAGCTCGCTCTCTGTTTTATAAACCAAAACTGTGTTGACTTTGGAAATGTTGTCAGTGAGCTGGGAGGAAATTATCGGATTAGGCACTGTAACAAAAACAGGGTGTATCTTTAATGCCACTGCTTTACTGTTACTGGCTCTAACTGTGATGGAAAGAGACATTTGATTAATAAAGTGAGGCCAATGTGCATGACAATAACTTAAATGCAATTATTTCACTATAATACGGTTGGATTATGCTGCACAGGAGAAACTTTACTGTTTGTTCTCACATAAGAGTGCTGAGCTCATCACGGCGTTTGCTGTCGTTCATCCGTTTTTATTTTTCTGCTCGGTGACCTGTGTCTGTCATACTGGTTCATGTGTTAAAACAGCCAGGGGGTGTTAAAAGTACAGTTTTAAATTGCAGTGGAAACACAGCCGGCCTAAGTGGCCAAGATGGCTTAGAAGAATAATGCTCCTCTGTATCCCCCAGGTTATAATTGTCTTCAATAGGCCTCCTGCTGATTTGAAATGGACTCATTGTCCACAGTGCTGGGCACCTCTGCTCAATTAGCCTCTCTCTACTTAGTCGTGCTGAGCCTTCGCCGGTCGCATCCTCGCACAGTGGCACGTAAACACACACCGACACACACCGACACACACCGAGCGGCGTGCACGAGCACTGTCACGCATAGAAAGACGTCAGCGGGTGTAAAAATAGAGCTTATAAATGGGGGTAAAAAAGTGTTTTATGTTTACAAGGACTGATGTCATGTTTGGTTCAGATCCATAGCTGACGAATCGGAGGGCAGCTGTGGCGAGTATCAGCCTGCTCAGCTTTGGATCTCGTGGGGTTGATTTTTTTTTTTTTGAACATTTTTTGGGCTGTTTTTAAAGGAGCACAGTTCAAGGAGTTGTGTGTGTGTGTGTGTGTGTGTGTGTCTCGGTGTTTAAGCGTGTGTGTTGTTTTCAGCGGCGGAGGCATGCACACGGTGACGCTGCTCTGGTTGCCAGGCAACACAGGAACGTGGGTGGAAGGATTTCCTGTCCTTAGGAAGCTTTGTTTATAAGTTGAGGGGGGGGGGGGGAGTGAGTGTGTATGTATATGCATGTGTATGTGTGTGTAGATTTCAGCAGTATGCTTGAGTGCTTGTGTGTTTTTAATGCACTCTCTGCCTCAAGTAAAAGTGCAACCGAAAAGTCACTTAAGACACACAGACACACACACACACACACACACACACACACACACATACACATAAGACCAAAAAGGCCCTTTCTAGTCTGTTGAGTTGGGTTGCATAACTCCTCCAGCCAGGTCTGCTCGCAGCGCTCTGTCGCCTCCTCTTCTACCCAAACACTCACTCACCATGTCACAGCCGCCACGCTCACGCCAGGCCGCCTCCCCGCTAATGATGTCATCAGCATGCCTCATTTTATGTCTCCTCTCACACATGAGATTGCAATTATGTGTTCTTGCCCCGCATGCGATCACCAACAAAAAGAAAAGAAACACGCACACACGCACACACGGCGTGTCTGTCCTGCAGGCGTTGGACCCCGTGATTACGTAATTGACATTGAGTGAATGGGGGATGACGTCAGCTTGGCTCTCTGACTCTCCTGTCTTTCTGGCTAGCTACAGTGATGTCATAAGTGGATGCAGCCATACACAGTGTGTGTGTGTGTGTGTGTGTGTGTGTGTGTGTGTGTGTGTGTGTGTGTTGGCATGCATAATAGTGTGTGGAGACAAAAATGACCTCAGGAACCGACTGATTTATATAATGTGTTTACTCCTCCCCCCTCTTCCTTTCCCTTAAAGTGGAAAGACTTCACAGCTCATACTTTATTGTTCCGTACGCGTTGTTCTTGGCGTAGTGTGACGTTCAAAGATGCTCGTGCAATGGACGCGCGCTGTTGCAGCCTGTCTCTGCCCCCTTGAGAGCGGCTTATATTTGAAATGGATATCCCAGTGTCTCGCAACTGGTAACTCCATCGCCTTGTTGCCCTCCGTCTGCGACTGTCTGACCTTTGTTGATTCTCATCCCGAGGCTCGCCAACAATCGCAGGCAGGCAGCGAATGAAAGGAGAGAGAGAAAGAGAGTGAGAGAAGATGCTGGTTCGTCTCCACAGATACAGTACGTGCCAGTTCTTATTTTAACAAAAGAAAACACAGCGTCATGGAGAAAGAGGAGTCATTTGGTGGTTGGCCTTCTTAAGCTCTCGACAAAAAATATCTGTTTTTAGCTCGCTGTTTGAGCTACGGGGTTTTAGGCACAGAGGAAGACTGCTCTATTTGTGTCTTGAGTTGAATAGGCCGCCTGTTGTGTTCTCCAAGCGTTGTGGTTGAAGCTCTGAACATCAGCCAGCATTGGATGGGAGAACTGGGAGGTTTTAACAGACCTGAATACACACACAAAGACGCACAAACACAGTTTGTCTTTCTGCCGTCCTCTCCCACTTTTTCTCTCTCCCTCTAACCCCTCAAACCGAAGGGAAATCACTCCACACGAGTGACCTAACGGTTTACGAACTGAGCAGCAACACACATGCAAATGGTTTGCGCACGGACAAACACAAAATATGCAGATTTTCCCCATAAACTGATTAGCATTTGCTCGGCCCGACTAAGACCAAACCACAAACAAGTCTACTGTACTAACTACACAACAGCTTAACACTGAACAGGATGATTTGCTGTACAAACATACACGCATGTACACACACACACATGCATAAACAAGCACAAAGACAAAACCCACACACAGGCTTTGGATCATAACCGCATAAATAAATCAGATTCGGTTCAAATGATGTCCGGACTTCACTTCAACAAGTAACAGTTGGACGTAGATACACAACTACAGTAATTATATACACATGTGCACACACACGCACACACACACACGCACATGCTCACCCCTCAACACCCCCCCACCCCCCAGGAGTCTTAGGGCCTTAGTCAGCGTCTGTGTGTCCATGCGTGGGCCTGTTCCCTGGCAGTGTGAGGGGAAAAAATACCTTCCCATATGATGTAAACACCAAAATCCCTGTGTGTGTGTGTGTGTGTGTGTATGCATGCGTGTGTGTGCGTGCATGCTTGTACGCTTGTGTGTGTGTGTGACTGTGTGTGTGACTGGCATTCTCTGAGATAGGATTCGCTCTCTGTGACAGTTTTCCAAATTATTCCACAACACGGTGCAGTTTCTTTTTTAAGATAAGTTTCTCTGCCATCTCCGCTTTGTTCCACTGCACACAGTGGAAAGAGACGGCAGAGACGGAGCAGACATAGAGGGGCTGACATGTGACATCACTAACTAAAGCGAGGAAGTGAGGTAAAAACCGAGGCCAGTGCTTTTAAGTCAATTTTTTAAAGAATGGCTTTTATTGATTTTATGATGGTTTTAGAGCACGCTGCACTTTGTTTGTTGTTGAGAGAACTTCATTATTCTGACTGTTTTAGAGAAAATATAATTATTGAGTTGTCAGAAGGCTCCTTAATTTTATTTTGCTTTGATGCATGACTCCCATATTAAATGTGTAATGTGTGTGTGTGTGTGTGTGTGTGTGTGCACATATGAGAAGATGCCAAACTGAGTGTACTTATATTGTCACGGATGACGCACGAAAGGACTCTTAGCTAAAATGCAGAAACATGATTGAAGCATATAGAGCAGGGAAACAATATGCTCAGATACAACATCACATTATAACAGCTACACTGTGTGATTTTAGCATATTGAAGCTTAAAGGGGTACTCCAGCTGTTTAGCACAGTGACAAAAGTGATGCATCAGCCATACTCTGACTTTTAGTCTGTTCGTGTTAGTCGCTTCAAAAACACTGGCTACTACGTTTCCCATAATGCAACGCAACAGCATTTCTTCCTTTTAAAGTCTGAAATATCAAGTACCTGCCAATGCATAGTCTTAGCCGATACTTATATATCCCCATATGTTGATTAAATATGTATCTGACACATTGAAATGAGTTACTTGATCCAAATACTGAAGAGTTCAAACTGTAAATTCGATGATCTTAAATCATTGATATGATATGATGATATAATGACTGCTGAATGCAACTCTTGAAACTGACGTGACACAATCAGCTAGAGAGGTCTCACTCTGTAGGAGTGACCCAAGCAGGACCTCCAAAACTGTGAAGTGAAGCCAACGCAGAAGTGCCAAAAACTGTAATTCCTTGAACGGCCACTTGAGGCTGGCTACAGAATGAGTTAATCTCCATAAACCCCCATATTAAAATGTCCAACTTCACAGCAGACATGTTTGCAGCCTAGCTATAACTAATTTCCCCGTTCATGACAAATGTACTGAGGGTGAATTTTTATAGAACTCACCTGTTTAAATTACATTAAGGCTGCTTTGATTGACAGGTAGGTGTTGTTACAGATGGCCCACCTACGGTCCACGATAATCTACGTCTTTGCCGATTTAGATAGCAGAAGGAAGAGGCAGGACGGCTAACATGGTGGGGGCAAGAGCCACCACACTCTGTCCATTCTTTATGCTGTCAATGGTTGGACCACAGAAGCACTCAGTCCACTCGCAGCTGTTCATTGGTTTTACAGAGTGAAGCTTCTTTTACCTCAGGCATAATCTCAGGACTCAGGAAGTCCAGTAGGAGTAACAGATTAATGCATTTCAGTTAGATGCCAAAACACTGCAATACTCACAGACAGGATTTTACAACCATGTAAAGTTATCACGGTCCTTCGTCACGACGATCGTAAGGTAGGTAGGAAAACAGTAGCGATGCTCAGTTCATGTTACAAAGTAATCCACCAGATATTTGTATGTGCGCATGTTTGACCGGCCAACTGGGCTCAAGTCAGCCTGAGTGCAGCTTTAGGCTAGCTGGACAGGTACTTTTTTTTTTTTTTACCTAAAAACTGTGCTTAATTCAGCTTCACACGAGTCGACATTTCCTCCCCAGCTGACTGTTAATGATTTCTGCACAAAGGGGCAGCAGTAGAGAGGACAGGAGCCTTGTTCCTGTGATAACCTATAAAGAATTCAGTACACAGATGGTCTGAGCTACCTGCAGTCCTGATGAAACACTTTTGTAGGTTGTATTCAGTGTCTTTTTCTTGTTACTGTATTCAGCGTTTGCTTAACGTTGTCTTACAGGCTTACAGGGGTATGGCAAGCCTCTAGGGACAAAATTGGAAAACAGAGACCAAAGTTTGCTCAGAAAAATGTGTTGCAAATGTGTTTCTGTTACACGTGTTTCTCCTTCTGGTTTAAAGCCTCAATGTGCAAGCAGCCACCTAACGTGCACTTAATTTATCTTGCAAGACACTGCACTGCTTTTTTTTACACTTATGGGCACTGCTAGCCGCACATTAACAAGCTAGTGTGCTGCTAACTGTACCCTTTGTACAGTGCGCTGTGGAGCGCTAACAATGGTGCAAGATTTATCGTGGTCTATAATGAAGCACCAGCGCATTCAACACATTTCTGCACCAACCATTGAGAGCCAGGTGCAAAACAATCATCGACTGTCAACATATTCATCACCGCATTCAGATCTGGTCAGGGGGCACACGGGCGATCACACTGGAAATTATATGTGTTTGTTGCTAGGCAACTTTGTCACAATACCCCTGTGACCTTCCGACCCTGCCAAGTCTGGTGTTACTGTCCCCGTCTCACACTCGTACGTGTGTGTGCGTATGTGTGTGTTATCTGAGACGATGGTGCGACTGCCGCATAGCAACTGAGAACAGCTGTGATTTTCACTGTGGTTTGGACGAGTGTGTGTGTGTGTGTGTGTGTGTGCGCGCGTGCGCAGTTTTGTTTGTGTGCGTTTATGTCCGCGTGAAGCCGCCGTCACTGCTCATCTATGCGCACACCCACAACAACATAATATGGCACGCTGTCACTTCCACAGCGTGATAGCGGCATAGACTCAATCAGCCAAAATGCACCCCCACCCCCCCCTCCACACACACACACACACACACACACGTACACACACACTCAACCCTGTTGTCAAATCGCAGCTGAAAATAGAGAGCAGAGGGAGCGACTGAGCAGTCATTTCCCTGAAGATCCATTCATGTAAAATACTGTTATTCAAACCTCCCTCCCCCTTATTCAATAGTCTTATTCATCTCTCTCTTGACTGCAAAACCAAACACGCCTTGTCTTCTGCTTCCCGGCAAGAGCCTTTGTGCCCGCTTACACACCAGCGCTCGTGCCTGTGTGTGTGTTTCTCCGCTCTTTTCCATGAGAGGAATGTCCTTGGCCTGTCCGACCTGCGTGCTCCCACTGAGCCCTCCGTCAAACACCTGGGGCGGGCTCTCTCGCGCCGCTTCAGCCTATCATGAGCCCTGGCAAATAATGACATCAGTTAGCGGAGGATCTTTAGGACCGGCCCCTCGAGGTGATTCGTCTGAGAGAGAGAGTGCTCTTATTGTTATGATGATTAAGTGTTATATGAAGGGCTATCAGAGGAGAGCCCCTTAATGAAAGTGGAGCACAGAGAGCAGAGGCAGCGGCGGCAGAGCCGTGGAGAGCCAAAGGGAGAAATTGAGCTCGAAGTAGAGCGAGATTGGAGCGAGAGAGGGGGGTGAAATAAGGAGAGTTTAAGGTGGGAGAAGACAAGAGATGGTGAGAGGAAGGGAGAGTAAGAGGGAGCGCCGGGCTGAATATTCAGCAGCTGTGTCCAGACTTGCTGACTCTGGGTGTTCATGCTCTGAATGTACCATGAGAGGTAGACAGTGTGCACAGGAAACCGCTGTAAAAAGAGCAAAAAAAAAAAAAAAAAAAGAAAGGAGAGGACAAGTGCATGTATCCGAAAACGCATATAAATGTATGTTGTTTTTGGATGGCTTATGTTGTGTATCTGTGCAGGAATGCAGGCATTTGTGTGTGTGTGTGTGTTTGTGTGTGAAAGTGTGAACACTGGAGTTTCCCTTGCCGTTTGGTAAAAGAGTGGAACGCCCTGCCTCAGAGGAAAATTCCATCCTCAGCTGCTCCTACACTGTTGTAAATCATCAGGTCGAGATGTCCAACGCATTCTGTTATTTTGTGAATAAGGAGGTTGTCATTCGCCTCTTTCTTGTATCCGCTTTCCCTCAGCCTCTCTCTCGTCACCTTCAGTTAGCGTCTTACTACATTTCCCACAATGCCTCTCAACTCTGTGGCTCCCCACTCTTTCCCCCCGACTTAAGAATGTGCCTTAACTTGTTGATTTTCAGCTGCTGGCGTGCAGATGTCTGCAGAGAGAGCGTTTTAGCAGGATTTCTTTTCCAGTCTAGAAGTTTGTTGCCTCTTTTAAAGACATCTTGTCTTGCAGTTGCATTGCATTAAAGTTGTCACTGGTGAAATTTCTAAATATGCCTCCTCTGGATGGATTGGTCCCAATATGAATGCGAGTGTCGTTGCAAACTGGAGGTGTTTTGATTCGTGAAAAGCAGAACACAAAAACCTCACAGCTGTTCACTTCTAGCTGCTAACAAGAAGTCATGTCATGTTGTATGAGTTGTCCAAAATCCATCACTAAACAACAAAATGGGACCAGACTTCCTTCAGGTGTTTAAAGGTGGATTTTTTGTATAGCTTCGAGCACACATACAAATATTTCATTAGTATGGGTTCCGCTGAAGAGCTGCGGTGTCTGATTCTGTTTCACAGACTTTTGCACCCTTACAAGAACACGATTATGGAAACGCTGGAGATCTTAGCTTTATGTGACTGTCTAGTCTCCGTGTTTTTTTCAGTTTTTTTTTCAGTGACTGAAGTGAACTTTTTGGCTCACCTGCCAAGGGCAATTAATCGAAAAAAAATGACCTGTCAGTCATTTTCACCAGCATCACTACAACTACGACTGATATTTTTCATGTAATATTTGTGTTTATTGCCATTTTGTGTATAAAGTAAAGTATGTATTCATCAAAAACTTGCGTACACAGACAGTGGATCAAGTGAGAAGAATGTCTCAGATGAGGCTAAAACAAATGCTGGACTGTAACTTTTACTGTCAATCAGGCTGCGTTCAGACTATTGACAGTATAAAGAATATTGCATATGCATAATGTCATTCATAGCTTTCCAAAGTGCCGTTTTGAAGCTCAAAATCTGCACCGCTGGCCGCTGCCATGTTGACTGTCCAACTTCTTCCACCTCCTAGCTAATCTAAAAATCGACAATGACGTTGATCCACTAAATATAATTTGAAAGGATGAGTTAAATAGAAATTCACTCTCAGTACAGTTTTCATAAATGGAGAAGTTGGAGAGTATGGCAGTTTAAATGTTACGTAGCCAGCCTCAAGTGGATGCTCGAGGAACTGCAATTTTTTGGGACTTCCGCATTCCGCACTCCGAATGAGACCCGCTGTGCAGTGGTGCCAACGTGAGGGGCCCTGACAAAAGAAAATGCAAGGTCGTCCGACAAAAAGGTTAAACTCGGCTAAACTTTAGCTGGTACGCAAAGCATTGTCATCCAGCAAAGTGCTGCATTAGTCAATCAAATAGCTGCAAGCACGTATTATCCTGGGCAGATTGCTATCATGAATGTCGTATTTCTACTGTCTTGCAATCATCTTGACAAAAGACTAAAGGATTTCTGTCCTAATAACTCTTTTTCAGTATTTTAAATCACTGTGCAGTGTTTTGGCATCTAATAAGGCTTTAAACCTCCTGGATTTATTACTCCAACTCAATATCCTGAATCGTATTTCACCGGTACCTGAAAGAACACGTCGCCCACGGACGCCGGACACCAACTTAGACTCCTTTTTTTTAAATTATTATTATTATCCGGAAACTCAAAGATGGTGCCTGTGAGCTCTGCCTCGGTACAAAAATGCTTCTTTATGCTTAAGTTTCAGTTTGTACGTAATTTGACCTGTCAGAACAGACCAGGGTTAGAATTATGTGTATCGTATCAAATAATGTGTAGAAGGCATTCAGTTATGTTTAGAGCAACACACGACACTGTATGTAACAAGGCAGCATCCAAATTTCACTCCTATTAAGACTTCTGCTGGGCCAACACAGAGAGCACCTGGCTTAATATTTCCCACAACGCAATGCCACGTCATCTGTTCTGGTCCAATAAAATGTAAGTTCTGCCGTTTATCTCGGGATTGTCATGACGAAGGATAAATTCTTGTAGTATTAAGGTACCACTGTGAAGTTTTGGCATCTGGTGAGCCATCCAATTCATGGATCTACTACTCCTGGATCGTATTTCCTTGTCTCAGCGGTACCTGTGGCAGTACGCCCACAAATACGCAGCCCCTTTTTTTTTTTTTTTTTTTTTTATAGGGCTGCTTAAAGGTTAGTCTGTCTTTTGAGCACGAGAACGTCGGCTGTGTTTAGGGTTAATGTTAGAGTGGGTGTGTCTTTGAGTTAGTCTGCAGGCAACAGATGGACCCTTCTCAGTTTATCCAACAAACACTACTATCACTGGCATTCATTTGGCACTGGACAGATGGAAACTTCAGACTTTGCTCCTGAGTGGATGTCAGGGAGGAATGAGAGAAGAAGCTGTAAGACGAACTGCGAGTATACAACAGGAGGTTTGAGGTAACCTCCTGAAGTAATGCCGAGAAAGCTACAAGGATATACAATTGTTGCATTGGGGCTCAAGCAAAGCTAGATCATGTTATGCTGTAATAAAAGCCAGAAGAAGCAGAGGCAGATAAAGCATCAGTTGCCCTCCACTTTCCTCTAGAAATCTCCAGCTAACAAGGAGGCTTCTTCACATATTTTGCGCTGGCAGAGAGGATGCCCCCCCCCCCACCACCACCCCCCCCCCCCCCCCCCCCCCCCCACCACCACCACCACCACCACCACCACCACCCCCCTTCTTCTCCCACACATCACCCCTGGCTAAAGGAATGTAGCGGAAAACGAGGGACTCGAGATAGAAGATCAGAGGCCTTAATACGAACCACATTGTGTGTTGTTCTCCTGTTTCCC
This sequence comes from Sciaenops ocellatus, assembly GCA_033000465.1. Lineage (NCBI taxonomy): Eukaryota > Metazoa > Chordata > Actinopteri > Sciaenidae > Sciaenops > Sciaenops ocellatus. Next base: position 7,319,532 of record CP136886.1, read on the forward strand.
ATCTCCTGTGTTCTCCGCATCAGAAGTGAAACAGCCTTTGATGAATATCTACAAAGAGATTTGAGACTTATAAAGAGCGGCAATTTAGCCAGGTATGTTATCTTAAGCCTGGTAATTTGGGAATTCAATTCACTCGAAGGGGGAGCCAGGGGAGCCCGTGGTGTTTATCAGGCCGACTAGCATCAGGTCTGTACATTGAAATAGAGAGTTTCAGTGCTATCTAACCAATGACTGACCACAGCTCAAGACTGGGATTATTATATCTCTTATCCCTTTCCCTTTCATTCATGATCCCCATCTTTCTACTGTATGCATGTTTGTAAGTGTGAGTGGACTGTAACCATGGATCAGGCCCCGTCTTTTGCCTGAGTTACACATCTAATCACGGCACAATCATTCCTCATCCCTAATTCTCTTGGCAGGGCCTGTCAAACAGCATACGCTGAAAGACGGGGTGACTTTGAAATGCTGCTAATGACCCTAGGATATAACTACCCTCTCTCTTTTTACTCCCCCACTCAGTCTTTCTTCCTTGTCCACTCCTGTCATTTGCACTTGCACCCTCTTCCTTGTTCACTCCTACTGCTGATGAGAAAATGCAAGGGTGTGAGAGGGAACAAGGAATCACACCATTTATATTTTCAATCTGTAAGATGAATCAAACCGGATGTATACAGGCTGAGAGCAAAGTCGTTAAGGGTTAATGTGTAGACGAGTTTCTGTCCAAATGTTATTTAACCTTTATTTAAACCGGGCGGCCCTGCAGATTAAAAATCTCCTCCATCAAGGGAGGCCGGCCAAGACGCAGCATCCAGTCAAAAATAAAAGTCTAACACACAAAAGCAAAATACAATCAAAGCCACATAGCCAAGAGACTACTTTATAAGCTGTCCAATAGGCAACACTTCAGCGTCAAACCAGCAGGCGCATTGCCAAACCTATTTAAATCTTGACTAAACAAAGCAAAGACAGCTCCTTATTGAGTCCGCCACAAGAACCTTCATTAACCGTGTAAACTCACCGAGAGAGCTTTCAGCTTTAAATAAGTTTGCAGCCAGTTCCATGAAGAGTGAGCGGAGTACATGAAGCCAGTTTTTGCCTAATTCAGCTCTGACCTCAGGGACGTATAACAAAAACAAATTCGTGGACTGCAAACAGTAATTTTCCACCTACTTTTTTTCCCTTTGAGATGTAAGAAAACAGTGAATTAGTGGACCCAGAGTGGCCTTACGTATTTATATATAAAACTGTAGCAGGGAATAAGTCAAGCAGTGAATAGAGAGGCTGTCAGCTCGAGCAAAAAAGGGTGACGCTGATGAGAGACAGAGGTACAGTCAGTAATAGCGCTCCGTGCTACAGTGGCTAAGACAAGAATGGGTGTTGCTTGGGAATATAAAACAACATAATCAAGTGCTACCATATGAATAACAACAACAATCCTGTCTCAGCAACAGGAACAAACATTTTAGCCCACTTTGCACAGGATTTTCCTTCTCTTTCCATCCAGTATCGACAGCAACAAAATCAAATTTGCAAAGTCGCGTGAGAATCAATCACAGTGAGCATCCCACAGAGGTTTATTTTTAACAAACTTGCCAATGTCAAAAATATCAAACAAGACTCAGAATCTACAGCCGTTCGGCACAGTGGTGCTTTGAGCTAAGTGCTAACATGCTCACAATAACAACACTAATGTTTAGGAGGTGTAATGTTTACCGTGTTCACCAAGTTTAATTTAGCATGTTAGCATTTTTGCATTAGCTAATTACCACAAAGTACAGCTGAGACTGATGGGAATGTCAGTAGTAGCAGGTTTTTGCTTTAAGAGTGCTAGACAAATTCATTAAATTTTGACCTGCTGATGGTGCTAGACGGAAAGTTATTACAATTCATCCTGAGGGTAACATGAATATCTGAACCATCACCAAAGTCAGTAGGATTCGTCCTCTGGGACGTCTGTACCAATTGTGAGGGAATCCTTTGTTCTATTACGTCATATATGGGGTTATATGGGGTCAAGCACATGTCTTGAGGTCACTGTAGGGACAGTATCATATTTTAGGTTGTGAGAGACACTGACTTCTCTCCTTGAGATACAGAGCAGCTGTATGTTTGTGTTAAGGAAGGCAGACGCCATTCTGATCCATAATATGGGAACCAAGGTCAGATGATAGGACTGTCTCACTCTGTAGACACAACAGATAGGTAAATAACATAGAAGCCTCGACAGAGTCTGATAACAGTGTCTGACCATAAAAGTGTATTCATTTCCTTGTTTCTAGACTAATGACCAATTGGCAAATACTTTATACTGTAGATACATTGAGTAGTTGGACAGCTTCTTCAGAGTTGAGCGAGCGTATTGATAAATCCTCCATTTTCTTTGATCAATCTTAATAAACCTTTCAGCATAAGACATCTTGGACTCCTGAGCACTTTCTCTCTGCTAAATAATCTGACTATTGATAAATTAAATTCTCCAGCTATCAAGAAATTTAGCCAAAAATGTCAACCTATATTGTCAAAATTTTGTATACAGGTGATGTTGTAATACCACAAACCTTTTTTCAGTTTACAAAAGAAGTTAAAGTACTTAAAAGTCTCAAATCTGGACATAAATAAGAAGTTATTTGATCATGAATGAAATAACACTGACCAGACATTTGATACCAGTTTTTGGTACTAGATGTTTTTTGAGTATTGATGTTTTTATACCCAGTACTACACAAATGTAGATGTCATGCGAAAGATTTGGCCTTCTCTCATTTCAAAGGAACTTAACATATTTAGTATATTTAGATAATTTCTTTAAAGTTGATCTGTTTGGAGTGTGCAAATATTCAAATAGCTAAAAAAAGACTGACAAGCTTTGAAGATGGACAGCAGTGAATGAATTCTATATATATTATTTAACTGGATCAAATGTGCATATTAACTTCTCAGCAAGGTGCTAAAGACGCCCTATGAAGAGAAAAGCTTTTGAAACTCCCGTACGAGTGTGATTCCTCATATCACTTTTCCCTTTTTTGGCCTGTTTGTGAGTTTGTAAACAGGCTGAATTTTGTTTTGTCAGCATCCAGAACACGTTTCAGTTGACATAAGGTATCTTGTGCGGTGTTAAAAACAGCTTGTAGGAGTGGGAGGGAGGAGTGAAGGATGTAAGCAGAGTTGTATCATCAGCAGAAGCGGTGTAAGTATCGTCAGCAAAGGCAGGCCGGAGAGGACTGTATAGACTACTGACAAACTGCTGCCTCACTATCTCGTCCTTCTCTTCTCCAAATTCCACTTTCTCTTCTCAACAACATTTTTTTTTATTTTTTATTCCTGTGCTCCAGTCGCCTAAACGCTGCCAAAGGTGATCTAATAATTTGCTCTTAATACTCTTTCTAAACCAAACATGAGGCCATGGTCACAAACTTCTATCACCAAGTTTGAGCTCATTTGCTTATTGATTCCAATCTACTGTTTCAGCCAAATTTGCAAAAGGCTCAAAGAGCAGAGGGAGCTGGAGAAGCCAGAGAGGGGCGGACCTTTGGAACCGGACGGGCTCTTCCAGTGGTTGTTGCCATGGTTTTTTGTTGTCGGGACAAACTGTCGGCCAGTGGCTGAGAGCCTGGGCTGCTGTTTGTTAAAGATAAGTGGAAAAGCCAGAGGGGCGAAAGAGAAAGAAGGAGAGAGAGACAGACACAGAGAGGGAGCCCTGCTTAATTTTTTTTTTCTTCTTTTTGACTGCAGGACATCCAGCTGAAAAACACTCACCACCTCAAATCTTTATCCACCCCACTCTCCCCTCTCAATGTGGGGATCCCGATAGATCACGCCCCCCTCTTTAAACAGTTCACCGAGCCCTTCTCCTTCCATTTTTTTTTTTTTTTTTTTTTTTTTGGTCTGACCCGTACCCCTCCCTGCCCGCTATCAAAGCTCTGTTGGCTCTGCACTGGCCGCTTTGATATCGTATAGTGTTTCTGGCAGTCTCTCTCTCTCTCTCTTCTTTCTTTTTCTCACTCTCTCTCTCTGTCTCTCTCTCTCTCCTTTCCCACAATGTTGTAAAAGAGCACAGAGCGCCAGCAGGGACCTGCTCACTGTCAAAGAGAACAGACAGGGAGGCCTTAGAGGGAGCGAGGGGAGGGAGGAGAGGAGGAAAAGGTGGCAACAGTGAGGGAGAATGTTTTTTATCATTATTACTCGTCTTGTTGGCATCTGGTAGCATTCGGTCAAATGTGAACGCTGTGTTAAATCTGTTTATTGTATCAGAAGCTATTCATAAACCCCTGTTGATTTTCAGCTTTCAGCATTTGTAAGTAAACTAAAGTTGAAACAGGTGTAGCTTTCTTACCTTTGCACACATGGTCTGCCGGTTGCTTCAAGTACCGGCGGTCCCAATTCACAACTCCTAAGTCGATGAGCTCATTTCAGCTCAGCAGCACTTCTTGTGATGTGCATGAATGTTTTAACAGGAAGGATATAATGCAATGAGTTGATCCTTTTACAAGATACGACTCTGCTGAAAGAGTGCATTAAAGGGATAGTTTTACATTTTAGCAAATGTGCTTATTCACCTTCTTTCCAAGAGTTAAATAAAAAGACCTCTCGTTACCCGTGTGTTAAGTACAGGAGGTGATTAGCGTAGCTTAGCATTAACGCTGGAAGAAGGAGTTATTTAAGTTAAAAAATAATGAACGACCACTTTTAAAGCTCAAGAACACACACAATTTATCTTGCTTGTTTAACACAGTTTATGATTGTACTTGGATTAAACTAATGAGGTACAACATGCTAATGCTACAGTTAACTTAATTGCCTTCTGCTCTGTCCTGAAAGATAAACAACAACAAATTTGAACTCTTACTTTAAATCCATTTTGAAATTATTTTGAAGTTTGACCACCGAGGCTGACACGACACAGTCAGCTCATGGTTTCACGAGAAGTAGACTCACCGCTGTGTTGGTCCACTCACAATAATAAAGTGGTTTTACAGAGTTCTGTAACAAATGATCTTCAGCGTAGCACACCCTCCAGCTTTCAGGAGCACATTAACTAGACAATGGCAGAGAGTTTCATTTGGGCCTTTGGCTACATTTGTCATTTTAACCGGGTAAAGCAATGATCAGTGGCGGATAAAAACTGAGAAGCCTGTGACTTGCGTGTTTTCTACATTAATTGCTCTTAGCTGAAAATAGATCAAGGAGAGACAAATGATTCAACAAAAGATTTGTTAGCCTCTTAGCTTATCCAATCTGAGTATTTAAAAGCAGAAACAGACTCCACTGGCTCAGCAGTAGTGATAGTAATGTTATTTTCTAACACATGCAGTGCACGTTGAAGGCCACACCACTAGAAAACACTGACTTGACCTGAACTGAGTGACTGAGAAAAGATTGGACCGAGCGAAACGGGTAACTGAGTGAGCGTGCACCAACGTGTGATTGCATGTGGGCCTGTGGTGTGTCATGGCCATTACCATAGAAGTCTAGAGCCCTGGGCCTGGGCTTTTTTTAAGCTTGACCTGACTGTCGCATTCAGTCCACCACACACACACACACACACACACACACACACACACACACACACTGCACTCCACCAAGGGACCTCCAGGCTGCACATACACACATATAAGTCACCTTCAAGTGTCCACACTCGCAACCTCAGTTTGCTTTTGTGTGTCTACGTGCGTGTATGCCTCAGTCTGATTTTTCGCCATCCTCAGTGTGAGGGAATTTTCTATTCCAGCATGCCACATATGGGGTTACACAGGGTCAAGCATATCTCCAGAGCGCACTGTAGGGACAGTGTTAAATCTTAGATTGTTACGGGACACTGACTTCTCTCCTTGAGATACAGAGCAGCTGTATATTTGTGTTTAGGAAAGCATGCGCCATTCTGATCATTACTATGGTAACTGGGGTCAAAGAATAGGGCTGTCTCACTTACTAGACACAACAAATGGGTACATAACATGTAACTACAGGGTCAGATAATAATATCACACCACCAAAGGTAAACATATTATCTTGTTTGTGGACAGAGTGGACTTTCAGCATTCAGAGACTAAATCTTCCAGCATAAGACATCTTGGACTCCTGTGCACTCTCTCTCCACTCACTGAACTGACCATTGATGAATAAAATCCACAACACTCAGAGAGCGAGGGTGAGTGTGACTTCATGATCGCAGGCTGCTGATGAATCATACCCAACTTACTCTGTGTTTGCTTGATGAATGCCTGTTTGCTCCGTTGGTTAGCCTACTTTAGAGGACGGAGCCCGCGTGTGTGTGTGTGTGTGTCTGCGCGTGTGTGTGTGTGCTGTCTTGAATTATTCACTGGCAATATTTGATTTTCTTGCACCATACATTACACGTGTCCTTGCTGAGCTTTTGCCTCTTACTGTGTGTACCTCTGCTTTTTTTTTTTTTTTTTGTAAAACAGTGTAGTGCTGTTTTTCACAGCATAAGCAGTGGCCCCATTGATGTGTTTTGTGCTATCATTTTTCAATTTGAAAGTTCTGGGGCTCAGCTCCCCTAAATACACTGTATATTATGTGCTTATTATCTGCTTAGTTGGTTTGCCAATAGACAGAGGGGGTATGTTTAATCCTCTCACAGGACAGACTCTGAACTCAAACTTATCATGTTTCAGGTGCAGAGAAGGGGCCTTGACCTATTTTAACAAAGGCCCCAATATTTAAGTTTCTAATGCCACATTCATTGTGGCTACGTCTGATTTTATACTTTGGACAATATGTGTTATAATAAAACTAAAGCCTATTTTTATTATTGTTAAGGTCCCCATTATTCCCTGATTGATCAATGGATTGTTTAGCCAATGGAACTTTATAAAACAGAAAAAAATGCCAGTTTGAATTTCAGTGAATCAGAAGTGACATCTTCAAATTGCTTGTTTTGTTGGATAAACTGTCCAAATCTCAAAGATTTTCAATGTACAATGGAACAAAACAGAGGAAAAGCTGCCAATCCTCACATTTCAGTGGTTGGAGCCAAGCCATGGCTCTAGGGATAATAATGTCAGTCTGTTGGTCCACCACTTTGCTCCAGACTGAAAAGTCTTAACAACTATAAATAGATTGCCACAAATTTTTGTACAGACATTCATGGAGTCTCTTTTCTTCTAGCGCCACCAGCGGGTCAAAGTTGTCACTTTTTCAGTCAAATATCTCAACAAACATGCATGTCCCCCTCAGGATGGATTGTAATAACTGATGATTGCTTCAGTTGTCCAATACCTTTTTATGTATTTATGCATAAATATCTGCAAAACTAATCAGCCTCACCTGCACCTGCACATGTTTAGTGCTAATTAGTTAAGGTTAGCATGCTAACAAACTAAGATGGTGAACATGCTAAACATTTTACCTGCTAAACATCAGCGTGTTAGCATAGTATATTGCCATGCTAGCATTAGCATCAAAGCACTGCTGGCCCTAAATACAGCCTGACTGAGCTGCTAGCATGAACATAGACTTTTTACATATTTATAAAGGTTTTATAAATGACTCTCATAGCTAATTGATTATAATTGATTAACTATTGTTATGTTATTATATTATAATATAATTATGTTGTTGTTGTTATTATGTATTAATATTTAAATCAGTTTGACAGAACAGAAATAATACAAAACTTCACATCTATAACATCTATCATCATCTATCAGCAATTTTCTGAAAAAATAGAAAAATATTGGTACATTTGATAGATTAACTAATCATTTCAACTCTATATTATACCCTCTACAGACACTGTGGAATATTTTATTTTTAACAAGTCTCTTAAGGTTATTTAAGATTTGTTTTTTCTGCTTTTTAGTCTGCTTTTTAAGGATAAACCAGTCCAGTGTTGCTCTGCACAGACCAAATCAGTCCTCGGCGGGAAAGGCAAAGAGAGCCTGTGTGTTTGTGTATGTCTCAATGTGCGCATGTTCATATCGTATGTGTGTGTGCATACACGCAAGTTTTCCAGGCAGCTGAGAGCAGCAGCCAGGGCCGAGGGGTCAGGAGCAGTCCTCTGGGACACCCTGACCCCTGACCTCTATTCCATAACTCTTTGCTGCTATGGATGACATAAAAGGAAGACACAGTCAGACCTTATAGGATGTGATTGGCCCTGCTCTGGTTCCTTAAAGCCCTCTGGAACCCTGATATTTGTCGTCAGGGAAAAGCAGGAAATACAAAAAGAGGGGGGGCTGGTTGATTTCATGGGCTGAAAATGGAGAACATCACAAGGCTTCCTACAACCGGTGTTGACATATATGTAGCAGAAGTTATTATTTTCCAGTCTCTGAGAGAGTTCTCATTTTCCCCTTCTCTCTGTTGGTCTTCTTCTGCCGTTCCATCCATCCAGCATATGTGTAGGAGGGATAAAGGTCGTCCTTTTGTCATCAAAACTCCAGATTAGTTTTGCCTCGGTGCATCTGACTCTCTGCTTTATCACTGTGGCCAGAGGAGCCACAAGGTTCAGCTCACCCCTCTGCAAAGTAATAACTCCTACCAGCTACTATTCCATTCTTCGCCACTATCTCCTACACTACTGTTACTACTCCATTCTGGGGTAGGGGGATTATTTTCATGGCGTTGGCTTTATTGGCCTGTATAGTGAAGATTGACAGGAAAGCGAGTAGCAGGAGGATGTGACATGCAACATATGTCACGCGCTGCGATCAAACTGACAAAGTTGTAATAGTCGCTTCAGTCTGCCGAGGCCCAGAGCAGAGCATAAATGCTCTGCTGACAGCATGTCATAAGCCCGTCTTGGTTTTATTTTAATAATTCTGCATTGATGTGGTTTTGGGGGTTCTGTAACTTGATGACTTGGGGATTTCTCTGAAAGTCAGTTTGGCTAATATTGCAGCAGACTCCACTACAAGACAGTGAAATGAAGTGCATTATTGAAATGTTTCTTGTAGCTTCGGCACACAAAACGCCTGCAAATCAGACAGGGAAAAAAAACCCCTGCCAACAGGGAATGAAGATCTTCAAAGGATTACATAAATGTGGCATGTGATTTAGGCAAGTATCAGCGAGAGCATGCAGCGTTAGATGATTACGCTGTCAATTAGAGCACATGAATTAGCCTACACCCACTCCACTCTCAAAGGAGTTTGCTAACCTTCTCCCTTTCATGTAAACACTGGTGGCCTGTGCCTCCAGCTACAAAGGCTTCAGAGAGTTTCGAGCTGGCCAGAGGTCAGCAGGGTCACATCGAGGCCAGTGATATTTGTCAAAATGTACTTTGGTCTCATCCATGTTGGTTATCCTCATTGAAATTAGGTGGTTGATTACAAAAATCTTCCACAACTTCTAATCTGGTTGGATCATGTTAAATCTGCACTCTTAGCTCTTCAGACTGAAACAGCTTCGTGTCTCACCCCCTTCATTCTGTGTTGCAGACAACAACAGAGTGTATTTATATATTGATTTTAAAAATGTTTTGCTTTTAATAGCGCGCCATTGTTAGCTGAGGCTCGATCTGGCTGGAACCAAGCAGCACACTCAGAACGAGGACCTTTAGCTTCGTCGATATCTTGTCAGACTTGCAGTGACAAAACAAGTCCTGGCAAAAACATCATTGCACCAAAATCTAATTCAGCTCACATTTCTGGTTGAGTGGTCTGATTTTTTTTTTTATAGATTGAAAATTGGGTCACAAATTTTAGGTAGGTGAACTACCTGTACCTAATATGTCCCTTAATGACTCTGAGGACAAATGATACCTCTGGGTTTTTCATCGTTGATTAATTTAACAATCAGTTGTTTTTTTTCCTGTTATTGCGTATTCTGTGAAATTTAAAATTTAAAAATGCCAGAGAGTTCATTATTGACTTTGGAAATAATAGTTTGGCAAAATTTTACAAACTCAAGGTCTCCTCACTATCATTTCTCAGGCCTTCAGCGTTATGGCTAAAGGTTAGTTTTAAAGTCACAGTTTTCTTGCTGACTGCTGGACTGGTAGGTTGATACTACTTTCAAAAACAGTTAGCTTCGCTTAGCATAAAGACCAAGCACCAACCCCATGGCTGGGAAATTAAGCCAATGCGGATGTGCCAAACACTGCAGTTCTTCGAGCAGCCACTTGAGGCTGGCTACAGAAAGAGTCAGTCTCCATAAGTCCCCATAATAAAATGTCCAACTTCACAGCAGAAATAAACATGTTTACAGCCTGGTACAAAAAACAGTTTTGGTCTCTATAGCTAATTTCCCTGTTCATGACAACTGTGCTGAGGGTGAATTTTTTATAACCCACCCGTTCAAATGATATTAAGACTTAAAGTTACGCATAATTAACTGCTTTGATTGACAGGTGGTTGCCGTTACAGATGGCTTATTTAAGCACCCAGGTGTCATTTGGCTGATGATCCACATCTTTGCCGATTTTTAGATTAACCGGGAGGTGGAAGAGGCAGGACTGCCAACATTGCGGCAGCCAGAGCCACATATTCTAAGGTTCAAAACCCTTAGAATAAGCCCTTCAGATCCCTACTCGTGACGTCACTGACACTGTCCTTTTTACTGCCAGTGATAAAGGCTTGAAACAAGGGGAACAAGTAGCCTAGCTCTGTTCAAGGGTGATTATTAACATGTCATATGTTATTTGTTTAATCTGTCCAAAAATTGGTGTATTAATGACAAGTTGTGGCTTTGTATGGGCTTGTGTACCAGACGATATCTTGGCCAAGGCGCAGTCACTCCCTGTCTTGTCCTCACTGTGAGGTTGCCAGGCAACCGGTGGAGACTCTGCTAAGCTAACTGGCTGCTGGTGGTATACACACACACACACACACACACACACACATACACACGAGTGGTATCCATCTTCTCATCTGACTCTCAGCAAGAAAAGCGATTAAGGGTGTTTCCCAAAATGTTGAACTGTTCTTTTTTAAATTTCCAGCCAACACTGCAGACTATAATTAAAATCCCATCACCATGGCAACTGAGCAAACTCCAACTGCTCCTGAAGACCACGTGAAATGGTTGAAAGGTGGTGGAAGCAGATCTTGAGTCAGAATTGTTTTGTGAAAGTTAAATAAATAGCAGTAAATGCACCCTAATTTTGAGAGGTTAAAACTAGAAAACATGATAAATCACCTGAACAATTAATAATCTTAAAAATTGTTGTAGATTCTCATTTTCTGCTCGTCAATTTCTGTTATCAGTTACTCCACTAATCATTTAAGCTCCGCTGTCATTTATAATAGTGTCACTGAATAGAGGGCTGTTTCACTTGTGGAGTCTGAGGAAGTGTAACACAGTTGCCACGGTAATTTTCATTCTTTCTTACCTGACAGAGGCTTATGGAACCTATATTCATCGCAGCATAATAATAGGAACAATCTGACTTAAGTGTGCCACCAACCTCTAAGCATACGAGAATGTTTCAAATGGAGAAAGCCATTTACTCTAATTGAATGCTGCCTTTTTAAAAGTCCATATTATGAAGGTGCAGAGTGCAAAGAACCGGTGTGGTGCCAGGGTCACGGTGAGAGCTGAGACACACCGTGCAGATTATAGCTGCTTTAAATCGCATTGGTATGCACAGACACTTCGACGTGAGCGTGTACTTACAGTCCGATGCGAACACACACACAAGCGAACACAGGAGAAAAAGAAAACACATGCACACGCTAAGCCAAATGTGGACATGCCAAACAGAGATGAACACAAATCAAAACAAAGCATGCAAACACAAAAGAGATCCAGAGAATGAAGAAGACAGAGAGAATAGCACAGTCCCATCTGTCAAACAAATGTGAGGATGCTTCTCACACACACACACACACACACAAACACAAACACAAACACATTCACACACACACATACAGCAGGCATCATTTAGTCTGAACTTGAGCGATATCTGCCTTTGTCCTTTAGCAGTTGGTCCTGAGGGGCCGCTGTAGAAGTTGCATGAAAGTTTGTTTAGAGCCGAGCAAGTGTGTTAAGCTTTATGAGAGCCCATGGGAGACATGTCGCACACACACACACACACGCTAACACACACACACACACACACACACACACACACATGCATGCATCTACTCACATACACACACTCAGGCACGAGGCTTGGGCGGCAGCTCTCGCTGGCCCCAACCAACAGTGAGGAGTTTGTTGTCATAGCAACAGTAAAATGAGATGACTTTACTGTCAGCCGTAATGTTTCATGGCCCCCTTGCCGCTATGGCAACATAACAAGGAGGAGGAAGAGGAGATGGAGAGAAAGAGAGCATCAGAGCCATCTCTGCATTCCAGCGGACTCCTACCATGAACAATGTCACAATGATGCCCTTACATCCTTCCTAAGACAAACACACACACACACACCGTGATGAGCCTGTCAAACACATGCATAAATACCCTCACACAAAGAGACAACACACACACCTTGAAAAGCCTGTCAAACACCCTTTTCCATCTCGCCCATCCCTTTGATTATGCGCTGACTATTTTCAGCCACGGCGTTATCGTCACCGGGGCAATTTGAATTCATTACGTTCAATGTCAATATTGGTGCAACAGCGCTGTACCTCAGACAGGTACAGCTTGTTGAATGAGCGTGCGTTGCTGTCAGAAAGTGTGAGAAGTGAACAGAGAGGAGAGAAGAAGTGGAGAGGAGATCAAAGACATCCAGCTCCGCCGAGCGTTTCCCCCCGCGCCGCAGAGAGAGTTGGATGGAGCAGCGGGGTGACTACAGGCTGGCCGACTATACGCGGAGCAATGGCATAGCAGCTATACATCACTAGTCTATATTTAGCTCAGTCCTTCCACTACAGCCTATCAACACTGTTAAGCGGAGTTATCTGCGCTGGTAGAAAAGTGGGAAAAATAAGGAAGACGATGTGATGTTGTGATGTGGGGTGGGTGGTTAGGTGGAAGAGCATCAGACACACAGAGGAGGAGAGAGGAGAAAGAAAAGGGGAAAAAAAGCATCAGAAGGATAGAGAGGAGTTGTTTTGCTCTGTTGCCATGGTGACACGTCGGCCGGAGCTGTAGCGAACTGACAGTTGTCACGGCACTGCGGGTTGCCATGGGTGACAGCTGTCAGTCAATCACGCAGAGTGAGGGGACAGATCGGCCGATGATCACCTTGGATTAGAGAGTGATCGCACCACACAGGGGCCAGAACAGAACATATCTGGACTTAATCCTCATGTCCTAATGGTGCTGCTCTCTAGTGTGTGTGTGTGTGTGTGTGTGTGTGTGTGTGTGTGTGTGTGTGTGTGTATATGTATATGTATGTATGCATGCACACAGTTTCATAAGTGTGTATGTGTGGATTCATCCATGTTTGCATGTGTGTGCATGCTTTTAGTTTTGGAACCTTTTTGCGCTCCTGTTTTGCCAGAATTTGTGTATAAATGCAAATTTGTGTTTTCACTTTAAGTGTGTGTGTGTGTGTGCGTGCGTGCGTGCGTGCGTGCGTGTGTGTGTGCATCCTCGCATGGGTGTGTATTTGTGTCCAGACTCTGATGCATGTTCACAGGGTGAGTGGAGCAGATTACATTTAGCTGTAGCTGCTGCCTGGGTCCTTCCACAGCTGGGAGGACAATCAAAGGCCTGGTTTGCGAGTCTTCTTGATTGTGGTGTGATACCAAGCCCCAGTCCCCTTCAATTACCACTCTGCCTGCGTCTAACGAGCACAACATTGCTCTTATGTTTGGAGAATAATGGTCTGATTAGAACAGGGCTGGATTTGAACTCACACTGTAATTTGTTTGTTTTGTTTTTTGTTTTGTTTTTTTGTTCTTGGCAAATCTCCGGATCATGATCATCTCTAGACGAACTATTACCTATTTGTAATGTAAGTTTGGGCCGCACTCATCCATAGCTCCAACAACATTTTCTCCTCGCTGCAAAGAATCATCTCTGTGACCTCCAACGACTGTCAGACCTTTAACAGTATTCACTATGTTATGACAGCAACCCCGTGTAATGTCAATACTTTGCTGGTACACTGGTAATTAGAGGGTAGTTGGTACAAGGCAAGATTTCCGCAACCAATGAAGCACAAAATTTGCCATCCCAGTCAGAATTGGGCAGAAAGCCCCTGAGAAAAATGATGATGTATACTTTTCCCCTCAGATCTAACACAGCCTAATTGGGAATGTGGTCAAAATCTTGTTGCGTGTCTCCACCCTTTGGCCTTTAACAAAAATGAAGGCTGTATGTGAGAAACCAACTAAATTTCATAAGCTGACCTTGTTTTTTCCTCTTTTTCCTCCTTCCCCTCTGCGTCCTCCCTCTCTTTCTCTGCTGTTTCCCTCTCTAGGAGTGAGCCCTGGGCTGGATGGGACCCACCATGCCCCCCAGTAAGAAGGCGCAGAGCCCCAGTAGTGGAGCCAGTGCCTCGCAGGGTATGAGCCCGCCGTACCGGCAGGGGGACGCCGCCACAGCAGCATCCGAGGCCGAGGCGGCTGACCTCTCGCTGTCCCTATCCGCCTCCTTCTCCAAGGCAGAGGACGAGGAGCTCACCAGCCTCTCTTGGCTCCACGAGAGCACCGACCTCCTCAACAGCTTCAGCCACTCGGGGCTGCGTAGCGTCTCCCCCCTGCAGGACCCTGACGGTCAGCACCCCCGCTCGCCTTCCTCCTCGTCTCCCTCCCCGGACGACCCCCTGCTTGGCGATGCACACTCGGCGTACGACTTGGCAGCAGGGGCCAACCGAAAACCGCCGTACTCCTTCAGCTGCCTGATCTTCATGGCCATCGAGGATGCGCCAAATAAGCGGCTGCCTGTGAAGGATATCTACGGCTGGATCCTGGAGCACTTCCCTTACTTTGCAAGCGCCCCCACAGGATGGAAGAACTCAGTGCGCCACAATCTGTCACTCAACAAGTGCTTCAAGAAGGTGGATAAAGACCGGAGCCAGGTAAAGACATCAGCAGTGGTGTGGAGAAATGTTGGATAATGTTTACTTTCCCTCAAGCTAAGAGCTGGTATTGATCTGCAACACTGTTTGAATACCTAATGAAGCGGTGCTGAAATTTGACCATCAAAAACCTGGTCTGATTCTTTTTCACTTCATTCATTATTCTCTGACCTTTTCTGACCTAATCAGCAAAATTTACAAATGAAAAATTCTCGATTGCTTTTGTTATGTTCCTTAAACTAACATAGCGAAACACCTCTGCAATATTGTGTCAGAACTCAGCATGGTTTGATCCAGAGCCTTGAAACATGTGATGTCCTGTGACCTCCCTGCATCCAAACTGTCTCCTTAAAGATCAGAATCAGTGCTGTTTAAAAAAAAATCTCTTTTTGGGGTGTCGTTTGGCTCGGTTGGTGGAGCGTCCGCCCCATGTGCAGGCGCTCAGTCCTTGCCGCGGCGGCCCAGGGCTCGGGTCTGACCTGTGGCTCTTTCCCGCATGTCATTCCCCATCTCTCTCTCCCCATGTTCCTGTCACTCTTCAGCTGTCTCTGTCAGGTGGAGCTCAAAAAGGCCAAAAAAATATCTAATAATTATGAGAACTAATAATTTTGAGAATGATAATTAAGCAATTTAAAGTATCGCAGTAATTTATTTCATATAGTATTCGAGCTATTTGATCTTTATAGATATTCATGGACTGTGAAGGACTTCCTAGTAAAACACTGATAAAATATTTCAGCAGCATAATGAGCCAAGGTGAAACATTCATCTCTAGTATATGATTCTATAATTTCTTTAATGTAATCAAAAACATTTACACAAACATGTTGTGCTGAGTCTAATATAACTTGTCTAATATTTAGAGTTGAGCAGCTGAAATGAGTATCCAGCACGGAAGATGTGTCAATATCTGTAAAAATCAATAGATAGCAAAATTATCCTGTAAATAATACCATTGTGATCAAATCCATTGCTCTGAAGCTTCATTCTGAGGCTGTTCTGTAAATAGTTTTCTAATAAACATATCAACTTCTGCTTAACCTATTTTAAATTCAGGCTTAAATGATCAACTTCCAGTTAATCCTGCCTACGTCCGGTTTTGCCAATATGGTTACGGTTAGAAATAAGATTATGGTGTACTCCCTCAATTCATCATCATTTTAATATCACTGTGTTTGGTGTGTATGTGTTTTCACAATTTTGTTCATGCCCTCCTTGGATGGAGCAGTGTAAAGTACTAATTGGCCAGTTTGATCCGCTCCCAGACAATCCTTCCTTGTACACTGACTCAGTCTTTTAACATTTCAAATGATTCCCAGCCCCAATTTAAACCCGTGGAGGGTTTTTCATCACTTTCTATCAATCATATTCTGAATATATATGAGTACATGGTGAAATAACACTGCAGTCACGTGGTAAATACGCAGCCCATTATTCACTCTATCATTTGTGGTTATGACTTATTTCACAGTCAGACAGTTATCAGCCGTTTGCAGGCATATCCAACTTGAAGTCAAACATATTCTGTATTTTGTCTACAGCTGTACCAGATTCGGCCTTATCAATAGTTGATGATCTCTGCTTTCATAGTTCTCTTTCACTCAGACGTTCGGCGCTCCCCCAGTGGGAACAGCATTTCGCTTTTGATTTAAGTCTCGATACAGTCTTTTATACCGGCTTTCCTATCCAGATTTTACTCCATTAAAGACTCGGGGTAAACGGGGAATGAATCCCTCACTCAATTAGTGCTAAATTAATACTGGAGGATTTAATAACACAGATGCCAGCAGACTTTAGATTTCATCTTGCCCAAGGGTGTTGGGGGTGGGGGACAAACAGCGAGGATCAATGCTAGCTTTGCGAGTTTAGCTTGATTGAGATTATAGTGCAGGATATGAGAGCTTTTTATTCTTCCCTTGACCAGCGTGTGAACCTGAACTCCTCCTTTTTAAAAGAGCTGTGTGTGTGTGTGTGCGCGTGCATGTGTGTGTGCGCTGAGGAACAAAATGGATGAAGAGGACATGGCGTGTGTTTGTGTGTGCACACACGCCCTCACGCTATGCTGTCATCTGGCCCTTGACTACAACGGCACAGAGTTTCTCTTGTATACATATCTCCATAGTAACTAGGTTGCAGTTGACATAAAAGTATGCTGTTGCTGTAGCAACGGGAAAACTGATTTGGCTTTACTGACTTAGGCGTGTGTGTGTGTCTGCGCCCATGTGTGTGTGTGTGTGTATGTGTGTGTGTGTGAAGATATGTGTGTATGAGCTTCAGATGGGCACTGAGGTGCTGAGTGGGGAAGAATGAGTGTATGTCCTCATCTTGTGTTATATGCACGTGTGTGTGTGTGTGTGTGTGTGTGTGTGTGTGTGTGTGTGTGTGTGTGTGTGCATGTGGAGCAGCATGTGTAGAGGTGATTTTGGCAAGGACAGCCTGTCTTGTCTTCTTGTCACTGCACACCGTTTAAGACAGCACGCTAATTAACCCTTCAAACCTATTCCCCTCTCTCACGTGCACGCACAACCACTTCCAAACACACACAGGGCATGTCTGACACACAAACAAACAAGGGCACACACACACACACACACACACACTCTCAAGCATGCATGAATGCTTAAAAGGACTGGCACACACACACACACATACACACGAGCGCTGTGTCGGTGTAGAAATGAGGGCACATCTCTGCAGACTCCTACTCTACCTGCCAAGTGCCGTGCTTTATCTGAAGCTGCAATTACAGAATCTCTGTAATTTTAGTCAGACTCTGCCATTCAAAGCTTTTCACAGAGAATATCTGCATGTGAATACTGCTTCTTTTTCCTTTTTTTCCCTTTTACCTGTTTATGTCTTTTTGAATCGAGCATGCAATTACGGGGTCTGAGTTATTTTTCTTTATGTTGCATTATGTTTCGCTCGTTGCTCGCCATGGAAAAGAAGAAAGGGATTTGCTTAAGGGGAGGTCAAGTTATCGTTGTGAGTGATAGACGGAGAGACGTAAGACGCGCACACAGGGAGAGAGAGAAAAAGAAGGAAGCGCGGAGACATGGCTTACTGTGAACGCACCAAATCATATTTCCATCAATTTACAGAGGTGGAGATTAATATGACAGTGGCCTATTTGTTCCAGTGACTGTATTTCTGGGTCATATCCAGGCAGATGACAAGATGGGGGACTAGTTTAGAATAAGCTAGCTGCTTTGTGTGTGTGTGTGTGTGTGTGTGTGTGTGTGTGTGTGCGTGTGCGTGTCAGTCTTGCGTGTGGGTGTGCAAAGTTGCGAGAGAGAGAGAGCGTGAGAGAGTGTGAGTCCCACGGTTGCCATGGCTTTGTTTACAAACAGGATTCCTCACTGTGCTGAATGACATGCCTTAATGACAAGTGTTGTTGCCCTCAGACTTCTGGATCAGTGCTGAAGATCAGTGTTGTAACAGCGCAACACACACACATGCACAGGAACACACACACACACTCAGCCTCTTATGAAATCACAGGAGACAACAGGCAGTTTTGTAATCTAAGACTCGCTATGAATTCTCTCGGTGTTGCACTTAAGTGTGTCACCTCGAACTTAACCTTGTTCAGATGAGAGGCGTCCTTGATTCTTTTAACTCGGAGCATCTGGAGTGAGCTTCCATTTGTCTAATTAAGGTGCTTTTTTTGTTCATGTTCATTTATCAGCAGGTCGCCAGCACTGATGTATCTGCAAAAATTACTGTAATTTTAATGTATTCTCTGTGAAATCACAAACACATTAAATACATTTCTTATGCTTTAATTTTCTTTAGGGTATTGTATGGATTTAAAGTATGCATGTGGAAGAACACTCGCACGCAATCAACAAAGACGCCACCTTTAAACTAAGACAAAAGCTCGGATAAACAAAAGGAATACATTTGTATGAGAAAATAGTCTTGTGCTGGTGGGCTTTTATGATCAGTGCTATATTCCAAAACAAAACACATTCAATGAGTCTTAACGAAGCAACATTTATGAGTGATAAAACAATGAAAACATTATGTCATATCTAGCCAAAATGTGGCAACACATTAAAGCTTGCATCTTCTTATAGAAATTATTATTTTTAAAGCTGCACTACTCAATATTTAGCCACTAAAAATGGGTTAATTTATTATGTGTAATATGAAAGGGCTCACTCATAGTAACAAACCCACAGAGATTCAGCATTTTACCTCAGCTCTAGTGTGCTTTTTAGCATTTTTTAGCTTATTGTTTTGGTTTTTACGGTCTGAAACATTTGGTTCACACCTACTGCTCTTGTCACCCCAATGTTCAGTACTAATTGGAGGGTTTATTTTAGAGAAAAGGTTATGATAAACCCACTGTACACTACCTGTACAGCAACAAACTAGTTAGCAACTAGCTGATGAACACTGAGCAGCAATTAGAAGCTAATGAGTCAGGAACTGGTGGCAACCAACACAGACCCAAAAAGGGGAAAAACATGGCTCCAAATAAATATTGCAGCCTGTCTGCTGGAACATGTTAGCCATACCAACTTTATAATGTTAATGTTGTTTTGACAGCTTGTTCTGCTTTTTCCAAGAGGGCCAAAAATAACAGTTAATAACTGTTAAAAGCTATTAAAATAAATATAGCTGTCTTTGCCTTTGTAATGTTTTTTTCTTACCTTGCTTAAAACTTTGTAGCGTGATTGTTTCTGTCGCTGTGATTCATTGGTGTTAGGACAAGCCTTGTTGTCACATACCATTTGTGGAGTGTAGCCTAAGGGAAGCAATTTAAACATCGGTAAGACTGGTTCTTGGTAGCGTCCTTGGAGAACTTTCACGGGTGTGAAAATTATGCCACCATGACAAGCTATGGAAGAGCCAAAAACCCAAATGACCTCAGTGAAATTAATTGCTAAGTGACAACGTATCATAGGTGCTTTGGGAGCTGCTTACTTTGGACTAAGCCCAGTTTGTACCTCTGGTGTAATCAGTGTTTTTACAGAGACTTTATGAGGATTTCTGATTATATTGTAGTCACAGATTTAAGTCTGGTTGAAAGAATAGAGTTGCACATTGTGAGATAAAAATGGACTGGATGGAATATTTTTAATACCAGCAGGATTGAGTCTTTGGGGAATCTGGAAATGTCTCCGGTGTTGGCAAATAACCTGCAAAGTTTTTTGAAAGTTTGCCTTGTATTTATCTTTGAGGCAAACAGAGACTTACATATATCTGTGTTTGTAACGGCAAACTCTGAAATGTAAAAATACATACAGGAGAAGCTCAAACTGGGACAAACTTAGGCTTAAATTAAAACCACATGGGAAACAGGTTTGGTACTCGTGTAAGAAAGGTCAACTCACAACACCTGTAGAAGATATTACCCTCTACTCTGTTATTTCTATGTACTGACAAAAATAGCCTCTAGTCCAACCAACATGTAACTTTTACACTCAACAGGGCCTCTGTCTCCCGTTGTCTCTTTGTTGTCAAATGGCCTTCAACAAGAACAGATACATCCCCCCCTCTTCTTCTTTTCCCTCTCTCTGCCTCTTCTAAATGCTCTGTGTTCTTCTCTCTGTTAGAACATTTCCATCCTCTGAGTGCGTATTACAGCAACGCTTCTGCTTCAGACTTCATCTTGTTTTTCCTCAGCTGTACTTAATATCTCAATCAGCGTTCTGGTCCACACTGTACTTAAGCTACAGTATATTCTATATTATTAATCCTGTGTTTATCTGTGTGTACAGTAAGTATCGATGGATCCTTGTACACAGTTACTGAGTTTAATCAGGCTTAAACACAACTAGGGTTAATGCTTTTACTCTGACTGTGGATGTCCATCATGATATTGCATGCAGCCATAATACTTTAGATTGGTGGTATAGGTTTGGTCATACTGCACATGAAAATGTACAGCACAACAAAGCCTCTTAAACTGATAACTTGCATGTATTTCTGCACAGAGTGGCAGCTCTCAGTGCTTCATACGTCCTTATTAATCTAATTTCATGACTGAGTTGAAACCAACATTTACTTTTTCCTCTCATAGTAGCCGACATGAACAGTTAAAACGGATGCGATTGTTAATTATCGTTAACTATTTAAAGCTGCAGCTTTAGTGGTAGGCAGTCTTCCCCATCTTATCTGTGGCACCATGCCCATTGTTTTCTTCTGAAGATGTAAATCTTAAAAAAAAAAAAAAAAAAAAAAGAGGTTACAAATATAATAAAAAGTCTCCTAGTTCCTAAAACAGCTGGGCACTGTAGTTTTTATTAAATGTATCTTAAACAGGAGGAAATAGTACGTTTGTTTGGGACTATTTGCTGCATATTAATATACATTTGGTTCCCTAGTGAGAATAACAGCACCAGGACCGTGTGTGTGTGGAACTGACTGATATGAACCACAGTGATCGTGTGCATTGTAATAAAGCAACATGTCACCTAGTGCAACAGTGGGGCTCATTAATGTGTTTTTACCGGGTTTTTGACAACAATACAGCTCTGTGGCACAGAGGGATATGATATATCAAGATATGGGTATACAGGCAGCACTTGTTAGTAACATTAATATGTTGTTGTTTTGGTCTTTTTTATGCAATGTGTTGACAGTATGAAAAATACTGAATATCATCAGTCTTAAAGGAGGAGTTAGCATTTGGGGAAATGTGCTTATTTGTTTTTTTTTAAGAGTTAGACGAGAAAATCTTTGATACCACTGCATGACATTAAATATGAAGCCGTAAGACAGTTAGCTTAGCCTCGCCTAAAGACAAGAAAATGGCTAACAAAAGTTGAAACATCTGGAAAACTCTGTAGCGCCTTTGAAGCTAACTAATTACCGTCAGTTTGTTTATGATGTTTGTTTCTCATATATTGTAAAAACTACATTTTTAGTGTTTAGTAATGAGCTTTAGAGGTGTTTGTAGACAGTTTTGTCACCAGTTTTGTCACCTCTAAACAAAGTGGGGCTAGCTGTTTCCAGTCTCTATGCTAAGCTAAGCTAAGCTAGCCAGCTGCTGGCTTTGGCTTCATATTTAGCGTACAGACATGAGTGTGGTATCAATCTTCTCATCTAACTCTCAGCAAGAAAGTTAGTGCATTACCTAAAATATCAAACTATTCCATAACCCATTAAAGTAAGCATTAGTTAAATTTAGATATGTATGGGTTAATATGAACAATGTAGTACTGTTTTTTGCCTTCTACATGTCATTAGTTGTCTACACTGAAGTGAACTGTCCTTGTGTATTTTAAGTCATGATATATATTTCTGTGTGCAAGATATATGTGTATGTGAAAAGACAATAGCACTAGGAATGCAGTAGCAGTAGTATTGTGTTACTAGCGGGGTCAGTGGCAGCAGGACTTTTTAATATCTCCCATTTCCAAGGGAGACCAGCCCCCACAGCTTATATAACACAGGAAACAGATGTTGGCAACACACAATCATCTCTCTCTCTCTGCCTTTGTCTCCTCTTTCTTCCCCTTTTGTCTTTTACTCACACTATGATGTGTCCCAGGCGAGTTTACAGTATGTATGTTTTCTCCATCATGAAAATACCTGTGCATTGCTCAGTATTCTGCAGTTTTATAGCACATAGGCGAATGAGAACTGCTGCTATCCTAATCACAAAAAGTGCAAACTGGTGTGGTGACACAGATACATATAATTAATTTCTTTTAAGTGTAACGCTGCTTAAACTTGCTATTTAAAGTCTAATGCAGTGCCTAATCAGTTTTTATCTCATACTGTATGATATATTTGTTACAGTACGAGGTCAACGTTTAGAGTTGTGGATTATTTGTTCTATAATCCTGCAAATGCTACAGTGATGTGACTATTTTCCAGCTCATATACTGGACTCAAATAAGCACATCATCCAGAAAACAGTCAGCTCATGTGAGAGGAGTGAGACCAGGTGTGATCAAAGGATGGATGGAGGGAGGAAATAATATAAAAGGAGATCACAAACACAGTTTCAAGTGAATGTCAAGACCACAGTCCTCTATCACCTGCTTTTACGCTGTGAGATCCACCTTGTGGAGGTATCCTATTTTTAAAATCTGTGTCACACTGTATCAAAGTTGAACCCCGCTGAAAACTCAAAGCCAATCTCTGACCTCAAATACTTTTTGTGATAATCGATTTTTGAGACATGCTGCCTTTTTTTCTTCAACTTTGCGAGTTTGTCAGAAAATGAAAAGTCCATTTCACCTCCTTTCGCTCTCAAGCCCAGATGATGCCTGTTGCCAAGGCGACCGCTATAACCCAGATGACAGACCCTTCCTGTGAGCTGCGCCCTGTGATTGGCCTATCGACCGAGGGGGTCTGCAGATTGAGCGCTTTGATTGGCTGGCCGGTTGGCAGAGGCAGGGGCCCCTGCACACAGAGATTCTGTAGGGAGCATAGATTTAATCGGCTGGCAAGCGGGCAGACAGTAGGCACACAGACACACACACATATATATATACACAAACTGGTTGGTGAGCTGGAGGTGCAAGGGGAAATTTGGCCCAGTGGGGGTCACCTCTGTGGGAGCGAGCGTATGTGTGTGTAATATCATGCTCTCCAGGAGAGGCGTTGCTGGCAGTAATAGAAGCACTCCCAGGAGCAGACCACGCTGGGTAATATCACACTCCCTAGGGAACTCGTCATGCACACAGTCACCCGTCCACACACACACACACGCGCAGCACATATGGCCCGCGTTCAGCACGACTTACATACTAATGCAAAGATTCAGGCAGGGGGGACACAAATCAACAGTGCTCACACATTCTATTAGTTTCTTGCATTCTTACAAGGTCAGATCCTGGAGTGAGTGGTAGCACAGCTATGACTGATTCACCAGACATCAGGGGACACACAGAGAGATGCACGGTGACCATAGAGGCTCTGCACACTCAGCACTTGTTGTACATGATACAGTTTGTCTTGTCATGCAGTGTATTAAGGAGTGCCTGCAGTGGGATTTGTTTTGCAGGACTGCATCAGAGTCCAAGCTTTGCAGTTAGTCCTAACTTTGCAGTTACACTGACAGTAACTTTTTGTTTGTTTGATTGTTTTAGTTCATTAGTGGAATAGAGTGAAAAAATAAAAAAAAAGTGACATAGAAGCAAGAAAGTTCAATATACTAGACAGACATACAGACAATAACATGAAGCAGTTATGATGATATGATGACAAGTGTCAGCAATATTTTAGATTTTACACAAAACTGACATAAAAAAAGCATCCTTGTCTCTGATTGCCTGTGCCTCCTCAGAACACACATGACCAATCATGTGTTCACTTGAGAGCTACTCTTAAACGTTGCAGAGTCGGAGTAAAGGTACATTCAGACAGGATCAGGTGCTGCTGGCAGTGTGTCTATTTGTGCTGAATGTAACCGCTGTGAAACAATCAGGAAATAACTTATTTCGCTGATTTACTGGCTTTATCGATGCCGACGCTCCCTTACTCTCATTCACTATCTATGTCACTCGACGAGTGCCGGACACAAACCAAATTAAACTTCTTCGTGTCTTTATTTTGCAGCGTAAATGGTGAGCCAGACACAGACTATCAGAGTTTAGTCCATGAATCCACCTGGATAGTCTCAGTCTCAGAGACATTTCAGGCTGAATGTGGAAGTTTGACCGGTCTGATTGTCTGATTGGCAGCCGCAAAGTGACGTCAGGCTACATTTTTTTCCAAAAGTTGGATCCGGCTCAACTTCTCCGCCACAGAGTTTTTTGGTGGACACCCTTGCAGCCAGCACCGCCACAGCCGAAACACACTACCTCCACTAAAATGAACGGAATGAAACCTGCGTTTTCGCTGCAGTGCCAGATCCTGTCTGAATGTACCCTTAGTCGCTTGATAAATGTGTCTTATTTTTCACTTTAAGCAGTGAATTATTTTGAGGAATACGGGCTGAGAACCCTAAGAGGAGGCA
Organism: Sciaenops ocellatus; assembly: GCA_033000465.1. NCBI lineage: Eukaryota > Metazoa > Chordata > Actinopteri > Sciaenidae > Sciaenops > Sciaenops ocellatus. The sequence goes on from CP136886.1 coordinate 7,344,332, forward strand.
AATAAATCTTCTACTTCTGTCATGTTTTAAAACTGTATGTGGCACAAATGTCATTCGCCTGTGAATGTTTTTTATAATTTTGGTGAATTTTTTGACTGATCCACCGATGATGGGGGGGGGGTATTTCTCATCCACTTAAATTCAAAATGCTCCTCAGGTTTTAGAATCTGTCTGCAATTAATGCTCACACGCACCTGACATTTCCCTCTTAATAGATTCCTCACGGTATTTGCAGAAATCAGAAGCGTGCAGTCGTGACATCTCCCCACCCTGTAGCCTGTTACCTGTATCGTATCACAGAGCGCTACAAGTGAGCTGAACACGAGGCGGGACGGCTTTAATTTTATATTTACTTCCCCCTCTCTCTCTCTCTCTCTCTTCCTGCCGCTCTCAGCCTCTGCCGCGCACAAACTCCAGGTTGTGCCACGTTCAGATGACAAGATGAAAGCGTGGAAAAGTCAGTGAGAGACAGACAGGGAATGTGTTTTCATGGCGGCCTGTCTGAGATCCCTTCCTTCTCTGTAATCTATAGGCTGGCTTGACTCAGATTGGGAGCCAACGGCTTCATTAGGTGGGGTGGGGGGGTGGGGGGAGGGCTGCTTTGATCTAAAAATACACACCATCATCGCCTCTGGAGTGTGAAAAAAAGTTAAAGAGTCTCCCTGTGTCTTAATCAGGAAAAAGCCTCCAGAATTTTTTCAGCGGAGAGGCGGAGGGGAAAATTTGAGCGAGGTGGCGTGGAGGATGTATTAATACTCATTCCTCGGAGCGTTATCTTCCTTTGGAATATGGGAGTCATTTGCTGTGTGTACAGGTGGTTTGGTAAACAACAAGACTCCAGCACAAGGTCCGGACTTTGAGCTTGTGTTTGGCCTTTGGATTTGTTGGCTCGCATCAGTGTGCTGTGCTGTGTTTGTGATGTGCTTTGAGGGGCCCGGCAGCACAACCAATAACATCTCTCTCTTATCTTGTCTGTCTTTCAGAGCATAGGCAAAGGCTCTCTGTGGTCCATAGATCCCGAGTATAGGCACAACCTGATCCAGGCGCTGAAGAAGACGCCGTACCATCCCTACTCGCCCGGACTGGCACCTCCCTCCACCTCCCCGCCCACCCTGCCTCAGACATTTCACCACAGGTAAGACGGATTAGCTGATTTGGTTGAGTGATTGTTCGTTCGTATGACATATCTGATTTACTTAATTAATTGCTTAATCACTTTATGAGTTTTGATTGAATTGTTTTGGCTGAGTTAATTGAAAAATCCTTTAATTCGTTGAGAGCGGGGACAGATATATAGATACATAGATGCTGCAGCGCAGCATCCCTGGCCCTGTCAATGGCCCCTGCTGCTGAGGAACATAAGAGTGATTTAACAATTTTCTTGTGCTTGGATGGACAAAATTATTATTCTGTTCACCATATCATCAAGTTTGCACAGTTAAGAGAGTTTGGTGAATCTGAATGGAAACACTTGTATGGACAAGCCTCCCAGAAACAAGTAAGAGAAGTGAACTTGATGAATTAAGACTGAAAAGGTCAATTATTTGAATAACTGAACATTTTCAAGGTCCAGCTTTTCAAATGTAATGATCGGCTGACTTCTGGTTAGTTTCATTTGAACTATCTGATAGCATTTCTTAAAAAATCAAAGACGGACCCTTGCATCTGTACCTTTTCTCAGCAAATAATTGTATAAAATGCTGTTATGGTAGAGTTGTGTTGCTTATTTTGGTCCACAGTTTTATAGCAGGGAAGCAGGTTTTCACCATAGACAGTATAAATATGGACATAGTCTCTGTGACGTCACCCATGGGTTTCTGAAGCGCTGTTGTGAAGCTCAGAGTGTGGTAGCTTTGGCTGCTGCCATCTTGGCTGTCCTGCCTCTTCCACCTCCCAACTAATCTAAATGTGGGCAAAGTCGTGGATTATCAGCTGACATGAGAAGGGCTGAATGATGCCGGGGTGCTCAAATAAGCCACCTGTAAGGGCATCCACGTTAAGTAGGCATGACTTTAAGCTTTAATATAATTTGAATGGGTGACTTCTATAAAAATTCAGACTCAGTACAGTTGTCATGAACAGAGAAATTAGCTATAGAGACCAAAACTGTGTTTTGTACCAGGCTGTAAACTTGTTTATTTCTGCTGTGAAGTTGGACATTTTAACATGGGGGCTTATGGAGACTGACTCTGTAGCCAGCCTCAAGTGGACGTTTGAGCGACTGCAGTTTTTGGCACATCTACGTTGGCTTCACTTCACAGCCACAGAGCTTGCAGCTTGATTTTCATTTAAATCAATTTTATATTCAAAAAACAATATTTAAAAAGAAATGTATGTTCCTAGAATAAATTCTGAGAAATGCTTTCATACTAATGCTACATTGGTATCTGATGTAAAATTTAATCAAATTGATAAATTAGTGCCAATATCCTGTCCTATAAGTCATTGTAAATGAAATATCTTTGAGTTTAGACTGTTTGTCATCATGGGTTCTGGCAAATTTTGAAAAGCATTTTTCACTATTTTCTGATTCTTTACAGAAAGATAATCGCTGCATGAATCGATAAAAATAATCAGTAGTTACCCTGAGGCACATAAACATCTCCCCTACTCTTTCTCTCTCTCTCCATCTGTCGCTCTCTCTCCACCCACCCTGCCCCGGGCGTTATATAGCCGGCCCGCCTCATCCTTTCCTTAAACCTTTTTGCACGCTGTTTTCACTCCCATCCCTCCTCCTATCTCCTTCCCCCTCAGGCACATCACAGGTAAAAAGTGTTGGTTGCCTTTTTTTTTTT